>SJYA01002750.1:2365309-2597656 GCA_006410615.1 Neotragus moschatus
ACCACCTTTATGGCAGAAAGTGAAGAGGAACTAAAAAGCCTCTTGATGAAAGTGAAAGAGGAGAGTGAAAAAGTTGGCTTAAAGCTCAACATTCAGAAAATGAAGATCATGGCATCCGGTCCCATCACTTCATGGGAAATAGACGGGGAAACAGTAGAAACAGTGTCAGACTTTATTTTTCTGGGCTCCAAAATCACTGCAGATGGTGACTGCAGCCATGAAATTAAAAGATGCTTGCTCCTTGGAAGAAAAGTTGTGACGAACCTAGATAGCATATTGAAAAGCAGAGACATTACTTTGCCACCAAAGATTCGTCTAGTCAAGGCTATGGTTTTTCCTGTGGTCATGTATGGATGCGAGAGTTGGACTGTGAAGAAGGCTGAGTGCCAAAGAATTGATGCTTTTGAACTGTGGTGGTGGAGAAAACTCTTGAGAGTCCCTTGGACTGCAAGGAAATCCAGCCAGTCCATTCTGAAGGAGATCAGCCCTGGGATTTCTTTGGAAGGAATGATGCTAAAGCTGAAACTCCAATACTTTGGCCACCTAATGCGAAAAGCTGACTCATTGGAAAAGACTGTGATGCTGGGAGGGATTGGGGGCAGGAGGAGAAGGGGAAGACAGAGGATGAGATGGCTGGATGGCATCACCGACTCAATGGACGTCAGTTTGAATGAATTCCGGGAGATGGTGATGGACAGGGAGGCTTGGTATACTTCAGTCCATGGGGTCACAAAGAGTCGGACATGACTGAAAGACTGAACTGAACTGAACCGAAGGGTATTTAGGACAATATCATTCTACCAATGTTTTTAGTTTCGACACACAGAAATAATTGACTCAGGTACATTAATTGCATTAACTCATGTAACCTTCACAGCAACCCTATGAGACTGATAGCTATCCTAATCCCAAAATGCAAAAACTGAACCCTGGTAAAGTAGAAGTTGGTAAGGTCACCCATCAATAATTGGAGAAGCTAGTATTCAAAGCCAGACACTGATTGTCTTTCATTCCACTGTACCCACAGGTGAGCTGGTAGAGTATGGGTTGTAGGAGGTACAAATTTAAAGGTGAAATTTTTAAACAACAGGATACAGAATTTTAACTTATTGGTGACATATGCACATGGAGTGAAATGTAAAAATCAAAAATGTTCAGGCAACTATTTTTGGATGGATTGGAAGAGCATTTGACACTATTGACTTTCTTGAAAAGTTCTTCAGCTTTCAGGGCACTCTTCTGGCTCTCTTTCCATCTCTCTGATGATTCATTTCTTTAGACTCGTTTCATACAGGTGCTGCCCTTTCCTCTTCCTTTCTTTGTTCACTTACTCTGACTTCTGAATGTACTGCTCTTCTGATCTTCTGGCTTCTCTAATAGTTGTGGCCACAGAGGTATGGAATTTTTAAGTATCTCAAATAGAGATGTACTTTTTAATCCCCTCAAGTGATCCTGATACACATACCCTACCCCAACATACAACACAGCTTCCCTGAGAGCTCAGTTGGTAAAGAATCCACCTGCAATGCAGGAAACCCCAGTTAGATTTCTGGGTCAGGAAGATCCCCTGGAGAAGGAATAGGCTACCCACTCCAGTATTCTTGGGCTTCTCTTGTGGCTCAGCTGGTAAAGAATCCATCCTGCAATGCAGAAGACCTGGGTTTAATCCCTGGGTTGGGAAGATCCCCTGGAGAAGGGAAAGGCTACCCATTCCAGTATTCTGGCCTGGAGAATTCCATGGACTGTACAGTCTATGGGGTCGCAAAGAGTTGGACATGACTGAGTGACTTGCACTTTCATTTTTCTTCACCCCAACATACATACAAAGAATAACTAACAAATATGTTGATAACTCTCAAAATTTCATAGACAGCCCATCTATTTTCCCCAACTGCATTAATAATTCAAATCTCACATACATAAAACATAGCTCTATTGCTGAGTTCTTCTGATACTGCCTATCATCCTTAATGGCATCAGACATCAGCTTTACCCAGTCTATAACCATGAAGCCTTTTCTCATTCGTCTTCCCATTTCAATCCCCTACTAAATCCAATTGATTCTTCAAGCTTCCATGCCACAGCAACTACTATTTCCTCTGCCTAGAACGTCCTTGCTCTCGCAGAAAACTCCTACTCACCTTTCAATACCCAATATAATCATTTACATCCCCAGTAAAATTGTTCCTGGCTCCTTCTTTGAGGTCTCACAGAACTGGTGTACTCCTCTCATTTCTCATGTCCAAGCATAGCACCTGGCCCCAGGCAGACACTCAGTACACTCAATGTTTATTAAACTATGATCTGAGAAATTTGACCCAAGAAGCTAAATAATTATTGAGGTCATCTAGCCAAGAAACTATAAGAAACCAAGACAATGGTCAAAATAGAGAGAAGGTAAGCCAGAGAGATTAGCAACAGTTTTGATGAGGGGGGGCACAGAGCAGCAATAGTAGAAAAATTAAAGGATGAAATACACTTTGTTCCCTGTGATGGGTTTCACACCAAATCCAATTTTAATTTATGTGAAAAATATGTGAAAAAATGTTCAAGTTTTTCAGCTTCCTTGGTGGCTCAGTAGTAAAGAATCCACCTGCCAATGCAGGAGTCACAGATTTGTTCCCTAATCCGGGTAGGTCCCACACGATAGCAGAGCAACGAAGTCCACGCGCTGGCAACTATTGAGCCTGTGCTCTAGAACCCCAGGGCCACAACTACTGAAGCTCATGCGCCCGAGAGCCTCCGCTCTGAAGCTAGAGACCCCAAGGCAATGAGAAGCCTGTGCACCACAACTAGAGAGTAGCCCTTGCTCGTTACAACTAGAGAAAAGCCCACGTAGCAACGAAGACCGAGGCCAACCAAAATAAATAACTAGTTTTTTTTTAATGTTCAAGTTTTAAATTTTTCAAATTTCAATCCTAGAGTTAAGCGAATCCTTAGGTAAAATAATTTTCCTGAGGTCCTCAATGGCACAATGTTACTAAAAGCCAAGCATCCTGACACTGAAAATTTCTTCCACCTGTAGTACACTGACTCTTTAGACTGGCTTAATGTTCTGAGCTTGAAAACTGAATAGTCCATAAAAAAATATCTAAGCACAAGGAGTTATCAGACAGTTCCCTTGAAAGGGAGATTCATAATCAGATTTAATAATTCCTACCCTTTTGTCCCTTGGCAAATTTACTCAACATCATTTTTTTTGGATCTCCTCCCTCCCAATTGAAAGCCTTCTTCAAGCTTGAATTGTATAGCGTCCTCTTCACTGATTCAAAAAATATATATACTTAACTCTTTCTGCACATAATTTAATAATTTAGTTTAACATGCAAAATAGTAATGTTTTGTACTTCTAAGTGAGAGCTCTGGAACCAAACCATCTGAGTTTGCTTTCCAGTGCTGCCACTAACAACATGAGAAAGTTACTTAACTTTCTCTCTTCCTCAGTTTCCTTATTTGTAAAGTGAAGTGGTTGAAGTTTGTTGACTGGTCCCGGCAAAATGTGACTCTCATCTCAGAATAGTACCTGGCACATAGTAGTGCAGTGTGTGCCCAATCGTGCCTGACTCTTTGCAGCCTGGTGGACTGTAGCCCGCCACGCTCCTCTATCCATAGGATTTCCCAGGCAAGAATACTGGAGTGGGTTGCCATTTCCTACTCCAGGGGAATCTTCCTGACCTAGGGATCAAACCCACATCTCTTTAGTTCTCCTTCACTGGTAGGCTGACTCTTTACCACTAGCGCCACCTGGTGCTAGGTGATAAGAACTATTGTTATATCATTTATAAAGTTGGGATACTCCTTGAATATTTGTATTCATATTATCTGCTGCTGCTGCTGCTGCTGTGTCACTTCAGTCGTGTCCGACTCTGTGCGACCCCATAGATGGCAGCCCACCAGGCTCCACCATCCCTGGGATTCTCCAGGCAAGAACGCTGGAGTGGGTTGCCATTTCCTTCTTCAGTGCATGAAAGTGAAAAGTGAAAGTGAAGTTGCTCAGTCGTGTCTGACTCTTAGCTAGGCACTATGATAATAACTATTGTTATATCATTTATATAGTTATGATACGCCTTGAATATTTGTATTTATATTATCTACCGTAGCTTAAAAAGTCCTTGGTCAGTCGAAGTAGAAGGACGTACATACAACCAAAGGCTTTGAATGACACCTAGCATGGAATCAAATTCTATAACTAACTTAGAAGCAGATCGTCAGTAACCAAGGCGGACACTCCAATCTCCTGACTATATTCTAGTTGTCATCTTTTATGGGCTATGTTTTCCACTGTCTTTGAGATGACCCACCCTCAAGGATTAACTGTAATGGTCTTATCAAATTACGAGTTTATCTTACCTTGAAATCTTATCAAAAATCAACAAACATGGATTTGAATAGCTTTTCATGCCTATTGCATACTATGCAGGAAGAAAAAAGTGAAGATTTATCTTGAATTCAACAGTAAGAATCCAGAAAATACATTTTTATCTTTCCTAATATATTAGCTTAAATATATATATATATATATATATATTCTTCCTCAATGTTCATACCAGCATTATTTACAATAAGCAAGACATGGAAGCAACTCAAGTGCCCATCATCAAACAAAAGGATAAAGATGCAGTTTATACATACAGTGGAATATTACTCAGCCATAAAAAGGAAGAAAAGTGTTTCATTTGTGGCAACATGGATGGACCTATGGATTATCATACTAACTGAAGTCAGTTAGAGAAAGACAAATATCATATGATATCACTTATATGTGGAGTCTAAAAAAATGATACAAAACAAATTTACAAAACAGAAATACACTCATAGACATAGAAAACAAACATGATTACCAAGATGGGGATAAATTGGGAACTTGGGATTAAGAGATATATACTCCTATCTATAAAAAACAGAAACAAGGGCCCACTGTATAGCACAAGAGACGATATTCAGTATCTTGCAATAACCTATAAAGGAAAAAAATTTTTTTAAGAATATATATATATAACTGGATTATTTTGCTGTACACCTGAAATATTGTAAATCAATTCTATTTCAATTTAAAATAATTTTTAATTAATTTTTAAAATAAAAAGATATGGATATTCTTATACATCAAGATACTGCTACAGGTAAATTCACTGAAAAATATTTCAATTATTCAGAAATCACACTCCTACACAAATGAGTTGAGAAAGTCTCTTCACACAAAAACCTGCACATAAAAATTTACAGTAGCTTTATTCATAATTGTCAAACTTGAAAGCAACGATGTCCTTCAATAGGAAACTGTGGTGCACTCCATACAATGAACGGTATCCAGCCATGAAAAGACACAGGGAAACTTAATTGTATATAGCTTATGGAAAGAAGCCAGTCTGCAAAGGCTATGTACTGTATGATTCCAACTACATGACATTCTTGAAAAGGAAAAACTATAGAGATAATAAAAAGGTCATGGTTGTCTGGGGTTGTAGAAGGAGGGATAAATAGGTGGAACATAAGGGATTTTAAGGGCAGTGAAATTATCTGTACAGTTCAGGGATGGTAGATATATATGATATTATTGGCAAAATCAATATGGCATGAATTTTTAAACACCAGTTTTAAAAGGTTACATTTATGTTTAAGTATTACTGTTTACTTACCTGTATCATTTACATTTCTTTCCAAAATTCAGTTTTGCCCATAGGCAAAAATCCCAATTTTAGTTCCCTGTTACAAGAATAGATTCCAGCTGATTTTCTTTAAAATGTCAATTGTGTGGATATATATATAAGCTGAAATATAGGTAAATAAGAAAATTTCCTTTCAGTTCAGTTCAGTTCAGTTGCTCAGTCATGTCTGACTCTTTGCAAACCCATGAACTGCTGCACGCCAGGCCTCCCTGTCCATCACTAACTCCCGGAGTTCACTCAGACTCACGTCCATCAGGTCGGTGATGCCATCCAGCCATCTCATCCTCTGTCTTCCCCTTCACCTCCTGCCCTCAATCCCTNTGGTTCCTCTGCCTTTTCTAAAACCAGCTTTTAGGTGCCAGTATCTCTACTGTTCACTCCTTTCTTTCCCTTTGCTTCTCTCTTGGCCTTCTTATCTCCAGTATATGTGTGCTTGAAAGACTAGAAGGTATAGGCCAATGCAGATCTTCACAAAAACATGAAGGAAACAAAAGTCTTATTTCTTGATGCAGCATCAGGCAAACATGAGACTATGTTTCACTTTAAAAGAAGGTTGCTGATCTGACCCTACAATTTTTATATCATCACATTCCTATTCTCAACTTAAAAGAATATAAAATAAATGTAATGAAAACTTGCTCAATCAAAAAACAAAACAAAACTAGTCTTTAGTACTTCTTATATTAATTTACTTTAAATATTCACCTTCTTCATTATTTTCCTAAAATTTCATAGCTGTATACATTTTTCATTAAAAAATAATTTGAGTCATCATTTTAAAATAGCTTATAGGACATGGGAAAGTGATACTGCCATCTTGTGGTTAAAGATTCATTTACAGCAACAAGGACTTAATCGGTATTTCCCATTAACTCCACAATACATTATGTATTAATCTAAAAAAAATAATTTACTGTTTCGAAGTTATCTTTAAGAAAAATATACTTTTCATACATCTCTCTCACTTTATGTTAAATCCCACTAGGTTAAAGCAAGAAATGGCATTTTGAGTGGCAGCCTCAGATAAATAAAAAGAACTGTGCATTTGGCCCTCTAGATCCTACTCACAGTAGCTGATCACTTAATTTCAGTGTAACACACATTCTAACCCTGAGAATTTAGAGAAACAAAAATATGGACTCTAGGAGCACTGTTTTCACAAAGTAATCTCCAAGACCTACAAGCAACTAATATGACATTTATGCTAAGCTTATAAATAATTTTTTTAATTTGACCTAGGACCCTAAATTCAAAAGCACTACAGATAAACTCGGAGAAGGAAATAGTAACCCACTCCAGTACTCTTGCCTGGAAAACTCCCATGGACGGAGGAGCCTGGTAGGCTGCAGTCCATGGGGTCGCTAAGGGTCGGACATGACTGAGCAAATTCACTTTCACTTCTCACTTTCACGCATTGGAGAAGGAAACGGCAACCCACTCCAGCGTTCTTGCCTGGAGAATCCCAGAGACGGGGGACCCTGGTGGGCTGCCGTCTATGGGGTCGCACAGAGATGGACACGACTGAAGTGACTTAGCAGCAGCAGCACAGATAAAATAAACAATATAGCAATAGAAATACTTTCTTCCATCCCTCTTATATATGGTAGTGGTGATTTAGTCGCTAAATTGTATCCAACTCTTGCGATCTCATGGACTGTAGCCCACCAGGCTCTTCTGTCTATGGGGTCCCCCAGGCAAGAATACAGGAATTTACTTAGATGTATAGCAATCTATTTTTCCATATATAGCTAAGAATTACACTTAAATGGAAAAATTAATTCTAAAAGTACAATCCTCTATATTTTTCAAGTATGTATCCTTCTGTAATCTATGCAAAACACCTGTTGCAAGTGTTTTACAATGATGGAATCTAATTAAAAGTCAGGACACTTCTACATCTAACTCTTGTCATCAGAAAGTTTTCCTTTTTTTTTTCTTTTTGAGCATATCATCAAAATTATAGGAAGACAGCACCATCTATAGGTCTGCCTAGGTACAGAATGAAATTATTAGCTGTTACTGCTCCAATACTCTTGCCTGGAAAATCCCATGGATGGAGGAGCCTGGTAGGCTGCAGTCCATGGGTCGCTAAGAGTCAGATATGACTGAGCGGCTTCACTTTCACTTTTCACTTTCATGCACTGGAGAAGGAAATGGCAACCCACTCCGGTGTTCTTGCCTGGAGAATCCCAGGGATGGGGGAGCCTGGTGGGCTGCCATCTATGGGGTCACACAGAGTTGGACACAACTGAAGCGACTTAGCAGCAGCAGCAGCAGCCCACTGTGATACAGTAGCCAACCAAATGTACTACCCCAGAAGGAAGTTCCAAAATAACCCTGTTTATTCTTGACACTCACCAAAGGATTTTACTCTATCTCTACAACCATCCTCCAGGATAATAATTGTAATAATCGCAACAACAGTCACAACAATAAGAACTAAAACTAAAGTTTCCCATAATTGCGTTATTTTGATTTTGATAGATTTGATGATTCATAAATAGGTAAGTTTTCAAGAAATATTAGGGCATTGGCATTTTCCTCTCCCTCTTCCTCTTTCTCTCTCTCTCTCACACGTGCAAATACACACACACACACTCATACACACACACAATGTAAAACTTTGTGGTAACAATTCTATTGAAACACATATTTCATTATTCTTTCTCCAAAGTTACATCTTCTCCTTACAACAGTCCATTCTAGTTTCTAGAGACATTCAACTAAATTTACCATTGTGTCTAACCTAAAGCTACCAGACTCATACAAAGGAAAAAGCTCAAGACAAATCAATGTTTTATGCAACTTAAATATCCTCCTTCACAGATAAGCTTGTCCAGTCAGCTCTGGGGTCGCTCAAACTCCAGTGAGTCATTCTAGAGCCCAAGGTGATTGTATAAGGGTTGAATAAATGATAACCTGAGCACTGAGGCTCAGATCATTCCTAATCATTGCTGGTAGGGATTGGCAGAAATGATGTAGCCCTAAAGATACTGAGCCCTCTGTGAGTAATATGGAGAATTTCAAACAAGTGCTGGGGCTGGCACTTAAAGATCTAGCAAAAATAAATGGCCAGTTGCACCAAAGGTAAACTGTTTGTTCATCAATACTCAACCTACAGTATTTAACTCAACCGGAATAAAAAAAAGCCTGAGGAAGGTAGTACTCTGTATGGGGCTGATAACCTGATATCTCGTTTTGTATATTACAAGGCAGGTTGGGATAGTGGCTAGGAGTATAAGCTCTGAAAGCAAAGAGAACAGAGCTTGAGCCTATATACTCTGTCACTGGTCTTGAGCAAGTTACTTAATTTCTCTAAGCTTTATTTCTCCTCATCCTCAAGAAGTTACAGATTAATACTGATGATTTAAGCAAAGTAAGGATTTTAATTAAAGCACTGATATATTGAATACTATACACATAGGCATTCGAGAGCATTGAAGATGTGTCTTAGCATTTCCTGTTTGTCTTATTATAATTACTGACTAAGATGATCCACCCAACCCAAACAAGTACCCAGAGAAGTTCATTTGCAACTTCTTAACAAACAGAATTAATGAGAAAAACTAGACTCAAAATAAGGATGGACACAACTATACAACAAAGGAAAAATGGTATTTGAGGATCTAATATCAATTTCAAATTTTAGCTCCAAAATATTTTTTAAATCACTAGAATCCACATGACTCTTGATTTCCACATTATTTTTACTGTATAATTTAGAAATTTAAGTCTTCAGGGCACAGAGAAGTTAGAAATACAGATCAGAGAGTTACCTGCACCTGGATAGTACAGAAGACAGAGAGCAAAGACACAGCAGAGTGGGAATGGGTAGAGAACTCAGAACCCTGCAGAACATCAATTTTTGAGGAAATAGAAAAAAGACAGCTGCTGCTGCTGCTAAGTCACTTCAGTCGTGTCCAACTCTGTGCGACCCCAAAGACAGCAGCCCACCAGGCTCCCCCGTCCCCAGGATTCTCCAGGCAAGAAGACTGAAGTGGGTTGCCATTTCCTTCTCCAGTGCGTGAAAGTGAAAAGTGAAAGTGAAGTCGATCAGTCGTGTCCAACTCTTAGCGACCCCATGGACTGTAGCCCACCAGGCTCCTCCGTCCATGGGATTTTCCAGAGGAACCAGCAATTTTTTGTTGCTGGTACATAAGTCATCACAGTACACAAGTGATCGTGTATGGAGAAGAGGGTGAAAATCAATAGCAGAGACAACTGTATAAAGAAAAATTGGTTACAGATGTGAAATTCCACCAAGATTAGGTAAAATTAGGAATGAAAGCCAGTAGTTAACAGTTACAGCAAAAAGGTAAATGCAGATATGCCAGTTATAGTGGGTAGTCAAACCTGAATGAGGAACTTTTCACAAACGTTGACAATGAAAGGAAGAAAACTACAGGACCATAGCTTGAATTTGAGAAACACAATATGAAGAGAAAAATACAATCGACTGTTTGTTGTGACTTGAACTGTGGCCCCTCTCCCGAAAAGATACGTTCAAATCCTAACCCCTAGTACCTGAGAACATGACCTTATTTAGAAATAGCATCTTTGCCAACATAATCAAGTTAAAATGAGGTCATAATGGAATGTAGTGGGCCATAATCCAATGAGTGATGTTCTTATAACAAGAGAGAAATTTGGATACAGACACTGAGGCAAATAGGGAGAAAGCGATGTGACAACAAAGAGCACAAGGATTGTGGGCAACTGCCAGAAGCTAGGTGAGAGGCAGACAACAGATTCTCTCTCAGATTCCCTGCCCACACTTTGATTTCAGACTTCTAACCTCCAGAACCATGAGAGCATGAATTGCTGGTGTTTTGTGCCACCCCAAAGGCATCCCACTCCAGTAGTCTTGCCTGGAAAATCCCATGCACGGAGGAGCCTGGTAGGCTGCAGTCCATGAGGTCGCTAAGAGTTGGACACGACTGATCGACTTCACTTTCACTTTTCACTTTCATGCGTTGGAGAAGGAAATGGCAACCCACTCCAGTGTTCTTGCCTGGCGAGTCCCCGGGACAGGGGAGCCTGGTGGGCTGCCGTCTATGGGGTCGCACAGAGTCGGACACGACTGAAGCGACTTAGCAGCAGCAGTTTGTGGTACACTGTTCAAACCGCTAGCAAACTAATAAACAAAAACTATTGATAACAGTCAAAAGATAGAGACCTACTAGAGTATCTGCTGTTGCTGTTGTTTAGTCTCTAAGTTCTGTCCAACTCTTGGCAACCCCATGGACTGTAGCCCACCAGGCTCCTCTGTCCAAGGAATCTCCCAGGCAAGAATATTTATAAGGTGTATAAATCATGATCACATCAAAATAGGGAAATAACTGACACAAACATGATAGTTTAAAAGCAAAAGAAAACTGGACAGAAAAAAAATAGTTAAAATCTGTAACAATTATAAAGAATCCTGTAGAAGTCCCTTAATCTGGTTTCACTCACTGCAATTTTAAGATATTGCACACTTAAATCTTAAAGATGTTTGAAAATGATTGGTGCATCTCTTTTCAGTTTGGGGTCCTGAAATGAAAGATGTTACATAAATTTTAAAAGTGATCATGGGGACTTCCCTGGTGGTGCGGAGGATAAGAATCTGGGCACACGGGTTCCATGACTGGTCTGGGAAGATTCCACAAGATGTGGACCAACTAAGCCCCTATGCCTCAACTACTGAGCCTGTGCTTGAGAGCCCTCGAGCCGTGACCATTGAGCCCTCAAGCCACAACTAGANTAAATTTTAAAAGTGATCATGGGGACTTCCCTGGTGGTGCGGAGGATAAGAATCTGGGCACACGGGTTCCATGACTGGTCTGGGAAGATTCCACAAGATGTGGAGCAACTAAGCCCCTATGCCTCAACTACTGAGCCTGTGCTTGAGAGCCCTCGAGCCGTGACCATTGAGCCCTCAAGCCACAACTAGAAGCCCTCCCACCTAGAGCCTGTGCTCAACAATAAGAGAAGCCATCACAGTAAGAAGCCCTAGAGAGTGCCCCTAGAGAGCAGCCAACTATAGAGAGTTGTAAACTAGAGAGTAGCACCCATTTGCCATAACTAGATAAAGCCATCCAAACCAATGAAGACCCAAAACAGACAAAAATAAAATAAATAAAAATTAAAAGTGATCATGGGCCTCTCAGCCAAAAAAAAAGGTGGCACACAGTGCAGACCTGAATGTTTTCACGTCATTTATCAAACGACTACTATAAAATAAAATATTGTTGAAAGAAAATATTGTTGCAATATCAGTTGTCTGATTATTCAGTTCAGTTGACTTCAGTCGCTCAGTCGTGTCTGACTCTTTGCAACCCCATGAATTGCAACACGCCAGGCCTCCCTGTCCATNTGGCATATTGAGTGCAGCACTTAACTAATACTAATTAAACACAGGCAATTTAAAATATGTTGTTTTTAATTTTTTAATTAAGATATGCTTATATAATTAGGTAAGAGATCCTAAAATACTACCATTAAAATTAATTAATTATTAAATGACTAGATTCAGAATAAGTATTCAAAATCAATAGGTATTCTCTATTTTAAAATTAGATACTTAGAAAAATGTCCACTTGCCAAAAAGTGATGTATATTATTAAAGCAATTCCAGTTGTAATCACTGGAAGTATTTTCTTCTTTGCAAGCTGAATCAAATGACATTCAAGTCTTCAAAGTGCTATTAGAGTATTATTTTAAAATATTAGAGTTTACAAGTTCTCTGGAGATTGTCATAAGTCCAAACATAGGCTCTAGTTCATAGATAGCCTAAATGTGATGAGGAGCTATGGGCAAGTTTACATGAATGAACAGATATTTCTACAGCTATAGTGGGGCCTTTGCTTAAATATTTATGTTCCTCATCTTGAATTTTCTCTTCTGGCTTATTTGTTGTGTTTTCAAAAGTCTATTACTTCCCTTCCCGTCTCCATTTCCATCCCTACTGTTTTCTCTGTTTTTGAATTCTTTCCTTCCTATTTGTCTCCTCCCATTCTCCATCTCTTCCTTTTTCCCTCTCCTTCTCTCTTCTCTGCTCTTCTCTCTTTACTTCCATGCTCCCTCTCCTTAATTTCTTTCATCCCTTGCCACCTTCCCCTTCCTAGAGGGACCTGTGTGCCAGAGACTCAGAGTGGCAGGGCAGGATGTCAGGGGGGGAAGCAGGAAGTGGCAAAGGAGATGTTATCTTGAAGCGCCAGTGTCCTTGGTGACTAAGAAAGCCGGGCGGTAAGGGCAGGGGTTGGTGAAGGGCAACAATATGCCAGAAACAAAGGAATGAGACAGTGGGAGATGGGCCATGAGGATTTGCCAATGTGGGCTTCCCTGATAGCTCAGTTGGTAAAGAATATGCCTGCAATGCAGGAGACACTAGTTGGATTCCTAGGTCAGGAAGATCTGCTAGAGAAGGAACAGGCTACTCACTCCAGTTTCCTTGGGCTTCCCTTGGGGCTCAGCTGGTAAAGAATCTGCCTGCAATGTGGGAGACCTGGGTTTGATCCCTGGGTTGGGAGGATCCCCTGGAGAAGGGAAAGGCCACCCACCCCAGTGTTCTGGCTTGGAGAATTCCATGGACTGCATAGTCATGGGGTCACAAAGAGTCGGACACGACTAAGCAACTTTCACTTCACAGTAACCAAAGAGGCAAATGGGAGATGAATACAAAGAGAGGTGCCCATGAAGGAAGTTTCTGAGAGCCTAGCAGGCACCTTTGAATGAGTGCAGAGGCCATGGAACAAGGCAGCTGGCATCTCTGGGAGATTGGGAACATGGAACAAATAAGTGAAAGGATCAGATAGTAAGTAAGAATACTGATTAAAACTTGAGTTGGGTTTTTCAAGGTTAGAAAAGCATGAAGAGGAAAGAGACTACAAAGAAATCTGCAGCTTTGGGTAAGAATGAAAGGAATCAGTATGAGCTCTTGGGTTTTGCTTTATTATATTATTTGTTATATATTAATATATGCATTTGTATTTAATAGATAAGTTTAGATGTGCCTGTAGCCTTTTGACCCAAAATTGGAGCTGAGAATGAGAGAGAGTCTGTTCACATTTCCAGAATTTTCTTCTTAATGAACTTAGAGAGACTTTTTCCTCATTTCAGTTTTGCTACTAAATTCTAACTCAAGTTACAAAGATAGCAAGAAGTATAGGCAATCAAACTTGAATCTTTACTTTGTCACTTATCAGTTATGGCTCCAGTTTAAAGATAAAATGAGATAAAGCATATAATTTATTTGATTTTTGAATGAGATGAAGTTAAAACAATATATGATCCCTGACTTTCAAATAAATATCACCTCTTTGCATCATACAAGTTCAAGTTACCTAAAGCAGGGGTTAGTAACACTATTTTGCATGAAGGAAATAAAGCTTGGAGAAGTTAAATGACTTGATGAAAATCAAACAGCTACTGAGTACCAGCACCCTGGACCAGAGCTCAAGCTTTCTTATCACTAACCCAGCAGCAAGGAATCATGTTAATTTCAATATTTTCTGAAAACCAAAGGCCTTTGGCTGTAGGGTAGGATAGCTCTGAGGATCTGATTTACCTGAATATCCCCTTGCTAAACTTTATTCTACAATTCAACTTATAACAATCAATAAATGATGATAGGGAAAAATACTGCCTTCAGTACACCAGAATGAAAAAGTCCAAACTGGCATTTTGAAATTTTCCCCTTATCATAGCAATACACAGGCAGCACATTCTGACCTATCAAATTGGAGATGTGTGGGCTATCGAGGTGTTGTTACAAGAAAGTATGAAATAAGTTTCCCATTGAAAACATGTTGATAAAATGTTGGCAGCTAAAAGCTCAGCAGCACAGGAAGAAAATATCTTTAAATATATCCAAGTGAATGGTCATCTTTTAAGTTAACAACTAGTTACCTGAAGCCTCCCTCGAAATCAGTAAATTGCTCATCTTGCAAACCGAGTTAGGAATTGGATTCCTAAAGCAAAAAATGTCCTATGGCACAGGATAAGAGCAAATATGTGCCAGAATTTTAGATGTCTTTTGTAATCTTGTTTTGATGTAAACAAGGCAGTCTGATCTTATAATGAGGTCCAATTAATGCAGTGCTAACAATCGCTATGTCAGGTAGGCGAGAACACAACATGTGTTTTTCACCTTTGGCCAGAAGCTCATTATTTTTGCATGTATTTCTTTGCTTTTATCATAAAAGTATGTTAGAGCAATAAAAGGAATAAATAAGGTAGTATAACAAATAAATAAAGGAATGTACAGGAGGTTAACAATATGCTAGATAAAATACTATCATATTTCACAGGTTAGTGTACATTTGGAAGGTTAAAAAAAGGACAGCTGCACAGCAGAAAGAAAACTTAATAAGCCAGAGTCTGGAATTAATGCTTCCCTAGTAGCCCCACTCCAGTACTCTTGCCTGAAAAATCCCATGGACAGAAGAGCCTAGTGGGCTGCAGTCCATGGGGTCGCTAAGAGTTGGACATGACTGAGGGAATTCACTTTCACTTCTCACTTTCATGCATTGGAGAAGGAGATGGCAACCCACTGCAGTGTTCTTGCCTGGAGAATCCCAGGGACGGGGGAGCCTGTGGGGCTGCTGTCTATGGGGTCGCGCAGAGTCGGACACGACTGAAGCGACTTAGCAGCAGCAGCAGCAGTAGCTCAGCTGGTCAAGAATCTGCCTGCAATGCAGGAAACCCCAGTTTGATTCCTGGGTTGGGAAGATCCACTGGAGAAGGGAAAGGCTACCCACTCCAGTATTCTGGCCTGGAGAACTCCATTTACTGTAATAGTGATAAAAACTTGGAGAAATTCTAACATTTAGAACAAAAGAATGTCTCAAATATTTTTTTACTCTCTCATACACACACCAACTTGATTAAAATGTTTCTATCCTTTGCTATCTGACTATCAATCCTTTCTTTATTTCTCTTATCTGATTTCTCCTTTGACCCAAATTGGTGACCACCTCTTGTCTTTTCTATACATGTTCTATCTTTTTTTTCTTTCAAAGTAGAAGGGTGAGATAGTTTGATGGCATCATCAACTCAGTGAACATGAACTTGAGCAAATTCTGGGAGAAATGGAGGACAGGGAAGCCTGGTGTGCTGTAGTCCATGGGGTTGCAAAGAGTTGGACACAACTTGGCGACTGAATAACAAAAGTAGAAGCTACAGAAATAGCCTGGGTTATAGTGGAGTCTTTGTTCCTTAAAATCTGGGTTTAAATGCTACCCTACTGTGTTCTCCAGGAGTTATAGAATGAAAGGATTAAGAGAAGGTTGCAATGGTATTTGTACACACCCATTTGTAAACCGGGCTTGGATGTCTATATTATTAAGTGGTACACGTGTGGTAAATATATTCTTTTTATTTGGCATATCTCACATATGCAAACTTGCACATCCTCACATATACATACATAACTTTAAAAAGAAGAAATTTAGTGTACTTTTTTTATTTTTGCTAATTTAAAGTAGAACTACCCCAGAAGGTACTAAAGGATCTTCCTGTTTGCCTCGGCATTCAGTTCAGTTGAGTTCAGTTTCAGTTCAGTCGCTCATTCGTGCCCGACTCTTTGCAACCCCATGAACTGCAGCACGCCAGGCCTCCCTGTCCATCACCAACTCCTGGAGTTCACCCAGACCCACGCCCATCAAGTCAGTGATGCCATCCAGCCATCTCATCCTCGGTCATCCCCTCTTCCTCCTGCCCCCAATCCCTCCCAACATCAAAGTGTTTTCCAATAAGTCAACTCTTCGCATCAGGTGCCCAAAGTACTGGAGCTTCAGCTTCAGTATCATTCCTTCCAAAGAAATCCCAGGGCTGGTCTCATTCAGAATGGACTGGTTGGATCTCCTTGCAGTCCAAGGGACCCTCAGGAATCTTCTCCAACACCACAGTTCAAAAGCATCAATTCTTCGGTGCTCAGCCTTCTTCACAGTCCACCACTCACATCCATACATGACTACTGGAAAAACCATAGCCTTGACTAGATGGACCTTAGTCGGCAAAGTAATGTCTCTGCTTTTGAATATGCTATCTAGGTTGGTCATAACTTTTCTGCCAAGGAGTAAGCGTCTTTTAATTTCATGGCTGCAGTCACCATCTGCAGTGATTTTGGAGCCCAGAAAAATAAAGTCTGACACTGTTCCCACTGTTTCCCCATCTATTTCCCATGGAGTGGTGGGACCGGATGCCANCTATCTAGGTTGGTCATAACTTTTCTTCCAATGAGTAAGCATCTTTAATTTCATGGCTGCACCACCATCTGCTGTGATTTTGGAGCCCCCCAAATTAAAGTTTGACACTGTTTCCACTGTTCCCCGTCAATTTCCCATGAAGTGATGGGACTGGATGCCATGACCTTCGTTTTCTGAATGTTGAGCTTTAAGCCAACTTTCTCACTTTCCTCTTTCACTTTCATCAAGAGGCTTTTTAGTTCCTCTTCACTTTCTGCCATAAGGGTGGTATCATCTGCATATCTGAGGTTATTGATATTTCTCCCGGCAATCTTGATTCCAGCTTGTGTTTCTTCCAGTCCAGCGTTTCTCATGATGTACTCTGCATAGAAGTTAAAGAAGCAGGGTGACAATATACAGCCTTGACGAACTCCTTTTCCTATTTGGAACCAGTCTGTTGTTCCCAAATTAGGTGTCAGGTTAAGTGGAGTTGAGGGCTCTTGGTCAGAAGTCAAGTGGCCCAAAAGAGTAAGAGATACAGAGAAGTCTGGAAGTAAATCGGTATAAACATTGTTCCATTTGAACAATCAATAGTTCAAGTAGGTGCATTATTCAGGGTTTAGTCAGGAGACAGGAAGCACATTGGTCACTTCAACAAGAAATTTTAATGTAAAGATTTGGTAACTTTAATGTAAAGTAAAATTTACTTTAATGTAAACTTTATGTAAACTAATACCTTATGTATTTAGTACTTTATGTAAACTAACATTAACTTTAATATAGAGAACTGATAACATCTCTCTTTGGTAGTTGGTACAATGCAGTGACAATGCCCTCCAGCTGCTTCTACAGCAGTCCTGCTGGGGCTTCCTGCCCAATGGGAGAGAAGGAGTAAGAGAGAACTCTGAAAAAACCTGAAGGCTGAAAGAGCACCCCAGAGGAAGGAACAAGTGTGGAGGGGGTTCTCTCCTCAAGGTTGGATTTACACCTGGTTGGCAAGGGTGTGGCTGTGGCCCAAATTGGTGGACAAGGTGGCTGACTGCCATAACTGGACCTGTCCATAGGCTGTAGGGGGAGACCAAGGAGCAGGAAAGAATCCCTAGGCCTAGTGAGTACAAAAGCTTCTTTTGGGGGTGATGCAAGTCCCTAGTACAGAGCACATGGAGCTTGCTCTGTGCTGATTCTGTGAGGCTGTGCTGAACATCTGGCACATAAGCCATTGAGCCAGNAGAATCCCTAGGCCTAGTGAGTACAAAAGCTTCTTTTGGGGGTGATGCAAGTCCCTAGTACAGAGCACATGGAGCTTGCTCTGTGCTGATTCTGTGAGGCTGTGCTGAACATCTGGCACATAAGCCATTGAGCCAGCATCATGCCCGCTTCCAAAAGAAATATTGAGAGGGACCAACTCCATGCAGCAGAGCAAGGCAGTGAAGGATGGCTTTGGAGTTCACAGTCAATGTTATAGGGAAGATCANGGTTCCAAATAGGAAAAGGAGTACGTCAAGGCTATATATATTGTCACCCTGCTTATTTAACTTATGTCTGATTATTAGAATCCAAGAATATTTATCTTTCTTCAGAGTAGGACCCTAAGAATAATACTCTATGGCTTGGGCTTCTGATATCTATTATTTAATATAATCAAAAAACATTGCTGAGCACCTACTGTACTATACCTAAAACCCAGCTTCTCAATGGTCTGAGATGCTGTAGTCAAGACAGCGGTGGGACATAGGCCCAGGGGGTAGGAAAGTGAGGAAGGCCTAGTTTAACAAGGCATATCTAAAATGTATAAAGTTGTTTTATGTTCTTATATCACTTTTGCCCACATACAATACTTATAGTTTTAAAACATGTTTCAGTGAAGGACAGTAAAATAAACCTTCTGAAATGTCCCATGTAATTCTTATTTTATTGGCTCTTAAATTCATATTTTTGAGAACTAGATTTTCTTTGAGACAGACTATATTTCAATTAAAACATATCCTTTAAAGGTATTTCATAACTAATTTGAGCAATAGAGTTGCTTCCTCCTATGTGGTTGAAATAAGGGGAATTTTTCCTCCCTAATTACCCAGATAATGGGTTCCAGCCTCCCTTTGATGTGTCATAAAGGTTCACCTGTTTCTCTACAACCTGCTATTTATTATCAAGCAAATGCAGTTTGCCAAATCCTGAATTTCCAAAGGTGCCATTTATCCAAATCACATGTGTATCCCCTTTGCACCCATGCTGAAAAAGAATTCTCCTTGATCAAAATTTTAACCTTGATTACCCCCCTAGTGCATCAGCCCTTTTATTACCAAGTCCAAATTAAAATCCGGAGAACTACTAGTATACACACTGCCTATTAAGGAATTTCTTTTAACTGTATTTTAACTGTTTGGGTTAGGGTAAGCAAAGGTAGAAATCTAGTGAAAATGGAGATACATAAGGTATATAAGATTAGGAGTTTTGAAAATAAGATTTGAAATTATTCTACCTTTTTAGTGACCTTTTTGGGTTGAAAGCCTTGAACTCTCTCCCATCAATATAAAGTACATTTTACATATACTCTCAATAGTTTATCTCCCAGGAGCCTAAATATGAATCCCAGGTTTCTCTCCTCCAGAAAAANTTGGGTTAGGGTAAGCAAAGGTAGAAATCTAGTGAAAATGGAGATACATAAGGTATATAAGATTAGGAGTTTTGAAAATAAGATTTGAAATTATTCTACCTTTTTAGTGACCTTTTTGGGTTGAAAGCCTTGAACTCTCTCCCATCAATATAAAGTACATTTTACATATACTCTCAATAGTTTATCTCCCAGGAGCCTAAATATGAATCCCAGGTTTCTCTCCTCCAGAAAAAGTCTCTCATTTCATTTTCTCATTTGATCCCTTGAAAATGATTAATGAGATAAACTATACAAAGTAGTTGAACTATGTTTAGTGGAAAACTGGAAAACTTATTTCTGAGATACTTTGACTAAACAATTTGACTCAAACATCTCCAGCACAATGAACAAAATAAAAACAGTGATTGAAGCTGTGGTAGGATGTTTGCTTACAAGATACAGAGGACTAGGATGATGCTGGAGAGGAAGAAACAAAAGCCTGGAAATTTGGGGAAATAAATCAGGGTTCTGCTGGCATGGTGATCATGTAAAAGACACATGGAGGAGACTTAAGAATTCTTCTTAAGAAGAATTCTGAGTGAGACCTGCAGAGGTCAAGGAATATGAGTGTCAGATTTGGGGAGGCAGGAGGAGAAGGGTCCTAGTGATGCCACCATGAAGAAAATTCAGTGTGGACAAGATCTAGGTGTGCCCTTTGGGGGGAGCCTGACAGGTCTGGGAAAGAGCAGGGTTTCTCAGGGGCCAGGGGACTTCATTAGAGAACTGGGAGAATTGTAAAGTTGAATGCCAGAGCCCTATGAGAACTTGGTAGAATACCCATTTGAGGGGGCCTAAAAGGCAACTATATGACATGGGAAATAAAAAACCCATAAGCTTTGGAAACACATGGAAGCGCCCACATGGGTTACTAAGGAAAATGGGAAGGTCTGAGATGGAACCATGGTCCTGGCTTCAAAGAAGAGATAAAAGGGAAACTTCCCAGAGCCACACTGGGAGCAAACCATGGAATGATGTGGACCCCAGGGGACTGGGCTCATCTCTGCTCTAGGATACACAGATTATGACTCAGACCACAGGCTAGATTTCAGCTCCCACTTGCTCAAGTGGACAGAGCCCTTTTCAGTTCACAATCTGCCCTACTGCACATAGAGGCCCTAAACGTAATGAGAATTTTCTTTTCACTAAATGATAATCTTGTGCCTGTACACATGGAATTATTTNCTGGCACATGGTATGTCCTCAATAACTATGTGGCGTCTGAAGGAATTAACGTGACATTTATAAAAGCAACACTTATCTGTGGTACAAGAAAACCACATTTGAATTACTATCAGCTATAATTCTCTCTTGTTTCAACACAGAGGTACACGAATTGAGGACTTAATTTTTTAATTCTGGAAAGTTCAACCTTTTGTCTTAAAGAATCCATATATTGAACGTTAAGCATCCGTATCTTTTTCTTACGTACCTCCTAGTTTTAGTCTGAAGCGTTCTTTGTCTAAGAGGTGGGTACTGCTTTTTACTAGCCCAACTGGAGTCCGACTGTGGCATTTTTCATTCGACCATTCCTTCCCAACACGTCCCTCTTCTCTCCCTAGGGTCCCATCCCCACTCTCCCTCTCACCTCAAGAAAAAAACAGAACCGGAAACCCCATTTCCGCCAGTTTCTGTGGAAACTCCACAACGCTCAAGTTGAGGCCACAAGACACGTACTTATGGACGTGGTTTCCCTCCCCTANACACGTCCCTCTTCTCTCCCTAGGGTCCCATCCCCACTCTCCCTCTCACCTCAAGAAAAAAACAGAACCGGAAACCCCATTTCCGCCAGTTTCTGTGGAAACTCCACAACGCTCAAGTTGAGGCCACAAGACACGTACTTATGGACGTGGTTTCCCTCCCCTAACCAGATTAACTTTTGTTCGGGGAATATTTGGTCTCACAGAATGCGCCGTTCATCTCAAACCTGACAACCTTACTACTAAAAGTGTCTTCTCCAAACTCCAGCAAAGACTTCCAAAGCTTGTTCTGCTGCCCAGGGGACCCGCCCCACGGCCCTAGTGGCGCGAAATGCGCATGCCCCGTACGCGCCGCCTGCTCCCGCCCGGCGTCTGCTCCGCCCCTGCTCGCCGCGGATCCTCGCGCGCTTCGTGCGTCTGGCCCCCTCCTCCGTCGCGCCCCGCGGGGGCATTCACGAGCGCGCGCACTTCCTCGCGCAGAGGAACCCGGGGCAGGGAGGCTCCGAGCGAGCTGCGATTGGCTGACGTGGAGGCTGCGCGTCTGGCCTGAGAAACTCTGGGCGAGAGCGCAGTCTGCTCCCGGGGCTGTGTAGGGCGCATCTCAGGTAAATGGGTAGGGTGGGAGGTTTGGGCTATCCGAGAAAAGGAGGGGTGGGTTGAAACCAGCCCTAGAATTTCCGGCCGCAGCCTCCTTGGAGAAGGGGCAGGGGCCGCGCTGGAGCTGCTTCGGTGAATGCTTGCCCCATTCGGCCGGGAATGATGGGGCTCCCTCGAAGGTCAGCGTTGTGTGGTCCTCCGGTCTACTTTCTCGGCAGGATTTCGGCGTCTTCCCGTTTCTTATTACAAGAGTGCTGCAGCTGAGTTTTTATTCGAGGGTTTTTTTGTATGTGTGTGTGTGTTGTTGTTGGTTTGCTTTTCCCTTAAGAGGCAGTGAGTTGGAGGTCCTGGCTTAACCTAGGAATGACTCCGTGCCCTTGAGAGTCACTCACTGGTTTGTATTACAGTTCTCACACTTTAAGGTTCGGCAGAGAATACAGTGATTCTTCAGGTAGGCGGAGCCAAGCTGTAGAAAGATAGAATTTTTTGAGTTCATAGTGTCTCTGGGCCTGCATTTCTCGTCTTGGCTGGAAGGTGACCCCACCCGATAGTATTTGTGAAGTATTTACTTTAAGCACCGTGGGTGGAAGGAACTGGATGAAACAAGATAACAGCATTATTAGGATGTCGTGGGAAGAAAAAACTTTTCCACCAGAAGAGGCTTTTTGAAAGGCTCCTTTGAACATTTTATGCAGATTAAATCACAGTGGTAGTAGATAAAGATGAGCAAAACAAAGGGTGAAACAAAAGTACATTTTAAGGAGTTCCCCCCCCGCCCTGTTTCCCAGATAACTTTCACAATGACAAGTTACTGGCTTTTCAAAGTTTGTCCTTGGGATCTCTTGTGGAACTAACCTAAAATGACGGTTACATAAACATGTGGATATCCTGTGCAGTAGTATACCAAGAGAATTAATTAAAACAAAACTACCTTCTATGTACGGTAACAGGAATTAAAATATCTCATTGGTGGTAAGGATGGCAAATCAGAAAAGTGAACAGAAGATGTACACAATTTCCCTTCAAAGACATAGAGTTTGTAAATATGAAATGTTTTTACTGTGTTAATTATTAAAGGTTAATAGACACACAGAAAAGTGCATGAATCATAAGTGTACAGTTCACTGAATTTTCACCAAGTGTGTATATCCAAGAAAGAGCTTTACTCACGTCCTAGAAGCCCCACTTTTCAGTTTCTGACATCATCAATAAATTTACTGATTATTGACTTTATATAAATGGAAACATACAGTGTATAGTCTTTTGTGTCTCACTTTTGCTTAATATTGCGGGATTTATACAAGTTATGTAGCAGTTGTTTGTTCTTAATGCTGTGCAGTATTTTATCCAGCTTTTGGCTATTACTAATAGGTCTGGTATGAACATTTTTTTGTAAGTATTTTGGTGAACGTATGTATACATTTCTGTTGGATATATACCCACTGGTGAAATGACTATATTATAGGCTCTGCATACATGTATTTCTAATATTATTGTTGTTGCTTAATAGCTAAGTAGCGTCTGACTCTTTTGCCACCCCATGGACTATAGCCTGCCAGGTTCCTCTGTCCATGGGATTTCCCAGGCAAGAATACTGGAGTGGGTTGCCATTCCATTCTCCATGGAATCTTCCCAACGCAAGGATTAAACCTACATCTCTTGCGTTGGCAGGCCAGTTCTTTACCACTAAGCCACCAGGGAAGCCCATTTCTGGTATGTTGTTCAGTTGCTCAGTCGTGTCCGACTCTGTGACCTCATGATCTGCAGCATGCCATGCTTCCCTGTCGTCCATCACCAACTCCCGGAGCTTGCTCAAACTCATGTTCATTGAGTCAGTGATACCATCCAACCATCTTGTCCTCTGTCATCCCCTTCACCTCCTGCCTTCAATCTTTCCTATCATCAGGGTCTTTTCTAATGAGGCAGTTCTTTGCATCAGTTGGCCAAAGTGTTGGAGCTTCAGCTTCAGCATCAGTCCTTCCAATGAATCTTCAGGACTGATTTCCTTTTGACTGGTTGGATCTTCTTGCAGTCCAAGGGACTCTCAAGAGTCTTCTCCAACACCACAGTTCAAAAACATCAGTTTTCAGTGCTCAGTTGGATCAATTATTGTTCAACTCCCACATCCATACATGACAACTGGAAAAGCCATAGCTTTGACTAGACCAACCTTTGTTGGCAAAGTGATGTCTCTACTTTTTAATATGCTGTCTAGGTTGGTCATAACTTTTCTTCCAAAGAGCAAGCATCTTTTAATTTCATGTCTCCAGTCACTGTCTGTAGTGGCTTTGGAGCCCAAGAAAATAAAATCTGTTACTGTTTCCACTTTTCCCAATCTGTTTGTCCTGAAGTGATGATACAGGGATACCATGATCTTAGAGTTTTGAATGTTGAGTTTTAAGCCAGCTTTTTCACTCTCCTCTTTCTCCTTCATCAGGAGGCTCTTTAGTTTTTTGCTTTCTGCCATTTCTGGTATACATTACTAAAAAATTGTTTAAATCAGTTTTCACATGCTTGAAACATTTAGCATCATTCGTTTCATTTTACCCATCCTGTTGGGTAGTGATATCATATTGTGGTTTTTCCCTAATTTCTCTACTTATGAATATTTACACCTCTCTGTATGTCTATTGGCCATTTGGGTATCTCCAGTGACAGGGATCATCAAGTTTTCTGTAAAGGGCTGGATAGTTAACATAGACATCTTGCTTTGTAGAGTTTCAGTTAAAGCAATACTGTGTGAAGCTAGGACTGCTTGTATTTTAAGTTTTGTAGACCACATAGTGCCTTTCATATAGTTTGTATTTTCTTCTTTCCTTTTTTTTGCCTGCCTGTTTGCTTGCTTCCCTGTCTACCTTACCTCCTTTCTCCCCTCCTTTTCTTCCTTCATCCCTCCCTCTCGTTTTTCTCTTTAATTTTCTTTTTTCCTTCCTTCCTTCATTTTGTACTTTGCTAACCATTACTGTGTTGAAAATGACTATTCTTAAATAACCATTTGATCTTCTGCTCCTTGTTGGCAGTGACATCATTCAGTTCAATTCAGTCACTCAGTCATGTTCAATTCTTTGCGACCCCTTGGACTGCAGCATGCCAGGCCTCCCTGTCCACCACCAGCTCCTGGAGGTTGCCCAAGCTCATGTCCATTGAGTTGGTGATGCCATCAAACCATCTTATCCTATGTTGTCCACTTCTCCCGACTTCAGTCTTTCCCAGCATCAGGGTATTTTCCAATGAGTCCATTCTTCGCATCAGGTGACCATAGTAGTATTGGAATTTCAGCTTTAGCATCAGTCCTTCCAATGACTATTCAAGACTGATTTCCTTTAGGATTGACTGGTTGGATCTCCTTGCAGTCCAAGGCATTCTCAAGAGTCTTCTCCAACACCACAGTTCAAAAGCATCAATTCTTGGAAGCTCAGCTTTCTTCATAGTCCAGCTCTCACAGCCATACATGATTACTGGAAAAACCACAGCCTTGACTAGGTGGACCTTTGTTGGCANTCTTTGGCATTGTCTTTCTTTGAGATTGGAATGAAAACTGACCTTTTTCAGTCCTGTGGCCACTGCTGAATTAGTATTATCATATACTCAAGTAAATACCTAAATCACTTCTATAAACCACCTAAAAAAAGAGTTGTTAGCTAAATATGTTAACTTACTTTCAAAAGTTGGTTTTTTTATACTTTTAGTGCTAAGTGGAAAGCAAGGGGCCAAAAATAAGAGATAAACTGGACAGCCCAATGAAGCATTTAAGGAAGACAGGACCTTGAACTCAGGGATGGGCACCACAGTTGAGTTTCATGGGCCCAGTCATTGGTAATTGAAAGTGAAAGTCGCTCAGTCTTGTCTGATTCTTTGCAACCCTATGGGACTCTACAGTCCATGGAATTCTCCAGGCCAGAATACTGGAGTAGGTAGCCTTTCCCTTCTCCAGGGGATCTTCCCAACCCAGGAATCGAACCTACATCTCCTGCATTGCAGGCAGATTCTTTACCAGCAGACCTACAAGTGAAGCCCTTGTGGAAGTAATTTTTAATTACCTCCTATGAGTGTACTCAATCATGTAGATATAAATTTCAAACAAGCCATCCCAAGATGGAACAAGTCAAAAGACAGTATCCTTCTCAAAGTATGGCAAAAAAGGCTATGCTTTTTGTTCCTTTTTTTACTCGACAGCTGCCTGGATATCCATCTCTTTCGTAGCCTTTTATGTCTATCAACAAAGATTGTATTTCCTTTTCTCACTTCTTACCTCTCTTTTATTCCTCAGGTTTAAAGGGAATAAGAGATATTTAACACCAAAACATTACAGTCACACATTGCTATTGTTCAGTTGCTCAGTCGTATCCAACTCTTTGTGGCCACATGGACTGCAGCATGCCAGGTTTCCCTGTCCTTCATTATCTCCCATAATTTCCTCAAACTCACGTCCATTGAATCAACGATGCCATCTAACCATCTCATCCTCTGCTACCCCCTTTTCCTTCTGCCCTCAGTCTTTCCCATCATCAAGGTCTTTTCCAGTGAGTCGACTCTTTGCATCAGATTGCCAAAGTATTGGAGCTTCTCTTCAGCATCAGTAAGTATACTTTTACAAATAGCCCCATCGAATGATGTCTAATTCAATGAACCTATGAGCCATGCCATGTAGGGCCACCCAAGACGGACAGGTCATAGTGGAGAGTCCTAACAAAATGTCCACTGGAGAAGGGAATGGGAAACCACTTCAGTATTCTTGCCTTGAGAATGCCATGAACAATATGAAAACGCAAAAAGATAGAACACTGAAAGATGAACTCCCCAGGTCGGTAGGTGCCCAACATGCTATTGGAGATCAGTGGAGAAATCACTCCAGAAAGAATGAAGAGATGGAGCCAAAGTAAAAACAACACCCAGCTATGGATGTGACTGGTGATATAAGCAAAGTCCGATGCTGTAAAGAGTAATATTTCATAGGAATCTGGAGTGTTTTGACTATCAATCAAGGCAAATTGGAGGTGGTCAAACAGGAGATAGCAAGAATGAACATCGACATTTTAGGAATCAGCAAACTAAAATGGACTAGAATGGATGAATTTAACTCAGATGACTATTATATCTACCACTGTGGGCAAGAACCCTTTGGAAGAAATGCAGTAGCCATCAAAGGCAACAAAAGCGTCCAAAATGCAGTACTTAGATGCAATCTCAAAAATAACAGAATGATCTCTATTCGCTTCCAAGGCAAAAAATTCAATATCACAGTAACCCAAGTCTATGCCCCAACAAGCAATGCTGAAGAAGCTGAAGTTGAATGGTTCTATGAAGACCTACAAGACCTTCTAAAACTAACCCACAAAAAAGATGTCCTTTTCATTATAGGGGATTGGAATGCAAAAGTAGGAAGTCAAGAAATACCTGGACTATCAGGAAAATTTGGCCTTGGAATACAGAATGAAGCAGGGCAAAGGCTAATAGAGTTTTGCCAAGAGAATGCACTGGTCATAGCAAACACCCTCTTCCAACAACACATAAGACTCTGCACATGGATATCACCAGATGGTCAATACTGAAATTAGACTCATTATATTCTTTGCATCCAAAGATGGAGAAGCTCTATACAGTCAGAAAAAAACAAGACCAGGAGCTGACTGTGGCTCAGATCATGAACTCCTTATTCCCAAATTCAGACTTAAATTGAAGAGTGTAGGGAAAACTAGTAGACCATTCAGGTATGACCTAAATCAAATCCCTTACAATTATACAGTGGATGTGACAAATAGATTCAAAGGATTAGATCTGATACACAGAGTGCCTGAAAAACTATGGACGGAGGATCGGGACATTGTACAGGATACAGAGAACAAGACCATCCCCAAGAAAAAGAAATGCAAAAAAGAAAAATGGCTGTCTGAGAAGGCCTTAAAATAACTGTGAAAAGAAGAGAAGCTAAAGGCAAAGGAAAAAAGGATCGATATAAACATCTGAATACAGAGTTCCAAAGAATAGCAAGGAGAGATAAGAAGGTTTTCCTCAGTGATCAATGCAAACAAATAGAGGAAAAAAGTAGAATGGGAAACACTAGAGATCTCTTCAAGAACATTAGAGACAACAAGGGAACATTTCATGCAAAGATGGGCTCAATAAAGACAGAAATGGTATGGATGTAACAGAAGCAGATGATATTAAGATGAGGTGGCAAAAGTACATGAAAGAACCATACAAAAAAGATCATCATATCCCAGATAATCATGATGGTGTGATCACTCGCCTATAGCCAGACATCCTAGAATGTGAAGTCAAGTGGGCCTTAGGAAGCATCACTACGAAGAAAGCTAGTAGAGATGATGCAATTCCAGTTGAGCTCTTTCGTGTCCTAAAAGATGATGCTGCGAAAATGCTGCATTCAATATGCCAGCAAATTTGGAAAACTCAGCAGTGGCCACAGGACCGGAAAAGGTCAGTTTTCATTCCAGTCTCAAAGAAAGGCAATGCCAAAGAATGCTCAAACCTCCACACAATTGCATGCATCTCACATGCTAGTAAAGTAATGCTCAAAATTCTCCAAGCCAGGCTCCAACGGTACGTGAGCCATGAACTTCCAGTTGTTCAAGCTGGATTTAGAACAGGCAGAGGAACCAGAGAGCAAATTGCCAACATCCGCTGGATCATCAAAAAAGCAAGAGAGTTCCAGAAAAACATCTATTTCTGCTTTATTGACTATGCCAAAGCCTTTGACTATGTGGATCACAACAAACTGTAGAAAATTCTGAAAGAGATGGGAATTCCAGACCACCTGACCTGCCTCCTAAGAAATCTGTATGCAGGTCAGGAAGCAACAGTCAGAATTGGACATGGAACATGGACTGGTTCCAAACTGGGAAAGGAGTACATCAAGACTGTATATTGTCACCCTGCTTATTTGACTCCTATGCAGAGTACATCATGAGAAACGCTGGGCTGGATGAAGCACAAGCTGGAATCAAAATTGCTGGGAGAAATATCAATAACCTCAGATATGCAGATGATACCACCCTTATGGCAGAAAGCAAAGAAGAACTACAGAGCCTCTTGATGAAAGAGTGAAAAAGTTGGCTTAAAATTCAACATTCAGAAAACGAAGATCACGGCATCTGGTCCCATCACTTCATGGGAAATAGATGGAGAAATAGTGGAAACAGTGTCAGACTTTATTTTGGGGGGCTTCAAAATCAGTGCAGATGGTGATTGCAGCCATGAAATTAAAAGATGATTACTCTTTGGAAGGAAACTACAGTCAGATATCTGAATTGAAGAATCATTGAAATGTCCTTTTTAAAGTGTTATATGACTGTGTTGCTGCTGCTGCTAAGTCGCTTCAACTTAGCGACCAACTAAGTCCAACTCTGTGCGACCCTATAGAGCAGCCCACTGGGCTCCCCATCCCTGGGATTTGCCAGGCAAGAGTACTGGAGTGGAGTGCCATTGCCTTCTCTGATGACTGTGTTAGTGATGTCTTAATAACTTCTGCAGTTAACTGGTACAGTACTTTGTGTCTATTACATGAAATTTGTTAATGCTTTTGTTAAAATCTCTTATTGATTTTTGTGTGTATGTGTGTGCACTCACATGTGCTGTTACTGTGCACTCACATATCACTGTTACTGATAATTTACTGTGTGTTAAATTTCCCTGTGTAATGTTGGATTTTATTTTCTCCTAGTAGTTTTCTGCCAGTTTATTTATTTTGAAGTCATGCTTCTAATAAGAAGCATATTCAGCTTTCTAATTCGTCTATCTTCCTATGAATTGAACTTTTGTTCCATGAAAAAGTGTCCCTATTTATCCCTAGTAATGTGTTTCGTGTTAATGTCTAATCTGACTTTCTAAAAACTTTTTGAAATAATTTTAGATTTCCTTAGAAGTTGCAGAAATAGCACAGAGAGTTTCTGTGAACTCTGCAACTTACTTCTAATGTTAACACAATGCATAATCAGTATAATTCTCAAAGCCAAGAAATTAATATTGTTAAAATGCTAGTCACTAAATTATATACTTTATCACTAGTTTTCTCATAACAGTACTATTCTTTTTTGTTTCAGGATTCAATCCAGATCCCACACTGTATTTAGTTGTCATGTTTCCTGTGTCTTATCCAATCTGTGACCTCTTTATGATTTTGGTTTCACTATATCAGCCCTTTTTTTGGTTAATGTGTACTTAGAATTGGTTTTAAAAACTCCAGTGGGACATCTTTGTCTTAAAATTGGAGCATTTGGTGGTTGGATCATTTAATCCATTCACATTTTGTAGGGTTTTTTTTAAGCAGTTATTTTGGAAATTATACATACCTTATAATTCTTTTAGTGGCTCTTGTAAAAACTATAGAATCCTGGAATGCATCCTTTCAGACTTTAATGCATTTACTTATGTCTATATAGGTATCCACGGAGAAGGCAATGGCATCTCACTCCAGTACTCTTGCCTGGAAAATCCCATGGACGGAGGAGCCTGGTAGCCTGCAGTCCATGGGGTCGCTAAGAGTCGGGCACGACTGAGCGACTTCACTTTCACTTTTCACTTTCATGCATTGGAGAAGGAAATGGCAACCCACTCCAGTGTTCTTGCCTAGAGAATCCCAGGGACGGGGGCGCCTAGTGGGCTGCCGTCTATGGGGTTGCACAGAGTCAGACACGACTGAAGCGACTTAGCAGCAGCAGCATCGTATAGGTATCCAACCACATAGTTTTGCTTTGTTTGCTTTTTTTTCCTTAATGTAACAATGGTCCTACTGTATTATTTTATGACTACTTCTTTTCATTTATTAAAAAAAAATGCATAATTGTTATAAACTCTTTAAAACAACATAAATCTATAAAAAGTTGACAGCAAAACATTAACATTACCCCAGATTCTATCCCAGCAAAAATAACCTTCATTAAAAACCAGGTGTACAGCATTTTGTGTCTGTTCCTTCGGTTCAGTTCAGTCGTTCAAGTCATGTCCGACTCTTTGCAACCCCATGAATTGCAGCACACCAGGCCTCCCTGTCCATCACCAACTCCCGGAATTCACTCAAACTCATGTCCATAGATTTGGTGATGCCCTCCAGCCATCTCATCCTCTGTTGTCCCCTTCTCCTCCTGCCTCTAACCCCTCCCAGCATTAGGGTCTTTTCCAATGAGTCAGCTCTTCACATGAGGTGGCCAAAGTATTGGAGTTTCAGCTTCAGCATCATTCCTTCCAAAGAACACCCAGGACTGATCTCCTTTAGGATGGACTGGTTGAATCTCCTTGCAGTCCAAGGGACTCTCAAGAGTCTTCTCCAACACCACAGTTCAAAAGCATCAATTATTTGGTGCTCAGCTTTCTTCACAGTCCAACTCTTACATCCATACGTGACCATTGGAAAAACCGTAGCCTTGACTAGACGGACCTTTGTTGGCAAAGTAATGTCTCTGCTTTTGAATATGCTATCTAGGTTGGTCATAACTTTCCTTCCAAAGAGTAAGCGTCTTTTAATTTCATAGCTGCAGTCACCATCTGCAGTGATTTTGGAGCCCCCCAAAATAAAGTCTGACACTGTTTCCACTGTTAAACAGTCTATTTCCCATGAAGTGATGTGACCAGATTCCATGATCTTAGTTTTCTGAATGTTGAGCTTTAAGCCAACTTTTTCACTCTCTTCTTTCAGTTTCATCAAGAGGCTTAGGAGTGCTCAGTTAAAAAAAAAAAAAGCCTAGCCATAGACATGTGTTTGTGAAATTTCACAGCACCAAGAATTAAAAAAAAAATTTCTGAAGATTTCCAGAGGAAACCTAATGAGAAAAAGAATTAAATATATCAGCATCAGTCTTCTTGATCAGCAGAATGGCTAGTTAATTAACAATATGTTAGGTATGCAAGTTAGAATAAAGATGTTTTCAGATCTGAAAAGGCCTCAGAAATCCTGCTATTGAAAAATAAAGAAGTGAAAAAACGACCTGGGGTTTAGGAAATAGTAGATTCAACCCAGGAGAACAGTGAAATGATGTCCCGCGTGGCAGGGCTAGAGAGCAGATGGTCCAATTTGAGAGAATCCTCAGATAGGAAGTTTCCAGGAAAGAAATAGGGATTTAAGAGATCTATATCTTCTGGGCTGGAGTTTTCTCTGTTGGAAGGTGTTTTAATCTATGAATTCAATTTCTTTAATAGATATGGGCCTATTTTGATTAGCTATTCTTAGTGAGTTAGCTTTGGTGGATTTTATCTTTCAAGGAATTTGTTGAATTTATAGGTGTTAAATTGTAATATTCCCTTTTAGTCTTTTTAATGTATGTGGGATTGTTTTAATAGCCTTCTCTTCTTTCTGATATTGGCAATGTATGGCGTCTTTATTTTTATCTTGATCAGTCTGGCCAAAACGGTTATCAATTTCATTGCTCTTAGAACCAGCCTTTGGTTTCATTGATTTTTCTATGTTGATTTTACATTTTCAGTTTTGTTAATTTTTGCTCTTTACCATTTTCATCATTCTGTATAATTTTCTCTTAATTTTGCATCTTTTTTAACGGTGCAAGATCAGGTATTAATGAGAGGCTGTCATACGTATACATATATCCACTCCTTTTTTTTTTTAGATTCTTTTCCCATGTAGACCATTACAGAGTACTGACTCGAGTTTCTTGTGCTAATAGTTTGTATATGTCAGTTTATCCCAGTTTATCCCTTCCTCTCCTTATCCCCTGGTAACTATAAATTTGTTTTCTACACCTATAATTCTTTTTCTGTTTTGTAAATAAATTCATTTGTACCCTTGTTTTCTTAGAGTCCGCATATAAGCAATATTATATGATATTTGTCTTTCTGTGTCTGACTTACTTCACTCACTTTGATGATCTCTGCTGCTGCTGCTAAGTCGCTTCAGTCATGTCTGACTCTGTGCGACTCCATAGACAGCAGCCCACCAGGCTCCCCCGTCCCTGGAATTCTCCAGGCAAGAACACTGGAGTGGGTTGCCATTTCCTTCTCCAATGATGATCTCTAGGTCCATCCATTTTGCTGTAAATGGCATTATTTTTTTTCTTTTTTGATAGCTGAGTAATATTCCATTGGGGCTTCCCTAGTGGCTCAGTGGTAAAGAATTTGCTTCCCAATGCAGGAGCTGTGGGTTTGATCTCTGGGTTGGGAAAAATTCCCTGGAGAAGCAAATGGCAACCCACTCCAGTATCCTTCCTGGGAAATCCTGTGGACAGAGGAACTTGCAGGTTGCAGTCCATGGGGTCACGAAAGAGACACAGTTTAGCAACTTAACAACAAAAAACAACATTATTCTATTGTATATATGTACCACATCTTCTTTATCCATTCCTCTGTTGATGGACATTTAGGTTGTTTCCGTGTCCTGGCTATTGTAAGTAGTGCTGCAGTGGACATTGAAGTGCATGTGTCTTTTCAAGTTATGGTTTTCTTCAGCTATATGCCTAGTAATAGCATTGCTGGGTCATATGGTAGTTCTGTTTTTAGTTTTTTTAATCTCTAAAAAAAGCTCCTAAGTTTTTTTTTTTTTAAGAATTATAGGAATAAAGTTTTTTTAATCCCTAAAGAACATCCATATTGTTCTCAATAGTGGCTGTGCCAATTTACATTTCCACCAATATTTGCAAGTGAAGCAATCAACAGGGATTTAATCTCCAAACTCTACAAACAATTTGTGCAGCTCAGTATCCAAAAAAAAATAACCCAATCAAAAAATGGGCAGAAGATCAAAATAGACTTTTCTCCAAAGAAGACATACAGATGGCCAAAAGGCACATGAAAAGTTGGTCAACATCACTGAGTATTTGAGAAATCCACATCAAGACTACAGTGAAGTATTACAACACACTAGTCAGAATGGCCAACATCAAAAAATCTATAAGTGCTGGAGAGGGTGTGGTGAGAAGGGAATCCACCTCCNGATGGCCAAAAGGCACATGAAAAGTTGGTCAACATCACTGAGTATTTGAGAAATCCACATCAAGACTACAGTGAAGTATTACAACACACTAGTCAGAATGGCCAACATCAAAAAATCTATAAATGCTGGAGAGGGTGTGGTGAGAAGGGAATCCACCTCCCTTTTTTAATGTATGTGTTTAATACTGTAAATTCCCTCTAAACACTGATCTTGGTCTTCCCTTGTGGCTCAGCAGTAAAGAATCTGCCTGCCAATGCAGGAGATGCAGGTTCGACTCCTGAGTCAAGAAGATCCCTTGGAGAAGAAAATGGCAACCCACTTTGGTATCCTTGCCTGGGAANTATGGATGTGAGAGTTGGACTGTGAAGAAAGCTGAGTTCCAAATAATTGATGCTTTTTAACTGTGGTGTTGGAGAAGACTCTTGAGAGTCCCTTGGACTGCAAGGAGATCCAACCAGTCCATTCTAAAGGATATCAACTCCTGGGTGTTCTTTGGAAGGAATGATACTAAAGCTGAAACTCCAGTACTTTGGCCACGTCATGTGAAGAGTTGACTCATTTGGAAAAGACTCTGATGCTGGGAGGGATTGGGGGCAGGAGGAAAAGGGGACGGCAGAGGATGAATGAGATGGCTGGATGGCATCACCGACTCAGTGGACGTGAGTTTGAGTGAACTCCGGGAGATGGTGATGGACAGGGAGGCCTGGCGTGCTGTGATTCATGGGGTCGCAAAGAGTCAGACACGACTGAGCGACTTAACTGAACAAGCCAGTGGAAACATATTCAGGCAGTTCAAATTAATAAGTGATTCTCTGTTCCAAACTTTTAATTAAATCTTTGACTGTTAAATACTTTTTGTTAAAGTTTTTGGCTGCAGTCCATGGGGTCGCGAAGAGTCGGACACAACTTGGTGACTGAACAGCAATAACAAAGTAAATCTAGGAAAAAATGAGTGTCAATTCTAGTCACGACTTGTTTGTAGGTCTCTGCAGTACTGGTAGAACTCTAGTGTGGTCCACTTACAACTGCATTCTTAAAGTGGAAGTTCCCCAACCTTTTCTTTTCTGCCGTTACAGTGACATTTTTGTTACAGAGTGGAGGACCCCTTCTAGGGCCCCTGAGCAGGCTTTTGTCTAACACTCAGAAATGTCCAAGGAGACACACATGCTGACAAAGCAAGAGACTTTATTGGGAAGGGCATGCAGGTGGAGAGGAGAACGGTAAAGAAACCCAGGAAGACAACCCTGCCACATGGCTCATTAACCATTTTTAAGTAGACTTTTCAGTGTCATTAAGTACATTCACAGTATTGTGTAATCATCACCATTACCTACATCCAGAACTTTCATCATCCCAAATAGAAACAAACTCTCAACGCGTTAAATAGTAACTCCTGAATCTCTCCTCCGCCAACTCCTGGTAACCTCTATTCTGCTTTCTCTCCCTCTGAATTTGCCTACTTCCGGTACCTTATGTAAGTGGAATCATACAGTTATTGTCCTTTGTGTTTGAATTTTTACTTAGCATGCCTTCCAGGTTGATCCACATTGTAGCATGTGTTAGCGCTTTCTTCTTTTTTAAGATTAACTTTTAAGTTATTCCACTGTATATGTATGCTGGATTTTGTTTATTCATTCATCTGTCAATGGGCACTTGGGTTGTTTCCACCTTTTGGCTTTGTGAATTATGCTGCTGTGAATGTTGGCTTACAAGTATTTGTTTGAGTCTGATGTCAGTTCTTTGGGATATATACCTAGTAGTAGGATTGCTGAGCCTTGGGTAATTCTGTTTAACTCTGAGAAGCTGCTAAACTGTTTTCTACAGCAGTCGCATCATTTTACATTTCTACCTACAATGTGCAAGGGTTCCAACTCCTCTACGTCTTTGCTCTTGGTATTTTCAGTTTCTTGATACCAGCCATTCTGTTATATGCAAAGTAGTTGTGATTTTGATTTTCCTAATGGCATCTTTTCATGTATTTTTTTGGCTATTCGTGTATCTTCTTTGATAAAATGTCTATTCAAATTCTTTGTCCTTTTTATATATATATATATACTTTTGAAGGCTATAGTAGTTTGAGACTTTTCCAAATTGTTTTTGCAGAATGTTCCTCTTTGTGTGTGGTCCCTGAAGTCTCTGTTCCTTTAATTCATGCTCAGCTAATATGTTTACAGAGACTTCCTTGAATCCTAGCTCTTCCGGTCTTTGAAGATTACCTCTGTGCTTTGGTACTCCTTCAACCCTTAGCTAAGCTTCTTTGAGTATAGTGTTCAGCCTGAGGTAAAAGCTTAAGGTCTTTCTTTCTCAGCATGTAGGTAACTTTCTGTGGAGGTGGTGGTTTACTTGCGGAGTTGTGTGGACTCTTGGCAACCTCATGGGCTATAGCCCGCCAGGTTCCTCTGTCCGTGGGATTTCCCAGGCAAGAGTACTGGAGTGGGTTGCCATTTTCTCCAGGGGATCTTCTTGACCCAGGGATCAAACCCATGCTTCTTGCAGAGCAGGCAGATTCTTTACCTGAGCCACTAGGAAAGCCTAGGTCACTCTCTAAATTCCCCATATTTTTGACTGCTTTTACTTGTGTTAATTTCCCAGAGTCTCCCTGGCTTCTCTTCCAGGCCTTAGATGGTCTAGTGTATGTCTCCATCTTTCTTGCCCTGGGTGTAGTTTGCCCGGGTGTGAGTCTGTAGTTTTCTTATAGCTTTTCCAAGTACTGAAGTTCCAAACTAGGTGATTAAAAAGGCAAGTGCCTTATGTCAATCCTTCATATACCCTCCAGACAGGTTAGAATAGAATTGTATGATAATTTCCATATCAAGTCTTCCCTGTTCCCTGGAAACTGGGAACCAGGCTGCTGTTGCTGCTTCAGGAGCTGACATTGGAAAAGGGGTGGGAACAGTGAGGGGAAATACCGGAGAACTCTTCTGCCGTTTTAAAGATGACTTTTTCTTGATTTGGTGTTTCCTTGGCTGGTGTTAACTTTTGACTGTTTTCCAGAGCTTCAACAAAGTTGGCTTAGGCTGTTCCTGTTTCTCTTTCTTTTTAAAACTGTTCTGCAGTAATGAGAGCTGTCACTTTCTAGCCTGCTATTTTGCTGACATTCCTCCTCTTGAATGTTACTTTTTGTTTGTTTTTGGCTGTGTGGTGAGTCATGCAGATCCTAGTTCTCTGACCTGGGATCAGACCTGCACCACTCATGTTGGGAGCATAGTCTTAACCACTGGACTGTCAGGGAAGTCTGAGGGGGTGGTGAATCAGCACAAATGTGGGGGTCATCTCACTGTTTGGGGAAACCCTAACAAAAAGTCACTGCATTATTTTGGGCCTAGTTAGAGGGTAGTGCAGGGAGGACAGAGAGAGGAAAGGGCTAGGAATGGAAAAGTACTGTTTACTGACTCAGAGTTTAGAAAAGTGTTCTCCCACCACCTCCAAGGAGGTCTGCTTCTGAGGGAGGCTCTAGATAAAGGGACCTCTTAATGGCTTGGAATGAAGATACACATAAGAGCTTGGCCACACAGGGGGACTTGAGTCCTTGACTGCAACTCACTTTAGAAACTGCGGTACATCGGTTGTGCAAAGTCTGGTGTGGGGAATGCAGTGTTGTCCTGTGACATCAGCCAGATAAAGCTTTTGTAATTGCTTATGGTTGACAGCATAATATGATTGTAATTGCTTATGTGAAAAATCACACACAGGACCTGGGTTCCTCAAGTATACATTGTTTGATCCCATTCACACAGATTCTAGAAGTAGCATTGAATTTGTGTAGTAGAGGAACATATGGTAATATTTGCCTAGGACTGAGCAAGATTGGGTTAGATTTATTGCAAAGGAACAACTTTTTAATGTGTTTCTTAAAGATTTTGGGGGGGGGGCGGGATGTGGACCATTTTTTTTAAGTCTTTATTGAATTTGTTACAATGTTGCTTGTTTCATGTGTTGTTTTCTTGGCTGCAAGGCATGTGGGACCTTAGCTCCCCAACCAGGGATTGAACCCTCACCCCATGCATTGGAAGGTGAAGTCTTAACCACTTGACTACCAGGGAAATCCCTTAATGCATTTTTTAAAATTATACCATTGTAGACAATTGTTAAAACTTAACTTACCAAGTGTACAGTTGAAATGGATGCCTAAAAATTGATTTTTAAAGTGAAGTAAATAAAGTTTTAGTTGAATTCTAAGTGTAGTGGTAAAAATACTAGTGTGCTTACTGCAACTCAAAATTTTCAACTATATATTGTGAATAAGACTGTAGTATAAATATAAAATGTAAACCTATATGGGTTGGTAAAGTCAGGTGAATTTTGTGTATGGCTTTATCCAAGCAACTGAAAAGAAGTGACTGTAGGATCATGATTACTATTTAAATTACTATTGAAAAGAATAGCTGGGTTATAAGGTAGTTCTGTTTGTAATTTTTTGAGGAATCTCCATACTATTTTCCTTAGTGGCTATACCAATTTACAGTTCTGCCAACAGTCTATATTGTTGTTGTTCAGTCACTAAATCATGTCCAATTCTTTGGCGACCCCATAGACTGCAGCACACCAGGCTCTCCTGTCCTTCACTGTCTGCCAGAGTTTACTCAAATTTATGTCCATTGAGTCAGTGATTCTATCCGACTATCTCATCCTCTTCCTCTTTCTCCTTTTGCCTTGAATCTTGCCCAGCATCAGGGTCTTTGCAATGAATTGACTCTTCGTATCAGGTGTCCAAAGTTTTAGAACCTCAGCTTCAGCATGAGTCCTTCCAATGAATATTCAGGGTTGATTTCCTTTAGGATTGACTGGTTGGATCTCTTTGCTGTCCAAGGGACTTTCAAGAGTCTTCTCCAGCACCACAATTCAAAGGCATCAGTTCTTTGGCACTCAGCCTTCTTTATGGTTCAACTTTCACATCGGTACATGACTACTGGAAAGACCTTAGCTTTGACTATACAGACCTTTGTGGGCAAAGTGATGTCGCTGCTTTTTAATACACTGTCTAGGTTTGTCATAGCTTTCCTTCCAAGGAGCAAGCGTCTTTTAATTTGATGGCTGCAATCACTGTCCACAGTATTTTGGAGCCCAAGAAAATAAAATCTGCACTGCTTCCACTTTTTCCCTTTTTCTTCATATCTTCTCCAACATGTTGTTATTTCTTGTCCTTTCAATAATAACCATTCCAACAGGTGTGAGATAATATCTCATTTTGGTTTTGATTTGCATTTCCCCAATTAATAGTGATCTCTAACATTTCTTTCTGTTTATTTTACCATCTGTGTGTCTTCTTTGGAAAAATACTGACTCAGATCCTCTATCCACTTTTTAAATCAAGTTGTTTGTGTTTTGTTGTTGTTGTCTTTCTATATTTTGGATATTAACCCTTTATTAGATATGTAGTTTGCAAATAGATTCTTCCATTCAGTAGGTTGCCTTTTCAATTTGATTATGGTTTACTTTGCTGTATAAATGCTTTTTTGATGTTGTCCTGTTTACTTAATTTTGCTTTTGTTTCCCTTGCCTTTTGGTTTCATCCACAAAATATTGCCTAAGGCCAGTGTCAGTAAGTTTATTCCCTTTGTTTTCTATTAGGAATTTTGAGGTTTCAGGTCTTACACTCAATTCTAATTCCTTTTGAGTTAAGGTTTGTCTATGGTGTGATGTAGTGCTCCAGTGTCATTCTTTTGCATGTGGCTGTCCAGTTTTCCCATGCTCCTGATTTAGAAGACTCTCCTTTCTCCATTGTATAGTCTTTATTCCTTTGTTATAGATTAATTTTCCATATATGTATGGCTTAAGTTTGGGCTCTCAGTTCTGTTCCATTCATCTGTATATCTGGTTTTATACCCAAGCCATACTGTTTTGATTACTTTGTAGTATACAAATGATCCTTGAACAACATGGATGTGATCTAAGTATGTCCATTACAGCAGAGTTTTTTTCAGTAAAAATACACTACAGTACTACAGTATCCACAGTTGGTTGAATCCAAAGATTCAAACCATTGGATATGGAGGACTGACTGTAAACCTATATGTATGTTTTCAACTGCGTGAGAGGTCAATACTCCTAAACCCTGAGTTGTTTAAAAGGTTTGAAGTCAGAGGGTGTGATACCTCCAGCTTTGTTTTTCTTTCTGAAGATTGCTTTTCTGACTCAGGATCTTTTGTGCTTCCATACAAATTTTAGAATTATATGTCCAAGTTCTGTTAAATATGCCATTGGGATTTTGATAGAGATTGCACTGAATCTGTAGATTGCTTTGGGAAGTATGGACATTTGAACAGTTTTAATTCTTCCAGTCCACCAGTACAGAATATCTTTCAATCTTTTTTTGGTGTCTTCTTCAATTTCTTTTATTGATGTCTTATAGTTTTTAGTGTACAGGTTTTCACCTCATTGGTTAAATTTATTTCTAGGTGTTTTAAACTTTTTGATGCAGCTGTAAATGAGATTTTTTAATTTGCCTTCTCTAATAGTTTGTTATTAGTGTGTAGAAATGCCACAGATTCTGTATATTGATTTGTACCCTACACTTTATTCATTTATTCTAACCAATTTTTTGGTGAAATCTTTCTAAATTTCTATATATAATATCATGTCATTGGCAAATAGTGACAGTTTTACACTTCTTTCTTTCTGATTTGGATGCCTTTTATTTCTTTTTCTTGTGTAATTGCTGTGGATAGTATGTCCAGTACTCTACTGAATAAAAGTGGTGAGAATGAGCATACTTGTCTTGTTCTGGTCTTGGAGGAAAAGTTTTATTTTTTAACTACTGAATATGATGTCAGCTGTGGATTTGTCATATATGACCTTCATTTTGTTAAGGTTTGTTCCTTCTGTACCTACTTTGGTGAGAGTTTTTATCATAAAAGGATGTTGGGTTTTTTCAGAGGCATTTTCTATATCCATTGAGATAATCATGAGTTTTATTTTTCATTTTTTAAAATATGATGTATCATGTAGGTTGGTTTGCAGATGTTGAATCATCATTGGTTCCCTAAAACAAATGCCACTTGATTTTAGTGTTTGATCATTTTAATATATCATTGGATTCAGTTCGATTCAGTTCGATTCAGTATTTTGTTGAGGATTTTTGGACCTATGATCATCAAGGATGTTAGCCTCTTATATTTTCTTTTAGGGTGTCTGGTTTGGTATGCTGGTTTTATAAAATGTCTTTGGAAGATTTTCCTCTTCAGATGGAAGAGCTTGAAAAGGATAGGTATTAAATCCTCTTTGACTGTTTCATAGAATTTTCTTGTGAAATGTCTGGTTCTGGGCTTTTGCTTTTTTGGGAGATTGTTGATTATGGTTTCCATCTACTTGCTAGTAATTGATCTATTCAGATTTTCTATTTCTTCATGATTCAGTCCTAGAAGATTACATGCTTCTAGGAATTTACCCATTTCTTCTAAGTTGTCCAATTTGTGGGTATATAATTGTTCATAGTAGTCTCTTACAGTTCTTTGTATTTTTGCATTCTTTCATGTTGGGTGGGGCTATGGCTGTTGCTATGGAGTGTTGGTGGGTGGAGCTGGCCCTCTGGCTTCAGGGCCTGATGGTGGCTGCTGCAGTGAGCTGGCAGGTGCAGTAGTCACACTTCTAGCTGTGAAACCCAGTGGAGACCAAGGTGGGCAAGACTCCCAACAAGGTGTACCCTCTGGAGCTAACAGACTAGAGGGAGAATTACACAGTGGCATCTGCAAGGTAGCCTTAGATTGCAAAATGTTGTTCTCACCAGTTTCTCAGGCCCCAGAGAGCATCCCATGTGTTCCTGTCTCTCCAGCAGACTCTTCAAGATTAGTGGGTGGATTCCCTTCACACTTCATTCCATGTGCTTTTCAACCTAGTGTTTTTGTGTAGAATGAGACTGTGCTCAAGCCCTTTAAGAGCAGGTTTTCCATTTTCTGCAGTTCTGTAGGTTTCCTGGGCATATTCCTCGTTAGTTTTCAAAGCCAGCTGTTGGGGGCTTATCTCTCTCGTGCAAGATCTAAGGGTTTGGGTGCCTGATGTGGAGCTTGAATCCTCTGCTCCCATGGAAATACGTATACTTTGGCAATCTCTCCAGTCTATAGATTGCTGAAGTTAGGGTGTGTTTTTCTTTTTTTTTTTTCCCTTGCAGAGACCATCTCTACGTCTCCTACCTGCCTTGTTGTTGTCCTTTTTTACCTTTTGTTGTGGAGACTCTGTCCATCTAGTTTTTAGGTCCCTGTTAGGGAGAGTTTTACCATCTGAGCCACCAGGGAAGTCAATTCTCCAAGCCAGGCTTCAGCAGTATGTGAACCATGAACTTCCAGATGTTCAAGCTGGTTTTAGAAAAGGCAGAGGAACCAGAGACCAAATTTCCAACATCTGCTGGATCATCAAAAAAGCAAGAGAGTTCCAGAAGAACATCTATTTCTGCTTTATTGACTATGCCAAAGCCTTTGACTATGTGGATCACAATCAACTGTGGACAATTCTGAAAGAGATGGGAATACTAGAGCACCTGACCTGCCTCTTGAGAAACCTATATGCAGGTCAGGAAGCAACAGTTAGAAATGAACATGGAACAACAGACTGGTTCCAAATAGGAAAAGGAGTACGTCAAGGCTGTATATTGTCACTCTGCTTATTCAACTGATATGCAGAGTACATTGTGAGAAACGCTGGGCTGGAAGAAGCACAAGCTGGAATCAAGATTGCTGGGAGAAATACCAATACTCAGATACACAGATGACACCACCCTTATGGCAGAAAGTGAAGATAAACTAAAAATTGTCTTAATGAAAGTGAAAGAGGAGAGTGAAAAGTTGGCTTAAAGCTCAATATTCAGAAAACGAAGATCATGGCATCTGGTCCCATCACTCCATGGGAAATTGATGGGGAAACAGTAGAAACAGTGACAGACTTTATTTTGGGGGGCTCCAAAATCATTGCAGATGGTGATTGCAGCCATGAAATTGAAAGACACTCCTTGGAAGGAAACTTATGACCAACCTAGATAGCATATTGAAAAGCAGAGACATTACTTTGCCAACAAAGGTCTTTCTAGTCAAGGCTGTGGTTTTTCCAGTGGTCATGCATGGATATGAGAGTTGGATTGTGAAGAAAGCTGAGCACCGAAGGATTGATGCTTTTGAGCAGTGGTGTTGGAGAAGACTCTTGAGAGTCCCTTGGACTGCAAGGAGATCCAACCAGTCCATTCTAAAGGAGATCAGTCCTGGGTGTTCATTGGAAGGACTGATGCTAAAGCTGAAACTGCAGTACTTTGGCCACCTCATGCAAAGAGTTGACTCATTGGAAAAGACTCTGATGCTGGGAGGGATTGGGGGCAGGAGGACAATGGGACGACAGAGGATGAGATGGCTGGATGGCATCACCGAGTTGATGACGTGCGTCTGAATGAACTCCAGGAGTTGGTGATGGACAGGGAGGCCTGGTGTGCTGTGATTCAAGGGGTCGCAGAGAGTCAGACACAACTGAGCAACTGAACTGAACTGAACAATTTGAAAATTATACCTGTTGTGAATATTGATTGCAGGTTGCCTAGTTTTCTCTAGTTCAAGTCTGAATCTCCACCTCTCTTTCGTATGCCTGTACTGCTTTTCCTTATGTTAAACTCTTTCATATATGTTATAGTTTTTTCTTGTGGCTATGAGCTTATTTTCAAAAGAAATTATCTTGTAAAGAAATGTTGTTCATGACCTAATTTTTTTTTTTCTTTAAAATTTCTGGCTGGACTGTATAGTCTCAGATTGCTAACCAGTTTACATTAATTGATTGGCTTAAGTACAAATTTGTATTCCTTGCCCCACCATGGCAAAGACTTTGGGTTTTGATCTTAGGTAGTTAACTTTTCTACCTAATTTCATGGGTGCCTTGTGTCCGGCTCAGATACTGAGCAGGTGATTGGAAAAAGAGGAAAGGGTGTGTCACTCACCTGGAGCAGATATCTTAGAGTACAGTCAAATGGGCCTTAGGAAGCTTTGCTATGAACAAAGATAGTGGAGGTGATGGAATTCCAGTTGAGCTATTTAAAATCCTAAAAAGATGATGCTGTTAAAATGCTGCACTACATATACCAGCAAATTTGGAAAACTCAGCAGTGTCCACAGGATTGGAAAAGGTCAGTTTTCATTCCCATCTCAAAGAAAGGCAATGCTAAAGAAAGTTCTTAGTACCGTACAATTGCACTCATTTCACATGTTAGCAAGGTTAGGCTCAAAATCCTTCAAGGTAGGCTTTAGCAGTACATGAGCCAAGGAATTCCAGATGTGCAAACTGAATTTAGAAAAGGTGAAGGAGCCAGAGATCAAATTACCAGCATCTGCTGGATCATACAAAAAGCAAGGGAATTCCAAAAAAAAATCTACTTGTGGCTCAGCTTGTAAACAAGATGCCTGGCAATGCAGGAGACCTGGGTTGGAAAGATCCGCTGGAGAAGGAAGTGGAAACTCACTCCGATATTCTTGTCTGGGAAATCCCATGGACAGAGGAGCCTGGTGGGCTATAGTACATGGGGTTGCAAAAGAGTCAGATACAACTTAGCGACTAAACAATAGTCATTGTCACTGTTTCTGCTTATGATTCTTCTAAATCACCATCTTTGTTAATTAAGGGATAATTACTGTGCATATACAAAGATCTATCACTGTTCTACAAATGAGAAATATCTCCAGCAGTGAAAATACATATCTTTTAAGATAAAATTAGGAAATATTTCAGATTCATATAGCTTTGACTTCAGCAAATGATAAATTTGGTTACTTACATCACATGTCTGTAGCAGTAACTAACTAAGATATTGCTTCAGGGTGCAGCAGATGGCCTCTGGTGAGGAGAATGTTTGCTAAAGGTGACAGAGTGTACCTTTCCAGCATATGCCCTAGGTCATTGGTAACGTAAGGTCTTTAGCTTCAGGAAGTTATTAAGTATAAGGTCAGGGAAAAATTCCAAAGCATTTTAATAAAGTACATATTTCTCAGCAGATTATATTTTCTGTTCAGTTCCTATATGATAAGGTGAAACTTTTAGGCTTTTCTCTAAATGACGTGCAGTATAGAATCCATGTGAGGTGTGTATGTATGATGTATTTGTGAACCGTGTGCAATATTTGTTACATAATATGTTTGTGGATACATATATCAGGCATGAAACTGATAAAAGTTTGATAATGTTCTAGTATAAAATGAAGTACTCATTGCTAGTTCTGTGAAAGTAAATGATAGTGTATATACTCTTTTATAATATGTATTTTAAACTATTATGGAAAATTACAAACATACAAGAGTACAGAAATGGAATAATGAGCCCCTATGTACTCATAACCCACCTTCAACATGATTATACTATAAATCAACACATCCTAGAGATGAATTTTCTTAAAAGAATGAAAATTCTTTTAAAATGAAAGAGCATTTTCTTGTGGAAAATGTCTTAAAATTTATAGCATATATTATTTAATTTAGTACTGTAAAACACTGTACATTTGTTTCACTAAATATTAATTTTCTAAGTATTAATAATATTTTAAACTCAGTCATTTTGCTATCTTGATATGTTTTAAAAAATAACTTTCCTGAAACAGATTTTTAGTGAACATATACTTCCTAATCTTAAGAAACTCTTTATGCTATGGTGAACAAAAGAGCTAGTACTATCCTTATGTGTAATTTGTAGTTGACATCTTATTTTAGATGCAGGAAGAATAAAATCATTGAAGGAAATTTCTCTATATAGTTGGCTTCTTGTATTTTTCCGTTTCATATTGTATTTTATTCTACATCAGTTATGGATTATCTACTTTAGGATAATAGTCTTATTACATATTTTTTTTATTAACATACATATATTAAGAATGACTCTTAAGTTAAATGAGTTTTGGTAGGTCCTCAGAGTAATGAAACTGATGGCTGCGACTTTCTTGATATTGAATAAGGAGTAAGAACTGTAAGCCTATAATTTGCTTTACTTTCTTCAAAGTTTTTGTTTCTAGTAATTATATTTTACAAGCTAGTTACCTTTAACATTACTGTTTAAAAAGTGAAATACATAGTTTGCATGTTGCATACTGTCCACTAGGAATGATTAAGTGCTATAATTTTAGCAAATTGCATAGATAAACTTTATACTAATTATATGCATGAATTGTTATTTAGTATTTAAAATATAAACTAACACAACATTGTAAATCAACTATATGTCAACAAAAAAAGGAAAAAAATTAATACTAAAAGTGTTCAAAAGCATAACTGCTATCATCAGAGTATATTGATGTTATTTGTTAATGTCCCTATTACTGCTTATTATTTAACTGTATAAACAATAGAGAATTATTAAGCAATTTTGGGGGGATAAAATCTGTTAGTAAGGTATTATGATATGTGATGAATTAAGAAGTTACAGTTTTTACTTTATTTTAGAAGGACGTTTTCTAACAGCTGTTCTTTTATTTGTCATACCAGTTGTCATTACAGATCGATTTAACTTGCTCTAATACTTTTTTACCTTTGATTTGCCAGGAACTTCAGTTGGTTGTATGGAAATGTAAGCCTTTGTGTGAAGGCGTGTGTCATTGCATCAGAACTTGGCAATCACATGAATCTTAAGAAAACATGCTGTTTGTTCCCTAGAGAAGCCTTTCTATAAGATGACATTGTTTTTATATTCTGTGTTAGATTAAATGATTTAGTTTGGTTTGGCCTAGGGCAAAACATTTCAGGTTATTTTAGAAAATCCTGTATCTGATTAATCTTCTGAAAATAATGACCAGTTTTAAAGTTTTTCTTTTTAAAATGTTATCAGTAGGCTGTGCAATACAGGATTCATTCTCAAAGTGTCATTTGTAACTGACAGTGAAAGCTGTTACAGTGTTCCATCTGGTATATGCAGTATTCAGGTATATTTATTTGTTTGGCTATGTTGGGTCTTAGTTGCGTGAAAACCATATATTTGAAACATTAAATATTTATCTCCTTTTAATTTGACACCCTCCATGGTATTAAATGATGTAAGTAAGTAGTCTTTTTTGATACTAATTTCTATTATGAACTCTTAAATATTAGAATCCTGAACACTATGACTGTTATAAATAGTCCCTAATTGAACAAAGAAATGTGATTGTTTAAAAAAAAAAAATGCTTAATTCTCAGGAAATTCGTCCATTTAAAATTTTTCTATACTAAAATATTTCTACCATATATTAGTTAAATTAGAGTTTTTCACTCTACATAAACCAAGCAAGCAAACAGCCATGACAAAGTATAATTATAAAAGTTAATTAGTCTTAATTATTTGTTCAGAGTTTCAAGGGAGTCATAAAGCTTTCTTTCAGTTCATTTTGAATCTCTCTGATGTAATGTGGCTTCTTTCAGAGTTGCTTGTAAAATGCCAAGGTTATTAATAAATATTTTGTTATTAAGTTAAATAATACATGCGCATAGTAAAAAAAATCAGATTATACAGGTAGATAGATATGAAACAGAAATACTTCTCTCCCTCATTTTCTTAGTCTCTCTACCTCAACTCTTAGGCCCTTTCTTCAGAGTAACCGCTGATAATAGATTACTGTGTGTATCCTGTTCAAGCATGTATGCAAATATGAGTGTAATTTTACAGTTTTTTTGTGTCTTTATTCATGTTCTGTACAAAGTATCCATTGTTTTAGCTAAAGATTTATTTTGGGTAGGAAATTTATCTGGCTTATCTGTTTATTTTATATTTAATGCCTAGAACGGTTGACTGACAAATAATATATAGGTGCATAACAGGTGCTTGTTGAGAAAATCTTCACATCTTCTGTCCACCTGCCTGATCATCAGGTACATACTGAAATACTTACTGTATGCCAAACACCCTTCTAAGGATACAGATGAAAGACAAAAACAAGGGCTGTGCCTGAATGTAGCTTCCATATACACCCTTGGCAGGCATATATCATAGACAATGGCTTCATGAAAGTAGTAGCACAGATAATGTGATGAGAGAGCAGTGTCTACTTTAGGTAGGATGGCCAGGCAAAACCTTTTGAAGAGATGAATTTTGAGCAAGGCCGAAATGATGGGAGAAAATGGTTTAGCCATCTAGAGAAGAGAAGTATAAAAGTTCTGAAGCAAGAATAAGCTTAGTGAGTTCAAGGAACAGAAAGAAGTTCAGAATGACTAGAGCGTAAGTATCGTCTCATACCAAATAAATACTGCTTCAGTGTGTATCTTTGTACATAAAATATGTCCTACATATTTTTAAAAGACTTGTAGTAGACCTGAGGGATCAAACAGTGTATGCATTTAAAATCTTGATAGCTATGGCGTCTGGCTACTTTTATCCTTTCTCCTTTTCCCTAAACCTTTTCTTCATTACCCAGGCTGTGGGAAATTTGGATTATCTGGAGCGGGTAGGGATTGGGCTGTGATGTGAAATAGTCAGTGAAAGGAATTCTTTTTGGTGAGAGAACGTGAATATTTGAGAGACTTTTGTCTAGTAAGATGGAACTCCATCAGTAGAACATAGGCATATATTGTATATGTTGAGTTACCTGATATAATATTTGGCTCTCAGAAACCTACTGCTCTTCTTTAGCCATTTAATGAAACCATCCCAGTGCAGAAATTATCAACATTTCTCAATACAGAAAATCCAAAATTTGTCATTGTTATAGTTGCATATAGTTTAAGTTATAGTTAGAAATGGTTCTTAGGTTTATACTCTGGATTCAAATTATACAAATTTGTGATTAAACTACCAAGACATTATGAAAAAGGAAAACGGTTAAACAAAGTCAGCTGAACACCTTTGCCTTGTGTGATTTTTGTGGAGGAAAGTAGACGGGTATCTCCTATTTAAAATACATTTTAAAAAATCCTGGGTGTTGTTACTTTGGGGTGTGAAGTCCCATCTTTAAATGCCTTTCTATCAATAAAGCATTGTTTCGTTTTGAAGGATAAATATCAGAATTACTCATTCTTTTTTAGGCAGATTAGAAATTTTAGACTGGTCAAAGAACAAATTTTGTTTCATCAAGTGTTTTACTGCTGAGTAAACAAGGAGAGTCAAGTCTCATTTCAGAGCATGGAGATGTTTGTTTAATTTTTTTCAGCCTCAATTTTTTGATAGCATGAAAGTAGGAAATATAGGCAGATACATTCAAATTCCAGTGTAGTTAGAGGTGGTATGTGGTTTCCTTAACTGTAATTTGTTTTTTCTTTTTTCACTTACTCCAAGACTTACAAACAACTTGGAGGAATGAGGTTAAGCCTCTGTGATGGAGAAGATTTCATTTTAATACATGCTGATATGATATGTTCTGTTATAGTAAAGATTTTATTTTTCTTTTTTATATGGGTAATTTTTTCCCACATTACTTAAAGATGCACTTCAGTTAGGTTTTATTTTGTTGCTCGAACCTGGTAACATTAGTAATGTTAAAGCACTTAACATATTTTGTCTGTGATATAATGATTTAGCCCTTTGACTAAGTAGCCTAGTTTATGTATCTACTCTGAAATCATCCCACTAATTTTAACATGAAGACATAATTTCTGATTTAAACAAGTTCTTGATATCAGTCTTTAAGGTGTGTGTGAGGAAAGGAATCAGAATGAATAGATGTATAAAATATTTTGCATGTTTACAAAAATCTTCTATTCTATTACAATATGTAGATCTATAAGTTGTAATTATTTGAATCATTAGAACATCTAATTTTTGCTTGATAATATGCAAATATGTCATTAAATCTGTTTTTTAAGATTTTTCCAGTTTAATGTCTGAATCCAAATTCATAAAGAGTTGGAAAAATGAGATGTCTGAGCTATAGGATTCACAGGGATTTCATATGAAGCCTATTTAATCAGGATAACACGGTTATTAATATTCATAATGTCAGCTGGAACACAAATGACAGACTATGGGGCCTAAAAATTTTACTTGGTGAATTTATTAAAAGTAGCTTAAAAAATTAATGAAATTGAAGTAAAGTTGGTGAATATGAAAATCTTGTGTTAGCAGAAAAAAAATCTCTATTAGAACTTTCTTTAAGACCATTTTGCATTGATGTCTTTTGACAGATTTCATTGGTACTTAAAGAAGAAAGATGCATGAATGGTCATTTAAGAGGATTTAAACACATTGGCACATTAATTTTTACATGAATAATAAGTACTTTCCAAAAGCAATTAACTTACAGTGTACAAGATATGAATTGAAAAATAAGACTGTGACATCAAGGGCAAAGCAAATGTGCTGTACATTTTAAACTTAGTGGCAGGACTTTTTAGTATTTTGGTTTATTTTTATAGCTTACATAGGCTGTGACTTAGAATATAGTTATTTTACTGTATTTGAAAGCATAGTAGAAAGGAATAATGTTCCCTCCCTGACTAAAAAAATTGGTACTGATAAGCATTATCCCCTGCAAGTGTCTATTGCATTTATTGGAGAATTAAACACTTGGTATACCATTGTTTATATTTGACAATATGTTCAGTTTTGCAGAAAGTTAAAGGGATGATTCTGAATAGGGTTAGTGATACAAATACATATGTGTTAACACAGTCTTACTGATTATATCATAACTTAAATGTGTAATAAGTACATTTCCAGANAAAAAAAAAAAATGCTTAATTCTCAGGAAATTCGTCCATTTAAAATTTTTCTATACTAAAATATTTCTACCATATATTAGTTAAATTAGAGTTTTTCACTCTACATAAACCAAGCAAGCAAACAGCCATGACAAAGTATAATTATAAAAGTTAATTAGTCTTAATTATTTGTTCAGAGTTTCAAGGGAGTCATAAAGCTTTCTTTCAGTTCATTTTGAATCTCTCTGATGTAATGTGGCTTCTTTCAGAGTTGCTTGTAAAATGCCAAGGTTATTAATAAATATTTTGTTATTAAGTTAAATAATACATGCGCATAGTAAAAAAAATCAGATTATACAGGTAGATAGATATGAAACAGAAATACTTCTCTCCCTCATTTTCTTAGTCTCTCTACCTCAACTCTTAGGCCCTTTCTTCAGAGTAACCGCTGATAATAGATTACTGTGTGTATCCTGTTCAAGCATGTATGCAAATATGAGTGTAATTTTACAGTTTTTTTGTGTCTTTATTCATGTTCTGTACAAAGTATCCATTGTTTTAGCTAAAGATTTATTTTGGGTAGGAAATTTATCTGGCTTATCTGTTTATTTTATATTTAATGCCTAGAACGGTTGACTGACAAATAATATATAGGTGCATAACAGGTGCTTGTTGAGAAAATCTTCACATCTTCTGTCCACCTGCCTGATCATCAGGTACATACTGAAATACTTACTGTATGCCAAACACCCTTCTAAGGATACAGATGAAAGACAAAAACAAGGGCTGTGCCTGAATGTAGCTTCCATATACACCCTTGGCAGGCATATATCATAGACAATGGCTTCATGAAAGTAGTAGCACAGATAATGTGATGAGAGAGCAGTGTCTACTTTAGGTAGGATGGCCAGGCAAAACCTTTTGAAGAGATGAATTTTGAGCAAGGCCGAAATGATGGGAGAAAATGGTTTAGCCATCTAGAGAAGAGAAGTATAAAAGTTCTGAAGCAAGAATAAGCTTAGTGAGTTCAAGGAACAGAAAGAAGTTCAGAATGACTAGAGCGTAAGTATCGTCTCATACCAAATAAATACTGCTTCAGTGTGTATCTTTGTACATAAAATATGTCCTACATATTTTTAAAAGACTTGTAGTAGACCTGAGGGATCAAACAGTGTATGCATTTAAAATCTTGATAGCTATGGCGTCTGGCTACTTTTATCCTTTCTCCTTTTCCCTAAACCTTTTCTTCATTACCCAGGCTGTGGGAAATTTGGATTATCTGGAGCGGGTAGGGATTGGGCTGTGATGTGAAATAGTCAGTGAAAGGAATTCTTTTTGGTGAGAGAACGTGAATATTTGAGAGACTTTTGTCTAGTAAGATGGAACTCCATCAGTAGAACATAGGCATATATTGTATATGTTGAGTTACCTGATATAATATTTGGCTCTCAGAAACCTACTGCTCTTCTTTAGCCATTTAATGAAACCATCCCAGTGCAGAAATTATCAACATTTCTCAATACAGAAAATCCAAAATTTGTCATTGTTATAGTTGCATATAGTTTAAGTTATAGTTAGAAATGGTTCTTAGGTTTATACTCTGGATTCAAATTATACAAATTTGTGATTAAACTACCAAGACATTATGAAAAAGGAAAACGGTTAAACAAAGTCAGCTGAACACCTTTGCCTTGTGTGATTTTTGTGGAGGAAAGTAGACGGGTATCTCCTATTTAAAATACATTTTAAAAAATCCTGGGTGTTGTTACTTTGGGGTGTGAAGTCCCATCTTTAAATGCCTTTCTATCAATAAAGCATTGTTTCGTTTTGAAGGATAAATATCAGAATTACTCATTCTTTTTTAGGCAGATTAGAAATTTTAGACTGGTCAAAGAACAAATTTTGTTTCATCAAGTGTTTTACTGCTGAGTAAACAAGGAGAGTCAAGTCTCATTTCAGAGCATGGAGATGTTTGTTTAATTTTTTTCAGCCTCAATTTTTTGATAGCATGAAAGTAGGAAATATAGGCAGATACATTCAAATTCCAGTGTAGTTAGAGGTGGTATGTGGTTTCCTTAACTGTAATTTGTTTTTTCTTTTTTCACTTACTCCAAGACTTACAAACAACTTGGAGGAATGAGGTTAAGCCTCTGTGATGGAGAAGATTTCATTTTAATACATGCTGATATGATATGTTCTGTTATAGTAAAGATTTTATTTTTCTTTTTTATATGGGTAATTTTTTCCCACATTACTTAAAGATGCACTTCAGTTAGGTTTTATTTTGTTGCTCGAACCTGGTAACATTAGTAATGTTAAAGCACTTAACATATTTTGTCTGTGATATAATGATTTAGCCCTTTGACTAAGTAGCCTAGTTTATGTATCTACTCTGAAATCATCCCACTAATTTTAACATGAAGACATAATTTCTGATTTAAACAAGTTCTTGATATCAGTCTTTAAGGTGTGTGTGAGGAAAGGAATCAGAATGAATAGATGTATAAAATATTTTGCATGTTTACAAAAATCTTCTATTCTATTACAATATGTAGATCTATAAGTTGTAATTATTTGAATCATTAGAACATCTAATTTTTGCTTGATAATATGCAAATATGTCATTAAATCTGTTTTTTAAGATTTTTCCAGTTTAATGTCTGAATCCAAATTCATAAAGAGTTGGAAAAATGAGATGTCTGAGCTATAGGATTCACAGGGATTTCATATGAAGCCTATTTAATCAGGATAACACGGTTATTAATATTCATAATGTCAGCTGGAACACAAATGACAGACTATGGGGCCTAAAAATTTTACTTGGTGAATTTATTAAAAGTAGCTTAAAAAATTAATGAAATTGAAGTAAAGTTGGTGAATATGAAAATCTTGTGTTAGCAGAAAAAAAATCTCTATTAGAACTTTCTTTAAGACCATTTTGCATTGATGTCTTTTGACAGATTTCATTGGTACTTAAAGAAGAAAGATGCATGAATGGTCATTTAAGAGGATTTAAACACATTGGCACATTAATTTTTACATGAATAATAAGTACTTTCCAAAAGCAATTAACTTACAGTGTACAAGATATGAATTGAAAAATAAGACTGTGACATCAAGGGCAAAGCAAATGTGCTGTACATTTTAAACTTAGTGGCAGGACTTTTTAGTATTTTGGTTTATTTTTATAGCTTACATAGGCTGTGACTTAGAATATAGTTATTTTACTGTATTTGAAAGCATAGTAGAAAGGAATAATGTTCCCTCCCTGACTAAAAAAATTGGTACTGATAAGCATTATCCCCTGCAAGTGTCTATTGCATTTATTGGAGAATTAAACACTTGGTATACCATTGTTTATATTTGACAATATGTTCAGTTTTGCAGAAAGTTAAAGGGATGATTCTGAATAGGGTTAGTGATACAAATACATATGTGTTAACACAGTCTTACTGATTATATCATAACTTAAATGTGTAATAAGTACATTTCCAGAAGTTTAGTGTAAGAAATTTAGTTGATACGCATCAGGTAGTATTCAAGTAAATTTGTTCTGAATGTTAGCCTAAAAAAGTAAAAAGTTGGAAATGGCTTAAGTAAAACTGGGGTGTTTTATTTTGCATACTGCCTGCTATTCTTTATGTTTTAAAATGAGCTTGTAATGATATTATACCAGTGCTGTAGATCTTTTTTGTTGTTGTTGTTACTGGAGTTCATTAAAAACAATTAGTTTTAGACCGTTTTGTATAGTCACAGTAATATTGAGTGTTCTTTTTAATATCCATCAGAGATTATTTTTCTTACCCATTTTAGTACTTGTAAAATCATAGCTTAAATCTCTAGCAGTCTAGTTAGGGTTTACCAGTGAGAGAGTATAGGTGTTGGTCTGACAGTCCAAGAGGGAACTAGAAGTTTCACTTGAAGCCAGTGTCCTATATGAATGATTTAGTTTCATTAGATTATAGGAATTGCCTGGTATGTTTTGGGACTTGTATTCAGAATTTGAATGGAAAAATCACTAATACTAGGGTGTGAAGAAATCATCACAATAAGCCATAAATGAAAATCTTTTGCTTAAGGAATGAAATCAAATTTATATATAAATATATATACGTATGTGTGTGTATATATATATATATATATATATATATATAGAGAGAGAGAGAGAGAGAGAGAGAGAGAGAGTTCCTTTCTAGTGTCCTTTTAAAACTTAGATTTTGGGTAGGGGGAAATGTTTTGTTTTTGGCTCTGAAGTATTCACTTATATGCCCAGGAGAGGGCAGCATTTTACTATATCAGTCTCATAAAAGAATTAGCCCTTCTTAGACTGTCAGTGTTTCTTGTAATTACTCCCAGTATATTTGTTGCTTGCTTATGAATTAACTTGCATTTATGGAACTAAATCATTCCAATCATTTAATTACACCTGAGGAGCTGAACTATAATTGCTTGCTTCCAACTAGGATCTGATATGGCTTGAGCAGTATTAATTTGGTGTTTACTTTTCTGAGTGCTAAAAGCATTAAAATGATTGTGCAATGGGATTACATTTTACTAATTGCTGGCATTCATTAGCTGGGTAAATGATGAGGAAGAGTGACTGTATATCGCAAAGGGATAAAATTATGGTTTTAAATAGTATATTACTAAGCACATTAAGGCCTGTAAGGCATGTTTTAAAATACTCCAGAGGTTATTAAAGACTGTGTTTTCTACATGTCTTGCTATATGAATCTCTTATTAAAAGACTGCAATTATTATTAACCTTTTTGGGCAATATGGAAGGAAATGGCTTCATTGACTGGAACATATTTCTTTGATATTAATAACTTCCTATATTTTCAGTTAATCCAAAAGTAAATGAGGAACTTAGAAAAAGATTGCCAACTCCAGATCAACATATTTAGAGAAAATTGGAATAGGAGAAGCTTGCTACAGCTTTATTTGAGGACTTTTTAAAGAATGCAGAGTTCTAGCTGTGAGGTGAATATAATTTTATTATTCTCTTTAAAAGCATGCAAAAAAGTGAACTTGCATAGCTTTGATCATATTTATTATGAAAACAAATGCAAGAGAGAAATACCAATAATTCCACAAGCTGAAAATAACCTTTAAAAAAATTAGAGTAACATTTAAAAATTACACACTATGAAATATTTATGTGAAAATATACATTCAAATAAGTTTGAAAGTTTTGCTATAAACGTATGACAAATAGAGTAAATTTTTTATTTTTCTTAAATTGTTTAAGTTGTGTTAATAGTTGGAGAAGACTTAAGTTAAATAAATTGAATAGTTCCCTAACCAAAGGAGCAACAATGTCTAGACACTTACCCTTGAACTGTATTTACTAAAATGTAAGTGTGAATGAAAGAACTTTTTTCTGAGAAAAAAGGTTTAATTTCACGTGTTGAAATATACAGTTAATTGTCCTATTATAAGTGTTTTAGAAAACCAGTTATCCTGTAAATTCTCTGTTAAACAAAGGTAAGATTTAGGTATGTTCTGATATATTGTTTTAAGTTTATTTATCTAGAGTTGGCTTTATTTTAGCCTCAAATCTTGGCGCAAAAACCAGAGACATTGCCAGAGCAAACAAGAACAGAAGTGCAGATGGAGGCCTGGTCAAAAGGTAAGGACTTTTAAGGTATTAATACCAAACCTCAGGTGATGTGCTGCTTTAAGGCACTGCATGAAGTGTGTTTGTTCTAACCAGTGTATTAGACAGGAGCAGATAAGCACACCCACACACGCATGCACGCACACATGCAAGGAAGGAAGTATACACAAAAAAGGCACAAAGCAAGAGACACTGAAAGAGAAAAAGGAAAGCAGACACACAAAGAGAGAGAAGACACACACAGAAAGTGATAGAGGAGATTGAGAGAGTGACCAGTAGAGAAACGCATCCAGACAGGTAAACTCAGAGAAAGAAACCCAAACAGAGAAAGGAGACGCAGACACAAGGGGGAGATGGTAAACTCAATGAAAAAGACACAGGTACGTGTATGGGGTACACAGAAGGAGACGCACACAGAGATACACACAAAAAGACACGCATCCCGAGACTCACGGAGAAGTAAGAGAAACACAGTGAGGAGACAGACACACTGGGGCAGAGAGAGGGCTTGGGCGGAGGCGGGAAAGACACCCTAAAAGAGAGGGGCACCTATGTACACGCAGACACTCTCAGAAAGCGACAGAGATGAGACCCAGGGAGACATGGAAGATACACACACATGCATAGACAGACATGTATGGAGAGGAGACACACATACACAGGAAAACAGAGACACATACAGAGACACTTGTACACTGAAAGGCACACTCAGAGACATCCACAGAAAAACAGTCAAAGAGGGACTCTCCCTAAGGAGTCAAGAGCCACAGACACTCGCAGAGATGTGCAGAGGAAGGCGGAAGAAATACTTCGAAAAAGAGACAGACCTGAAAACAGAGATAAGGAGAGAAACAGAGCAAGAAAAGGACAGTTGTGCACAGGCAGAGGGAGAGAGCAGTCAGAGAGAAACAGAGTTTGAAAGACGGACAGACAGAGATGTCCTGCCAAAGGGAGAAATAGTGGAAGGATGGACGGATGGGTGGATGGATGGATGGACGGATGGATGGGATGGATGGATGGATGGGTGGATGGGTGGATGGGTAGGTACAAATGTAGGTAGATAAGTAGATGACACCCATCTGTGTGTAGAGCAAGGTAGAATAAGTGCCACACAGACAGGTTTTAAAAATGTTTGGCTTTTATTTGAGGTTTTTTACACTAAATCTGGATACAGTTGCAAATATGAAATCCTTGGATAACATCATTCTGAATATAGTATGATGTATAGTTGAAAACTTCAAATTTTATGTTCGTCATTTTTATGTCCTCTAAATGTTTCCAAATAGAATTATTATTGAAACATTGCACATATCTCTCTTTCCCTTCTCCTTCAACAGGGCTTTCTTCACCATTTATCAACCACACTGTTACCTTTTTCGGAAGGTTAAAGGCCATTTGAGGGAATTCTTCTGTCATTCTTGAACTAAATCAGTTAATAGCTACACATTCTTTTGAGATACAGAAAGATGCTGCACTGAGTATATCTTTTTTGATTTCTCCATTTGTTTTTGATTTCTATACTATTATTGATTTATGTGTACTGTTAGCAACCTTTCTCTTATTTATGATTCTAGGCTACTGTTCTGAGTTTAGTATCCACATAACCGATTGCATTGTGTATAAAGGAATAGCAAGTAATACCTGAGTAATGTATATAGTTAAAAGGTTTTAATGAAAAGTTAATAGCTTTAGTGGAAGGATTTTGTGGCACGTGATTTTAGTCTACTCTCTTTATATTCAACTTGTGATAATGATGTATTGGTGTGAAGCAGGAAACTATTTGTTGTAGCTGTTTTTATTCATTTATGCAGATAAGCAGGCAAACCCTCTTGAAAAACTCAAAGCAGTTCTTACTCAATGTATGTACAAAATAAGAAAAGAGGAAGTAAATAACAATGCCCTTCTTGCTTTTGTTCCCTGTTCAGAGGTCACATTGTATGAAAGCCATGTGATTCGCATTATAGACCAAAAGATCTTTAAGGAGCCAAAGGAATTATTTTTAATATCTCTAAAGAGTAGGGACTGTAGAGGAACTACTTCTCATAAATGTGAAACAACTATGAGAAATGTTAAGGAAGGGAACTGCTGAAGCTCTAGGACACTTGTGGAGAGGAAGGTTTTAGGGCTGAAGACAGATGCATAAATAGTTTGCAGGAGGCAGACTGCAGGAGACGTGACTGAAACATCATTAAGAAAATTTGCATTTTTACAGACATTTTTTGGACATTAGAAATAGCACTAAGACATTCCTTAAGGACCTATTAATGAAACATTATTAACAAATAAAGTTAAACAGGTAAATGGAGTATCTTTTGAGTTTTGTGATAACTGATACATTTAAATATACGGTTACTTTTTTGTTATCAAGGTTCATGGGATTTTTCATAAAGCACAGATTGCTTCAAAGCTCTAACACAAATATTCATAGGCTATTCTTATTTAAAGTTATCTTAATTTTTAAGGAAACGAAGCTAATTAATAACTTTTATTATACTTTGCATCATCTTATAAGTTTCATTATAAGGAATGCTGAAGTGGTTATTCTTTTCCTAGCTTTATTTTAGAAACATTGCTGAAATATTTGACATTGAAGATTTGATGAGGTAAATAACGATTAACTGGTGAAATGATTTACATTTTTCTTGGTTTTTATCATTATTCTCAGTTTAGAAAATGTAAAGCTGAGATTGATAAGGTAAGTGAAAACATCTATAAACTGTACAAGTTTCTTTGGGTAGTTAAAAAAAAAAAAAAAACCCAGCCCTGAATGAATGGAATTTTAGGTTGTGGAAGCAGTAGGTGACATTTGTGTGTTGTCTAGTTAACATTGATAACATCTTCTGGCTTACTTAAGAAGTAAATGATGTTTTGTCCTTTCATGAAAGCCTTCTCTTTTTCAATATTCCTTTTTCCTCTCTGCTTTTGAAGAAAAAAAGTGAAATGGCGCAGTCAAAGGGCATATGTAAAGTTAACCCTCAGAAAGAACCAGTTACTATATAGTTGATTGTTTAGCCTGTCTTAAACATTTACTTATTATTTACTTAACAATGTAAGAAAAAAGTCTTGGGGATCAGAAATCTCTTATGAGTAATTATTGGGAATAGTATGATAAGTTACTGGATAGTTGTTAAATTTTTGTGATTTTTATTAAATTAGCAGAAACACGGTTGTTTTGTAGTGCACAACAGTCTGTTAGAAATAATTTTAAGTGTGGTTTATGAATAAACATGTATGCCTTAAGAATATATACCTACGATAATGGTAAAAATGAGGTCTGGATACCAGTTAAATTTAGAATATTGTTAAACTTGTTTAAATTTAGAACCTTTAGGGGTCAGTGTTCCCTAAGAAAGGTTAAAGAAAGTTATTGTGCCTACCCAAATTAAACATTGTCTGCTGTGTTTTAAATATTTCTTACCAATTGAAGGTAAGAAATGGTAGAAATCATACAGCTTGAAGAATCTTTAGACAAAAACCTTTCAATTTTATGAGTTTCTTTAATATTTTTAGGTTTGGTATTTTAGGAGTTAATATTTAATATTTGTTTTATACACAGAGTAGTTATTTTCACTTACATATTATCTCAATTTAAATGTGAAGCACATTTTTAAAACTATTTTAAGCAGTTTTTAAAAGTGAGCATAATTCTAAATCATTATCTTAATTGAAACTTGAGTTGAAAGCCTTCTAGAACTGCTTATGTCAATAGATTTCTTACATGTTGCAGTTCATTGGAGGTTAGCAAATATTTTTAAAAATCTTATCTTGCTGCTCTAAGTAAAAAGCAACTGTCTTCTTTATATGTAAAGAGGACATGATTTTGTTACCATGATTTTTGTGGTTTTTCTATCAAATAAAAAAGACCATAACCTAGCAAAAGGTAACTTATAAGTAGTTTATTAGTTTTTTCTTGAGTCAGAATACTGTTTAATTTTACTTGGCATTTGGAACCTGTGTGCCACCTTCAACCTCTTTTATTATTGGTTGTTTTATCTTTCTCTCTTTTCACAAATTATGTGTTCTTTTACTTTTTGCCCATATAGTGTTCTGTAACTGAATTACATCTAAAACTATTGTATGATTTGCAAGCATTTTATAAGAGTAGACATCTATAGAAAACAACCTGGATGCTTTTAAATGTCTTTGATCATTATGATAAAAATAGTAGAATTTCATGTCATCTTCATAAACTGTTTTAAAGTAGAGAGGAAGGAAACAGCAGCTTATGTAAAATGGACATCCATTTCTACCAGCAAGATAGCTGGTAGGAAAAAATGAATCCCCTAGACGTTATGATTAGACACTCCTTGAAATTCAAGGTGTTGGAACTGTCCACATAATTACTTATTCTGTGTTGAATTACAGGATTTGAATTGTACTTAATAATTGTCATTCTAGTTAGGATTGGTTTATTTTCCCTGAATGAGTAGCATAATTTGTTTTTATTAATTTTCTTTTTGTTTAAATTTAAACGAAAATTACACTGGAGAACCAATGTATTTAATAATTTCAATAACATGTTATAGTAGAAAGAATGTAGGTTTTGGAACTAGATAGACTTGTGTTTTAATTTTTCAATCTTCTACTGACTACCTACCTGGACTTAGGTGCAAGTTTCATAATTATTTTCAAACCAGAGTTTTCTTGTTTATGGAACAGGGAGATACTTCCTTTTGGAGAGTTCGGAAGATGAGAGATTGTGTATGTAAAAGCCCTACTACAATACCTGAAATAGGAAACAAGTTTAATATGAATTTCATATACCAGAATAATTATATTCAATAATGTAGTGGTAGTAATGGTCTTTGCAGATGCTTAAAAAAATAGATTGTTGACATATTTTATAAGGCCTAGATAGGAGGTGGTGATTGCGTCATTGTTTTTCCAACTAGCTGTGAAAGATAGTCTATAAAAAAGTTTCAAACTCATGTACACCTGAGACGGAAAATTTTAATTAATAAAATAAAAAAATAAAAAGTTTCAGAAGTATTAAGAACACAAATAATAGTATTTGAAATGGTTATTGTTTTATAGGAGTTATTCTCTTTAGATATAATATTCACAATATCAAAAACTTGGTATTTTTCAAAGTAGTATAGTTTATACTTAGTATATTTATATTTTTTAGAATAGAATATACAATCAATAATAATCATTTAGAGTAAAATCTAATTGTGTCTGTATTGAAATCCCAATTGCAGTAATAATCTTCACACTAGTGACATCATAGAATTTGCCTTTTCCTTTTGGCAAGGGTGAATATAAGAACGCATTTCTAATTTTTGTTTTGCCATAGAAAGGTTAAAAAAAGAGCATGTCAAGGTCTGCCTAAATTTACTATTTATCTCCATAGGTTCTAACTTAATAGAGTTCTGGTGGTTTCTTACACATGACCATTGAGAATATTTGAGAGCGGTTTTAGGACTGCTGGCAGCGAGCCAACAAGAATTGATTCATTTCCAGAGGAAATGCTAAGATACCCTTAAAAGCATGATTGAGGTTATGCTCTTTTAGAAAAAAAAATTTCTTTTTTAAAAAAAATAAGTTTATAAAAATAAATGAGATTGAGTGTCTTTATTTTTTAGGGTTGATATGAATGATTCTGTCACGATTCCTGGCCTCATTAGAAAAATGTAGTGGAAAACCAAAAAATTTTTGTAAGGACAACTTAGTCTTCTAGCTGGTTATAAAGTTTATTATAAACCGTGTTTTGGGATTTATAATTTCTGCTGTTAGTAATTCACATTTATGAATTTATGTCATATATATATTTTTACTTTTGTGGGCAGTTTTTTAAAAAGACTTTATTTTGTACAACATCTTTAAGTTCTCAGCCAAACTGAGCAAAAAGTACAGAGTTCCCATTGCATACCTGCTACCTAACTCCACAGAAGAACAGCTGAGTATAGTGGTGCATTTGCTACAGTTGATAAACCTGCCCATAAATTCTTAATGAGGGAAAATTTGGAGAGATAATAGGACTCTTTATTTCTTTTCTTTCTTTTTTTGAAACCAAATCTAGAGTCTTTTACGTCAGTTCAGCCTATACTCTTCACATGGAATTCTTACTACCCTTTTAGTCCTTCATTATCATTTGTAAAAATGATAATTACTAGGAAGACTAAGCATGAAAAATGGTAATTTTTGTAAAAAATAGGACTACTTCTCCATTTCTATCCTATTAGTATGATCCTCTCTTTTTGCAACTTGGGACAGTTTCTTTGATTTAAGGAAATGCAATTCTGCTTTTAAAGAGCTGTTTTAAATATATTTGTGACCATGAAAATACATTTTTTTGAAATAGAAAAAAACTACTTGAATTTTTCAAAAGCTTTTGGCTTTGTTTTCCAAGTTCTCCATTCTTAAGAATATGAGCTTTTTGATAAAAGTCCTCATTCATTTCTGGTTAAGGCCCTTTCATGCCAGAGCACTTCCTGGAACACATATTAATGACACAAATCTCAATATAATATTATTGAATCTTAAATTTTTTAGAAATTGGAATTTCAGTGGATCATAGTGAAGGTGATTATTATGGTCTCCATAGTGGCTGCATTTGTCACCTTAGCATGATTGTCCTGAGTGTGCATTGGCATTTTGTTGATTTTGTTGATCTGAATCAATATACAGTGGTGTATAGACTGAATTTATGACCATTTACACAGTTGCTTCAGGTTGACTGACTGTAGAGTAGGACTGATGTGACTACATTTACTCACTGTTTTTGGTTGTAAATACATCTAGAAGTTGAATATAAAATTTGGGGTTTAGTATGTGTATATATTTGTGTTTTAATCAAAACTTCCTGTCATGTAAGACATCATTATCTTCTGGGAGGAAGTGTCAGATACAAATTTTCTTCATGTTTTGCCTTTTGTGATTTTGTTTTTTCTTGGGGAATAAAAAACAAATTTAGAAAATCAAGCTATAAAATTTTGAAATTGGTTGCATAGATTATTTCATAGTCTAGAAGCTTTGTGATAAAATTGATAATTTTTGCCAAATGGTATAATTGTGCTGACAAGATGTAAGGTAAAAGTAATTATTTCAGAAAATTTTATTTTGACATCATTTTAAGTTTGTCTTCACATATTGAAACTTTTCTGTGCTTTAAAATCAGGATGCTAGTGAATGAAAAGCTAAAAGTATTCAGTTCACACTGGTAAAATTATACCTGTATAGATACTGAATATGTTAGTTTTTGTGAATTAAATATGTTTGACGTTAAAAATCAAATACTCTTTTAATAGTTCCACTGGCTGTACTTAAAATAATCTGATGTACTCTAAAACATGATAACATTCTTTGACTTTGAGTTTAGAAATATATTAAAAATTAAGCAAAAAATACTCTTATTTCCTTCCTTAATTAATATCCTGCTTAAGTTTTATCCTCTCTGTTTCAGATTAATGTTGATCCCTAACAGATTAGGATAGGTAAGGTTTATTTAGCCTTAGTTATCTTGAATCCACAACATGTATTGGAGGAAATCTGATAGGAAGAACTGGAGAAATAGTTCTGAAAGAAAAGGATTGTGTATAAATTCTAGCATTTTGAGTATGAAATACAGAATATTTTGTATCCTTTCCAGGGATTAAATTAAGTGTAAAGAATTTACAAATTTCAAGGAATTCTTATTTTAAGTAGATTAAATGATTTTTGAATCTTCATCAGGAAGCCAAATGTTGCAGAATTTGGAGTCACTGAAGGCTTTTATTCAATTGCTTTTAAGAGTTTAAAGTTAAAAAGGGTAATGATTTCGGTTCGGCAAATCTGATTTTTTTCCTTTCAGAAACTTTCATTGTCTATATTTTTTAATCAGTCGATATATTTCAGCATCAGGACAATGCTGCATTAGTCCAGGTAAGAAGAGCAAAGACAAAACAAAAATTTTCATTAAAAAAGAAGTCCTTGATCTCCTGAGAATGCAGTGAAGACTAGCATCGGAGACTCCCTCTGCATTTTTAATAGACCACTGGTCTCTAATAGGTTCTATATTGGTCCTTCTTTACCTTTTTCTTTTTCAAAAGTCTCTGTCTCTCACCACAGTTAATAGAAATGAATAGACTATATATATACATACATAATTTTTACTTTTCTCAGCTTTTTTTGTCTCAGGTATTTAATGCTTTTTTTAAAAGTTAAAAAATACTAACAAGATGGTGATGATGATGTACATTAGTATAGTAGTCACAGTTGATTAATAAAATGAGAGTCCTTACCTTTTCCTTTTGTTCCTCCCCCACCAAATAAATGGTGAATTTGAATAAAACATATATCATTTGCATAGAAAGTTATGTAATGATGCCATATAGAGTGTAATGATTTCCTAAAACCTTGTATTTAAAGTAACCTGAATTACAATGAGAGATAAACAGAATATTTACCCATCCCTTATGAGCTGCTGCTGATATGTAAATTTATTCTTCTACTTTGCACAAATATACTTTTGAGCTACTGCTTAAACACTTTGAGGTCCTTAGTCAAACAGTTTTAATGATGCCTCCAATATTATGAAAGTGTGACATTTGATGAATGTCTCATATAGTTTTGATATCTAGGCACATGTCAACAAAAAAAAATGAACATTGGTTTGTCATGCAACACCTAGATAATTTATAATTTTACTGTTTATATCCATCTTGACATTTTTTATCTGCCAAAGGCAGGTTTCATTTGGAATCTTAATCTGAGATTTATTTGGTGGATCTGGAAATCATAGCTAGGGTTCCCACAGGAAATGGTCCATCTACCAACAGATTAAATGGCAGTCCTGCAGTTGTTAGGGGAGCTCTGCATTTAACACACATGCATACTCATTCAGTCAGCACTGGGGAGAAAAATTAAAGTAGTAACCCAGGTTTAGGAACAATGTAGCTAAAAAGTCCCATATTTGCTGAATGACAAAGGGTTATATAGCAGCATTTCATTTTATTATTCGTGCTTGAATTTCTTGTTTGCTCTGTTGAGTCTGCTGACGAATACTAATAAATGCCTGCAACAATCCAGACGAGAGATGCCTGGCAACAAAGCTATGCGGTGGACCTCCCTGATCTTCTCCAGTTCACAACCTGACCTTTTGAAAAATTGGCTGGGCTAAGCTGCAGAATTTGGGTGTAATGGTTATTGTTAACTCCAGCTTTAGGATTTATTAATTTGTGTGATCAAGACTTACCTATACTTCAAAGTTTCAAAAGACCAAATACAATCATCCATCCATTAGAACATTGTGTTTCAGTGATTTCTACTTAGTATCTGACTAGTGATTCTCCTGTTTTATTTTCCAAATCTAAAGATGATCTTAAATGAAAGGCACATGTAACAAAATCATTTTTTCTGCTCTTTGCAATTGCTATTAAAAAGATTACCTTCCATAAATGCTTTATGGAATTGTTGGATTCATAGACAATTAGTATGTGTTCATACTTAGCAAACAAAAAATATGTAATTAAAAAACCCATTTTACTTGCAGTGGTAGAAATGTAAGACTTACCTATTCATATATTTAATTACTTTATATAAATTATTCTTAGGAAAAATTGAAAAGGTTGAAAAGATGAGAAATATAGTAAGTAGCCAAATAGTTCATGTCACTGGGGAAGAAAGAGAATATAGAGTACTATTCTGCTAGTTAATCTAATTTTATGATAGTTTTCACAATCATTTTAGCTTAAATAATATTTACAATGGTTTAAGTATGATGATATAATTTTTACAAAGCTTTAATTTATGTGATAGTTTCATAAGTTAGGTAGTATAAGCTTTAGGTAATTATACTGTACTATGTTCGTGGTCTTCATATGGTGAAAAATGTTAAAATTTAAAAGCTGAAATATTATAATAGAACAGTTTTTACAGAAATGTGTTGAATGAATATCGATGTGTTCATAAGTGTTTCAGGCTTGAAACAAAAACTGTAAAAAATTTGTTTAGTACCACCACTTCAATAGCTTTTTTAAATAATAAAAAGCAAAATTCCAGTAAGGTGATTTATATGTCTAGTCATTGGATAATTTTAAATGTGGTATACTAAGCCATTGAATTGTCTTAATCAAAGAAGAAATAACCTCACTAGTTCTTTTTGACATGTTTATTTAGAGATACAACCATGTAATGAAATGAAAGGACATAGTTTGTTTTGAATTCATGTCCAAATGAATAAATTATGTGACATTCCTAGGTTTCATGATTTTTCAGGTTAATAAACTTTTATGAAGCCTTATTTTAAAATCTTAGAGTTATGTCCAGCCTCTCCCCCATCACATGTTTTTGACCTCCCCTCAGTGTATATGATACACCTTCTTAGAATTACACAAAACTCTGTATCTGTGCTTTTCAACATAATAGCCAATGGCTCCATGTGCTTTGAATGCTTGAAATATGAGCAATTAGAATACAGAACAATGAAAATTAAAGTTATAGTATCCTCTTCTTCTTCTTCTTCATAAGGCTGGGTAAGCCAAAAAATAAATTGAAAACACCCCAAGAGAGTATACAATATGCAGGTAACAAGTTTGCAATTTTTAAGCCAAAGATCCAGAAGTTACCTAATTTCTTGTGACTCCTAAATTAGAATCTCTGAAGAATAAGTACCTGTGATCTATTACCTATGGTCCTGATCATATCTAATTTCATGTGCCAATATAGTAGTGTTCAAATTGTTACAGAAACATACTATTTAAATTCCTTATTTTCCTNCACAGTTAATAGAAATGAATAGACTATATATATACATACATAATTTTTACTTTTCTCAGCTTTTTTTGTCTCAGGTATTTAATGCTTTTTTTAAAAGTTAAAAAATACTAACAAGATGGTGATGATGATGTACATTAGTATAGTAGTCACAGTTGATTAATAAAATGAGAGTCCTTACCTTTTCCTTTTGTTCCTCCCCCACCAAATAAATGGTGAATTTGAATAAAACATATATCATTTGCATAGAAAGTTATGTAATGATGCCATATAGAGTGTAATGATTTCCTAAAACCTTGTATTTAAAGTAACCTGAATTACAATGAGAGATAAACAGAATATTTACCCATCCCTTATGAGCTGCTGCTGATATGTAAATTTATTCTTCTACTTTGCACAAATATACTTTTGAGCTACTGCTTAAACACTTTGAGGTCCTTAGTCAAACAGTTTTAATGATGCCTCCAATATTATGAAAGTGTGACATTTGATGAATGTCTCATATAGTTTTGATATCTAGGCACATGTCAACAAAAAAAAATGAACATTGGTTTGTCATGCAACACCTAGATAATTTATAATTTTACTGTTTATATCCATCTTGACATTTTTTATCTGCCAAAGGCAGGTTTCATTTGGAATCTTAATCTGAGATTTATTTGGTGGATCTGGAAATCATAGCTAGGGTTCCCACAGGAAATGGTCCATCTACCAACAGATTAAATGGCAGTCCTGCAGTTGTTAGGGGAGCTCTGCATTTAACACACATGCATACTCATTCAGTCAGCACTGGGGAGAAAAATTAAAGTAGTAACCCAGGTTTAGGAACAATGTAGCTAAAAAGTCCCATATTTGCTGAATGACAAAGGGTTATATAGCAGCATTTCATTTTATTATTCGTGCTTGAATTTCTTGTTTGCTCTGTTGAGTCTGCTGACGAATACTAATAAATGCCTGCAACAATCCAGACGAGAGATGCCTGGCAACAAAGCTATGCGGTGGACCTCCCTGATCTTCTCCAGTTCACAACCTGACCTTTTGAAAAATTGGCTGGGCTAAGCTGCAGAATTTGGGTGTAATGGTTATTGTTAACTCCAGCTTTAGGATTTATTAATTTGTGTGATCAAGACTTACCTATACTTCAAAGTTTCAAAAGACCAAATACAATCATCCATCCATTAGAACATTGTGTTTCAGTGATTTCTACTTAGTATCTGACTAGTGATTCTCCTGTTTTATTTTCCAAATCTAAAGATGATCTTAAATGAAAGGCACATGTAACAAAATCATTTTTTCTGCTCTTTGCAATTGCTATTAAAAAGATTACCTTCCATAAATGCTTTATGGAATTGTTGGATTCATAGACAATTAGTATGTGTTCATACTTAGCAAACAAAAAATATGTAATTAAAAAACCCATTTTACTTGCAGTGGTAGAAATGTAAGACTTACCTATTCATATATTTAATTACTTTATATAAATTATTCTTAGGAAAAATTGAAAAGGTTGAAAAGATGAGAAATATAGTAAGTAGCCAAATAGTTCATGTCACTGGGGAAGAAAGAGAATATAGAGTACTATTCTGCTAGTTAATCTAATTTTATGATAGTTTTCACAATCATTTTAGCTTAAATAATATTTACAATGGTTTAAGTATGATGATATAATTTTTACAAAGCTTTAATTTATGTGATAGTTTCATAAGTTAGGTAGTATAAGCTTTAGGTAATTATACTGTACTATGTTCGTGGTCTTCATATGGTGAAAAATGTTAAAATTTAAAAGCTGAAATATTATAATAGAACAGTTTTTACAGAAATGTGTTGAATGAATATCGATGTGTTCATAAGTGTTTCAGGCTTGAAACAAAAACTGTAAAAAATTTGTTTAGTACCACCACTTCAATAGCTTTTTTAAATAATAAAAAGCAAAATTCCAGTAAGGTGATTTATATGTCTAGTCATTGGATAATTTTAAATGTGGTATACTAAGCCATTGAATTGTCTTAATCAAAGAAGAAATAACCTCACTAGTTCTTTTTGACATGTTTATTTAGAGATACAACCATGTAATGAAATGAAAGGACATAGTTTGTTTTGAATTCATGTCCAAATGAATAAATTATGTGACATTCCTAGGTTTCATGATTTTTCAGGTTAATAAACTTTTATGAAGCCTTATTTTAAAATCTTAGAGTTATGTCCAGCCTCTCCCCCATCACATGTTTTTGACCTCCCCTCAGTGTATATGATACACCTTCTTAGAATTACACAAAACTCTGTATCTGTGCTTTTCAACATAATAGCCAATGGCTCCATGTGCTTTGAATGCTTGAAATATGAGCAATTAGAATACAGAACAATGAAAATTAAAGTTATAGTATCCTCTTCTTCTTCTTCTTCATAAGGCTGGGTAAGCCAAAAAATAAATTGAAAACACCCCAAGAGAGTATACAATATGCAGGTAACAAGTTTGCAATTTTTAAGCCAAAGATCCAGAAGTTACCTAATTTCTTGTGACTCCTAAATTAGAATCTCTGAAGAATAAGTACCTGTGATCTATTACCTATGGTCCTGATCATATCTAATTTCATGTGCCAATATAGTAGTGTTCAAATTGTTACAGAAACATACTATTTAAATTCCTTATTTTCCTGCTGTGGGAGTGAATTTACAGAAACATCCTCTTAATTTTCTTGCTATGAGATGGATTTTTCTTTCAGGATCTTTTTCCTAGTGTCAGGATTTCTGAGTTTTGAAGTTCTGTAATTTTTGTAATTTTTCAGCTTTATAATCATATAAACTTTATTAAACCATTATGTATTAACTACAAGTTGTAATTAAGCTTAAGTATTTTCTCTTTTTTGTATGTATCTCATTGAACAAAGTAGCATTTTATTTATTTTCCACGTTCATATCTTTTGATTTTAATAGAAATTTTTTTCTCAATTGAATTTTTATGTATTCTTACTACAGTTTAATAAGAAAATATTTTGCCTTTAGCCAAGTAGATACTTGCAAATAATAATAGCTAAAATTTATTGAGTGTGTTTTCTATGCTGATACTTTTCCAAGAGATTATATAATTTAAGTAATCTAATTCTCATAATAACCTTTTGAGGTAGGTGCTTTTTTGTGTGTGCTTTTTACTGATACGGAAATTGATGAGAGGTTTATTAATTTGGTAAAGGTCATACAGCTATGTTGTAGAGCTGGAATTCAAACTCTGCGGTCTGTCTTCAGAGCCCATGCACTTTGGTTTTGCTTGGAAACTCTAAGTACACCAATATTCTACTTGGAAGGTCTGAACTTTGCTCTTTTACTCACTCATGTTAAGTGGAGCTACTATAATATGGCAGAAGTTTCTGATGTCTTTTATGTTTAGGGAGAGAAAAGCTCATATATGCATCTATGTGGAAAACTAATCACTCCATACAAATAAAAGGAAGCAAATAGTCTGAAGTATTTAGTGAAGGGAGTAAAGAGTATTTGTTTACATATACAGATAGATGATCTACATGTAGCTTAGTTAAGGAATTGATAGAAGTTATTAGGGGCTATGTTGAAACTAATGTTTGTTTAGAAAAATTCTTAACCATTGGAAAAAAGACATAGTCTGTTTAAAATGTGGAACTATAGTAAATCCATCATGAAATCACATTTATACTTACTCAACAGTAAAAAAAAAATCTTATCATTTTGATGTTTTTATATAATGTAGTGACAGTATACAAAAGAAAGAAGCGATAAACATGAGATTTTCATTCTTTTTATATTTATAAAATCTCATGCTATAATCAACGTAACAACCTTTTCAAAAAAAGAAAGATGGAGTATAAAGAAGTGATGACCAATTGTGTTAGCAAGTGTCAGACAACACAGTTACAAATTGCTTCTTTTATGGTTCATTTTAGATAGTCAGTGCCCTTGAGTAGGGCCTGCATGTGAAGGAGCAAGACATACATTTATTTGAATGCACTTGCCTGTTACACTTCCATCCTTCTCTTTTCTGCCACTGAGCTCTCAGGTACCTGTGCTGTTGCTATTCTGAGTAACTCCTGTAAGATCCCTAGAGACAATTCTAGCTCAACCACTCTGAAGAAACAGCTCTGTAAACAGTATTGAACCCCCAGGGGACCATCAAATCCATTTACACAGATACCAGTTGTCACAAACTATTTACAAAGCCAGACAGGACAGAATTTCCCAGCCTCTAAGAATCCCTATTTGATTTCTAACTGCCTCCTCACTTCTGTATAGTAGTTGTGAAGTAACAGTTATTTTTGGCCCTGAGTTATGATTTCTTGGATGGCATCAATGTAGCTGAGTATATTATACATTAATGTATAATTGTCTGGAGAACTGATGTCAAAGGGGATCCCAAAGCATTCTTTTCTAGGTTAGGAAATAGTATGATGCTATTAATTTTCTAGACTAAGGAGTTGAGAATGTGATAGCAACACTAACATTGAAATGGTTGACAATACCAATACCTCCAGCGGTAAGGGGAGAATTTGTTAGTTCATGGAAATGATCCACTGAAACAATATGAAAGCCACTAGGAAGATACAGGGTCTTCACACCATACAATACAGCCAGCGAAGGCACATGCATTAAGAGTTTTAAAAAGTTGTTACTAAATTCACCCAGTTTGCCCAGATGAATAAACTGGCTCTAACAATAGCAGTAGGTGGCATTTGAAGCATACTGAGTAATAATCTTCTGTAACATTATTTTCATTGGTGACCTATCCTATTCATTGGATAGGTTAACATGGCAGTGATTACATTAGATAGCATGTAAAAATATTGTATTATAAAAATTGGAGAATATATTTGTTTTAAGTAGTTAAAATTTATATGTCCAATTAATACAGCATGCCCACAGAAGAGCAAATAAATACAGGGATTTATTAGTCATAACAAAAAATTTCATGTTATTTGAGGAAAGTTAGATTTCATAGACATGAATTATGAAGAAAAGATTGGTAACATTCTTAAATTCATATGAAGAAATGAATTTAAATAGTTTTAATTCTGTTAGTCCCAATAATGGAATAATTGACAATGACGTTGATGCAACACTGAAGCAAATTATTAAAGAAAGTTACAGAGTTTCCATTTCAAACCCTGTGTGAGAGAGACAGAGAGAGAGAGAGGCATCAACAGAATAGAGTATTTTCATCTGCCTGGAGGTAAATTTGAATTGAAAGTGAGTTGTTCTTTTAAACATTTATCTCATCTTTCTACTTGAATAGAGTATGAAACAGACCCATAACTTCACTGTTGCTACACTTGATTGATATACTGCTAATTCAATATTTTTTTCAAGTGATGGGGGTAAGACAGCATCTCAACTAAAGTTTTTGGTAGAATCAACTTGTTATTACCTCGTAAAAATTTTTCTGTTGGGCCTGCAGAGTTTAGGAAAAGTAACTGAAGACTGAATTCAGTTCAGTTCCGTTCAGTTGCTCAGTCGTGTCCGACTCTTTGGGACCCCATGAATCGCAGCACGCCAGCCCTCCCTGTCCATCACCATCTCCCGGAGTTCACTCAGACTCAACGTCCATCGAGTCTGTGATGCCATCCAGCCATCTCATCCTCTGTTGTCCCCTTCTCNGCTCTAGATTAGTGATCACATCATCATGATTATCTGGGTCATGAAGATCTTTTTTGTACAGTTCTTCCGAGTAACTAAATGCAATTTTCTCTTGGTTGGTAAAGGTATTAACACAGAAATTGATTTTAAGTTGAGCTTTGAATAAGGTTAAAAAAAAATTTGGTAAAATGAAGTATGGTACAGCACAATCTTAATATTTGACCTGAAAAGTCAGTGAATCATGCCTGCAACTTACTTTGAAATATTTCAGAAAAATATATATATATGTAGGTAGACTGACATAGAATAAATAATAAAGCCAGTGTAAAATGTTAACATTTGAGGAATCTGCCTGAAGGTTATGTAGGAACCCTTTGTACTGTGTTTGCAACATTTTTATAAGACTGGAATTATTTCAGAGTGGAAATGTAGAAAGAGATGACTGCTCTCTACCATGAGTCAGCTTTCCCATCAGGTCCTGTCCTCTTTAGCATGTTCATGCAGCCAGTGAAGCCTTTTGCATTTGTCTTTCATCTCTTGCCTTTGCTTGCAGTCTCCATTGCTTGCCTTTTTTCTGAATGACCTCAGTGTCTTGAAAGGTAGCATTCCCTGTACCCTGATACCTTCATTTATTCCCCTCCAAGTACTTCATCATCAGTCTATTTAATCAACACATTCCCAGATCTACCAAATTTTGTCTTTACAATGTTACGCATTTTACAAATTTTCACTCAAGTATAGCATCTTGTCCTTTCAAAACACCAAATGTCTTTGTTTTTCCTAAAGCTGTTCCTTCTCTTTTGTACTCATTCTTACTGTTCTCTTATTCTTACAGTCTGTCAGGTTTTTCTTTACTGAAATCAAACCCTTTGACAGTCCATTACTTTGCATATTTCTCTTTGTCATGTTTTGGGATAAATGCCTTTGTGAAATCATCCCACAGTCTTCCAGTTGAGCATCAGGATGTCTAGTATGTTTTGTTTATGGCCTTTGTAGCCCTAGCATGCTCCCTTAGTACATTGTCTTCAAATTATTAGATCAGTGTGTCTTCTTCACTGTACTGTAGAGTCTTTGAGGGGAGAATCTGTTTCTTACCCATCTTTGTTTTCCCAGTACTTATCACAGGACGTATCACACTGGCATTTCCATGGATTATTATTAAGTGAAAATGAAAAGTGAAAGTGAAGTTGCTCAGTTGGGACTGATTCTTCGCAACCCCATGCACNTTAGATCAGTGTGTCTTCTTCACTGTACTGTAGAGTCTTTGAGGGGAGAATCTGTTTCTTACCCATCTTTGTTTTCCCAGTACTTATCACAGGACGTATCACACTGGCATTTCCATGGATTATTATTAAGTGAAAATGAAAAGTGAAAGTGAAGTTGCTCAGTTGGGACTGATTCTTCGCAACCCCATGCACTGTAGTCTACCAGGTTCCTCCATCCATGGGATTTTCCAGGCAAGAATACTGGAGTGGGTTGCCATTTCCTTCTCCAGGAGATCTTCCCAACCCAGGGATTGAACCCAGGTCTCCCACATTGTAGGCAGATGCTTTACCATCTGAGCCACCAGGCAAGTCATTAAATTAATGAATAACTAAATTATGGGATCAAACTTTCTATACAAATGATCAAATTTTGATATAAGGTAACGCAATATGGCAGAGTAGAGGACTGTTGAAAGCATTCAGAGGATTTAAGGAAGATTTGCTAAAATAGTTGGTCCAAAAAAAAAAGGCATACAGGAAGGAAAAATTTATAAGTCAGCTTGTTTACTTTAAAGTAAAATTAAATTCTCAGTAGAAGAATATGGTAGTTTCAGATCAGTCTCCAAATATCTGATGAACAGTTTCAGTTAGGAATCTAAAACATTTTATTACAGAACAAGATTAGAAACATCCAGAAATAGAGCCAAATCACATAGTATGAATTCTTGAAAAGTATTAAACATTTAGAATTAAAATCCAGAAGTGCATTAGAACTTTATGAGTTTATTTTGATAATACTTCAAGAGTTAATGATTACTTAGATCCAGGAGCGATCAGTAAAGAACCCTCTTATTGGCAAGGTTCCATGTCTGTTCTCAGTTTGAAGAAGATAACACATTCACAGGTGAAAAGACCATGATTTATCAAGAGTTCAGGGATCACAAAATTTGACGTTAGGTAAGCTGAAGTGGGGGCTTCCCAGGTGGCACAGTGGTAAAGAATCCACCTGCCAGCGCAGGAGATGTGGGTTGAATCTCGGGAGTAGGAAATAGCAACCTGCTCCAGTATTCTTGCCTGGAAAATTCTGTGGACAGAGGATGTTGGTGGACTATAGTGAATGGGGTTGCAAAGAGTGAGTGCATGTGAGTGCCTGTGTACTCAGTGCATGACTGAGCGCACGAGAGAGAAGCTGAAGTAAGAAAGAGAGCTATAAATGTGGTAATGAAAAGCAATATAGGTATCAGGGATGATGCAAAGTCAGCAGTCAGAGTCAGAAATAAAAAAACTAATTGAAGAGAGATGTTGCATTACGTCCAGAAATACAGAAGTGAAAACATGAGACAAGTTGCAGGTAACAGTATGTTTGTTCTCAAAAACAGGTCAGAGAGTCAAGACTTAAGATTCTGAAGCAATTGATAAGGTGTTGCCATGGGGCACGCAGAAACTCCGCGTGCTGCAGTCCATGGGGTTGCAAAGAGTTGGATGCAACTGAGCGACTGAATGTCCAGGACTTGGAGTGTATGACTGGCTGTACCTAATTGCAGCATATATGTATATATATATATATGCAAAGAATTTCTTCTTAAAGAATGAGTGCTTTGTTAGGGGTACCTTATTTATGTTTCTCTATTTTGTTTCTATTGTAAAACTACTCTGCTGCTTCAAAAGGATTTTAAGTGTGACAAGTTAAAGAAGGCATCATAAACAAGCAGGTGCAATCCAGCTGCTTTTTAAAATTGAAAAATTGTTTCTGTTGGAAACAATAAAGTACTAGTTTCAATCAGTATTCATGGTCATTGATCTGATTTATTGGTTAAGAGAGTTTGTTTTGTTCACTTGTGTGTGTGTCATTTTCTCCCCAGAATTTCACTATAAATCAGATATATACTGTTCCTTTGAGTAGCTATTTAATAGTTACTGCTTGAGGTAACTAATTTTTATGAGATAGCCAAGCTTTTCAAAATATTCTCTAATGTATTATACATATCTGATAAAAGGTAAGTTAAAAATAATTCTCCTTGTATTATTTCCCTTTTAATATTGATGTACCAGACAGTAGGCCAAGTACTTTGTCTTCATTAATTCAGTTAATCCTTGGAGCAACTCAAGTAAGCAGTATTATGTTTCCACTTAACAAAGTCTGAGGCATGGATGGGTAAAGTAACTTGCCCAAAGTTATGTGTTTGGTAAAGATGGGATTCTAACTCAGTCTGATACCAGAATCCCTGGTATCAAGGATTGTCACTTCAGCACATTATCACTTCACTGTAAGCAGTTAACTTACCATATCCTGTTTTTCAAATTCTAGAAAAAAAAGTAATGTATAAAATAATAACCTAAATCAGTGGTTCCCAGCCTTGATTTTATACTAGAATCCTGTGATTACACCCAAGGATCTTGATTTAATTAGTATAAGGTGAACCTGAGCTTCAGGATTTTTAGAAACTCCTCAGCTGATGTAGACTTCCCTGCTGGCTAAGCGGGTAAAGAATTTGCCTGCAATGCAGGAGACACAGGTTCAATCCTTGGATCAGGAAGATCCGCTGGAGAAGGGAATGGCAACCCACTCCAGTATTGCCTGGGAAATCCCATGGACAGGCTACAGTTCATAGGGTTGCGAAGAATTGGACACAACTGAGAGGCTAAACACACACAGCCAATGTGCACTTAAAGTTGTAAACCACCGTCCTGCTCTGCTGTCTCACTGGAAATGGAAGCATTAATAGCAAGATCACCCTCTACATGTTTGTCTGATTATAATAGGAGTAAGGTTATTAAGTGCATGTTTAGAGCTACGAGACCACTTTATTTACAGAAAAATACTCTTTTGATCTATTTAATATGTAATGATGTTTTAAATATCATGTTTTTATTTTGTTTTAAATGCAGACGTAACCCATAGTTACCTTGAACAAGAGACTACAGGCAGAAATAAAAATACCCAGCCAGATGAGCAACTGCCTGTGAATTCTAAGGGAAGCATGCATCAGAAATCCAATGAATTACTTAATGAAGCTACATATGAGAGCGCAGAACTGCCAGAGCAGAGATCAAGGAATTTTCAAGTTGTCAGCCCTCATCTAGATGACGAGACAGCTTACTGCACTGCAGGAAAATCCAAGTGAGTGCTAGCAGCCTTAGATTTAGAAAGTAAGAATTGGGAGAACTTTTCCCTCCTGTTTGCTTCCCTCTGTCCCTCCCTTTCTTTTTGATGTGGCCTAAGTTTGATGTATGGTTAACTTATTAGAATTTGGGGAGTTTTCTGCTATTTTCATTACGTTAATGTAATGTGTCTAAATCACTGAGTGAAAAAGCACGGGATGAGCCTGAATGAAGGTCATGAGGATTTTTTTTTAATTGTTTTGTTTTTATTTGTTTGGTCCTGAGGTTTTATATTTTGTTGAATATTGTTTTAAGTGACCTTTCATTAAGGATCTGGAAATAACTATTACATTGATGAAAATGGTATTTTTTTCATCAGAACCATAACCTGGCAGCTCCACGAAAAGACGAGCCCAAAGATATGTTTTGCTTTTGGTCAGCACTGTTCTTTATTTAAATGAGTTTGGCTTCTTTTAGAAGGGTCATCTACTCTTCTGTTTACATTCCTTGATATTTTACATTTTGTAATTTCTACCCATTCACTTTACCTACCTGTTTTATGAAGAGATTTGAATTTGTGACACCTGTGACTTTTGCCTATAAGAGTAAAATACTTTGATAATTAGTCATGTACTATGAAAATATTGCTACATTTAAAGATTCTCAATGACTAATTTATAATTATATTGAAATATATTGTATTTTCAGTCTAGACAAAATCATACTTACAGAATACTTTTTAACAGAGTTTTATGTAGGAATACCTGTTTCTATTTACTTAAAAATTATGAAATAGATATGCTAATGAATATTGATATATAATGAAGTAGATATGTTAATATGTTCCACCCTCTTGGCAGTCAGTTATAGTCTGATGCAAGTGCAGATTGGAGTATATTTTGGGGAAGTAGGCATGAATGAAGAGATGATAAACTTTATAACCACATAGGAAAGATAAGTAGTAGAGACTGGGCTAAAGTCATCTACTTTTTCCTTCCCGTCCTTTATAGTTCTTGCTAACAAGTTAATTATTGTTCTCAAATAATATATACATTGTCAAAAATTTATTTTGCTTACCCCTAAGTATTACAGAAATAGGTTTTCATTTTTAATATGCTGTGATTTTAATAATGAAAATATGTTATTCTCTCATTTATAATGAAAAATTATTTGTTGTTCCCAGTTTCAGAAAAGTAAGAATGTATCTGGAGTCCTGACCAAAAGTAACGAATTGAATTAATATTCATAACCCCTTAAAAACTGAATTCTTTAATTGTGCTGAACCATACATCTCTATGGTGGTGGTGGTTTAGTTGCTAAGTTTTGTCCAACTCTTGGACCCCACAAACTACTCCTCCAGGCTCCTCTGTGGGATTTCCCAGGCAAGAGTACTGCAGTGGTTTGGCATTTCCTTCTCCCCAGGATCTTCCTGACCCAGGGATCAAACCTGGGTCTCCTGCATGAATCTTTATAGTTGTTACCAAATGTTTTTCATAGATTTAACTCTTCCTTGTGAAATTGGTATATTAGTACCTCTGTGAATTTGTGATGTTTATGCTTTTTCATCCATAGTGTTTTCTTAAGAGAAATTTTAAATTAAGTAATTTTACATATTTATTGTTAAACTTGTTTCTGTTGTTTGAAGTATAAAATGTATAGATCTTGTAGAGTGGAAATTATGTGTATATTGTTTTAATAGTTTTCTTCATTACAGCATCATGGACCACAGAAATGATTTGCATTGCAAATGTGCGAATCCTTGTCAGGTTACTTCAGATTTAAGTAAAGAAGAGACAATAGCATTGCTTCTAAAAGAATTGAACGTTCTCAAAGCAAGCAATAAACAGGTACAGTATAGAAAATCTGATAATTGTAGAGCATACTTTTAGTTATTGACCTTCTAAGTTTGCTTTGTCACTCATCATAATTCAGTTTTATTGTGTACTTTAATCCTGTAACAGTAGCCCTATGCCGTTGCCATACCATGCCATTCAGGGTATGATTGAATTGAGACATGGGCTATGAAAAGCAATTTCTTTTGTTTCCTGCCTTGGTGGCTTGCAATATCACTCGCTTTTTCACAATCTGTAGTACTTTGCATAGGTGCCTATAAAATTCAAGTTTTGCTTCATTGATTTCATGTTACTTTCTTAACTTTTTTCCTATGTAGTATCTGTGCCCTGTATTTCACCTCAGTACTATATGTAAACTTTAAAGTAGCAAGGCTTGGAAATATTGTCATGTACCTTGTGTTATCTTATATTGCTGTATTTTGTCCAATCTAATTTGTCATGTCATTTCTGACTCTTTTTCTAGTTACATTCCTTTGAGCTTTAAGTAATGTTATTAAATAATGTTCATTTTCTCTGCTTACTGTTTTTTTTTAACCTCTATATTTTTTTCTGATTCTAATATTCTATTTGTTTGACCTAATCAAACTGAAACATGATGTTAGGAGTGTCGATCATGTCTGATGGAAAACAACACAAACGACAAAAGCTGAGGGAGAAATTAAAAATAAAACATTTGGAAGGACTCCATATGAAAGCATGAGATATTTTCTGTACTTTCATCTAGCAGTTATTTATTGCATACTGATTATGAATCAGGTGCCAGTACCAATTTAAATGGAAGTTGATGGCATAGCATTCTCAAAGGGAGACTTGTATCAAATATTAAGATTATTATCTTAATTAATTTTGTTTCAAAATATTAGCATTACTAAGAGAAGCTGTAATTTGTGCTATCCTTTACTTTATTACAGTGGTCCCTTCCAAGCCTTTTGCTTTAAGACAAAAGAATTTATCAGATTGCTTTTTGTCGCAGTATATTTGATAATAATAATGTTCCTTCTTTAATTTCATTTGCCTATTAAGTATATATTAAAATGTTTTTATAATTTTATGTCATTTCAGGTAATTATTATTTTTTAAATTGTCTTAAAACAATAAAGATTGTTTTTTCCCAAGAGTTACATATTCATAAAGTTAATATGTTATTCTATAAGGGTTTAGAGAAAGTAAAAATTAACTCTGAGATTATATTTGTGCAAGAGATATATTCTTAAGAATCCATATTTTTTCCAATGTTTTTTAGCTTCAAGAAAAACTGAGTAAAGAAGATAAAGAACACAGAAAATTGAAGCTTAAACTGGAACTCCAAGAAAAAGCAACAGAAGCTCAAATTGCTGAAAAGACAGCAGGTATCGCATATGAGTATTAACATATGGCATTAAAAATCATACGCAAATCTGTTATCTGATGTGGCTTGGTGAATACTAGCATGCTAACTTATTTGCCAAAGGAGGGAAAGCTTTGGCTCTTTTTTTTTTTTTTTTTTTTGGGCTGCTTAGAAAATAGGTGGCTTTAACATCCTGGTACTGGTATTAGTGAGAGCTTTACCTGTATTCATACTGATTTGGGCATTAAATGCATTGTTAACACCATGTCAATCCAATCACAAAAAGGTTGTTTGTTTTGTTGGAAGGGCCTGAACAAACAAGAGGAAATAATGATTACCAGTGCCTCTACCTTTCATCCCAGCAGTTCAGATACCACTTATTGTTTTAGCTTGTTGAGAGGAAATACTTCTTTGTATGAAGATAGTCATATATTCATTGCCAGTGGAAACCTACATTTGATTCAAATATCTGTTTTGTGAAGTTAATTTTCATCTGATGACATGGATGATGATGAAGATAATGTCTTCCCTGAAAAGATTAAAGTAAAAGATTGCCTGAGTTTAAGATTATAAATGACTGCCTAAAATATGTTTTGGAGTCTATGTTCATTCACAAGTCTTTGTAAGGAGAAAATTTTTAAAATGTATCTGTGCTGTGTTACAGATACGGTCAGTTATCTCTGATGGATTCTTTCTCTTGCTTTCTCTCCTTCCCTAAATCACTTTATAAATCACTTAACCTGGTTGCCTTATATGAAAGAATTCTGGTATTTTAGGTCAGATACAATTAACAGGTATAATGTCTTCAAAACATTACTGTACAAAGTAGAACATCACTAAGAAAATATAACAAAGATGATGAGAAATAAGTATTCCAGCCAAATACCAGATATTTGTTTTTCGATTAATGTTGAACTACTATGAATTTTTTGTTTCTTTTTTAGTGCGAAAATATGAAAGTAATGTATTTTAAGGAAAATTAACAGTATGTTAAAATGGATAGTTCAAATATAAATTTAGAACACTTAAGTTTCTTGGCTTTTTATAATCAAATATGTGTACTAATTGCTGGAATGGTATTATAAGAAATACATCTGTTTTTAGTGTTTGCATTATAATTTAACTTTGTATATATCTTTCAGATAAAATTTATTAAGGTTTAGGCCATTGTGATTTATTGAAAATCGTGAATTAATATGTCTACATAGCTCATTTATCTCTTGGAGGGGAAAACTGATTAAGCATTAATATTCACTCTTTAAACTTTTGTATAGTATAGCTAATCGTATACTTTAAATATTTATTTATTGGTATATATTTAAGGGTTCCCTGCCTGCATAAGATGGAAAGAATTTGATTGCTTTATCATTCTTGTTAATCAAATTTTCTCATTAATGACAAAATACTTTAATGTTGAATGTTTGAAAGATGTTTAGTACATTTCTATAACGTCCTAAGTTGATGAAAATGAAAGTGCTATATAGTTTCTCTGGAGCTAATACTGTTTTAAATCAAAATATTCCGTATTAAATACATGCTAAAACATCTGGACATTGAAAATTGAAAATAGGATATAAAAATGTACGTCTATAGTTTTTTCAAATAAAATGATAATTAAAATATGTGATAGTCTAAGGAAATAGCCGTTTTCTTTAAGTATATGATTTGTAAATATTTATATAAATAAGAATATTTATATCAATATTAGTTATGATAGCAATAAATTCAGGTACATTTATGGTATAAGACATCATGCAGTAATTTAAAACCATCCATGAAGAATATTTAATGATATAAGAAAAACTTTATGACTCAAAGTTAAGTGAAAATTAGGGGGAAGCTGTATTCTTGATATAATTTTTGTTAAAAAAACTGTATGTACATATATGTAATATAAAATTAGAGTCAAATTTTGGTTTGGTGAATGGATGTGTAAGTGCTTCAGTTACTAGTTTTCTGCCTTTTCGGGTTTTTTGCAGTGAGTGTGGATTAGATTTAGTATTAGAAATAGTAAATATTACATTTAAAAGATGTGATTTTTGTTGTTGTTACTTGCTCGTAATCTTAAAAGCATTCCTGTGATATGTTTGACACATAAAGATTATGTAAACCAAAATTGTATGAAGTCCGTGTAATGGCTTTGATCAAATCGTGCCATTTTACCTATGCTGTTTTTCTTGTCTTTCTGATTTTCCCCTTATTTATTTTTATGTCTCTATTATGTAACATATATGTATTAGTTCATCTTATCTCCCCTCAGTTGATTATATAATTAATAGGAATAAGAATCTTGTATAATGAAAACCATATAAAAACAAACGTTCCCAGTACTCTGTGAGACAGATTGAAGCAATGGGAAGACTATAAGCTTTGAAATCAGATGGACTAAGGTTCAAATCACAGCTTTGACCCTTAATACCAACCATGTGCCTTTGGGCAAGTTACTTATTAGCCTCTCCCAGTTTACTTTCTCCCATGTCAGATGTAAATATTAACTAATTTACCAGATTATTTTAAGGATTAGAGATAATGTATAGAAGCACCTAGGGTATAACTGGTACTCAGTAAATTGTAGCTAATATTTGGTTACTATTATCTTTATGAAATTCTTAAACCTTTGATAATGTCAGAAGTCATGAGAATACTTTTATTCTGTTTAGCTTTCAGTTAGAATTTATAGTTTACTGTTAATAGATTTTAAGAGGGAAATAAAGAGAAAAGTGAAGGAAGAAGCTTTGGAAACCAGGATTGGATGATGAGAAAAATTCCCAAAAAATATATTGTCACTAATACATTTTACTTAAATATGGATCTGATGAAATAGGATGCCCAAGGTTTGGGTTTTTATCTGACATGTACTTATGGTAAACCTTCACGTAGACTGTTACTGTTTCCTTTGCTTCTCTGTTAGTTTTTAATGTGAATAATGTACTATCATTGTAAAGTGATTTCATGAGTTTGAAATGCAGTTGTACCCTGTATCTTGATAAAATCTCAAATGGTTGACTTTTTACCTTCCCCTTCTTTTTTGACATCGGCAGCAGCAGCATCACCACCATTGAAACTTTTCGTAGGCATTTAATTGGAACTATGCTGACTTCTTTAGAAGTTAAACAAGAAATATTTATTGAAGGGTTTGTATATACTAGACACTGTGCTAGGCACTAAATATGCGTCAGCAAATAAGACAGGTTTGGTATTTCAGACATGTCTTTTTGTTTGCAGTCACTTCTTATTCATAATACGTCATTGTAGTCGATGGTGGTAAATGCTTACTTAGACTTTGGATTCAGACCTTTGTTCTAATCTTTTTACTACTTATCATGTGTTAGTGACAGCCTCACTAAGATTTGGCTTAAAACCTACTTAATAGGTTGCTGTGACATTTTAAGTGAAATAATGTTTATGAAGTAGTTAACCCATTAGAAAGCACTCAATAAGTGGTAATTATGATGATAAGGAGATGATATTAGCATCTTGTTTCCTTAAGACTTCTTGATCTAATAGGGGGCATATCAAGTGTAGCTAATAAAAATAACTGTTTCATAGTTACTTATATATAGTTTTGTTTTTTTATATTCTTTGTTAAAAATATTTATTTTATTTACTTCATCTTATCCACATAGATTTTTGTTTTCCCTGACTTTTCAGAATTAACTTTTGTCTGGAAAGTTTAAAAATATGAAAATTTTAAAAATCTCTACCAAAAAGAAAATAAAGGAAAATATATGCTACGTAGGTCTTACTGTGTTTTAATTAATTAAATTATACATGTGGATAATATGATATAAATTATTGGCATGTATGACCTTCAGATACTAAGAGATATTTCAGAGAAGCACAACTGAAACATTGTCCTTTAAGTATCTTTTCTTATGCAAAAAAAGTGATTAAATCACAAACACTTCAAAATTTTTCATTTACTTAAATTGAGTTTGACAGATATTACTGTATTACTTTATTTGCATCCACTTAATTTAATTTCTCTTAGGTGAGTGATGTTATAACTTTAAAAAATAGTTTATTAATAAACCTTAGGTTTTTCTGAAACAATTTCAGTGGACATTTTTTAGTGTTTAATGTCTTAATTGTTATTAATCTATTGCATTTATACTATACGGATGATGTGTGAATTTTTGCACAAAGAATATTGATTTAGTTTTTTTTAGTTCTTTTTGTGATATTTAGAATATTTATATTTCTTTAAAAGGCTTATTTTTCTATTTCTTAAACCCTATTTTTAGAGTCTCTCCTCTATATGTTATTTTTCTTTCTTGCATGTCATCCATTAAAGATTAGCTGTGGAAGGTTGGAGCATGGAGAGATTATGAATGACAGAACAACTGCTGTAGAATAATAATCAGTTTTTGGTATTTAATGCTGTTTGACTTTTGCAGACACATTTCTTATTAACCTTTGGTACAAAGAGAAATCCAGGTTCCTGATATCTCATGGAGAAGATGAATTTGAGATCCTCTTCCAATTAAACTGAAATAAGGCCAATATTGGGTTTTAGCCAAAAGAACTCCGTAGTTCCTTATATAAATCTATTTCTTAGTTACATTTTATCTATAATTCGGTGGTTACGAAGTTTGCTTAGTTAGCATACCATACTGATTCTGCAAGCATTTAATCCACCTTTTCTTGGTAAACAAATTCTTCTCTGTGCATCCAAATTTAGACTGCTAGTAAAAACAATTAAGTCTTTCTTATTACAGAGAATTTTCAATTATTTTTGGTAGAGACAAAATAAGTTTATTGTCCAAAGCATCAGAACATAGAATCCCTGATATGTAACTTATGTTTTTCTATTCAGATTAATATGTAAATGTTAAAAGTATAGATATATCATCTACTGTTGTAGCAAATATATTAAGATACCCAACTAATTAACACATAAAAGTAAAAATTATTGTAAGAAAATATGTACATTGTTCTCTTGTAAAAAAAAAAGTTGTTACTATATACCATGTCTCTGATGATGCTGATCATATAATGATTAAGAAGAACAAGAGTCATTTAGTTTGGTATATCAGAAGAACAGAAAATAACATACTATTACTTTTAAGAGATAATACACATTTGAATTCCATTTCTCTGTGTATATAATGGGCATTGGACTTCCCAGGTGGCACTAGCGGTAAAGAACCCGCCTGCCAGTGCAGGAGACGAAAGAGGTGCAGGTTCAGTCCCTGGGTCAGGAAGATCCCTGGAGGAAGGCATGACAACCCACTCCAGTATTTTTGCCTGGAGAATCTCCTGAACAGAGGAGCCTGGCAGTCTCCACGCCATATAGGTTCACAAAGAGTTGGACAAGACTAAAGGGACTTAGCGTGCACGTGTGCATGATGGGCATTAATAAGATATGCTAGCCTTTAATCTAAAACTTAAATACTGTAACAGTATTAATATAATGATACACCACATATATCTCTGTTGCATGTTTAAAAAGGATTTCAAGAATATGGCTAGTTATTTCAGATTAAAACAAAAAGGTCCATATCTGTGAAATGCAGCAAGTAGAAATATTGATAGAATGCAAATTATATTGCTGTCTTTGGCTGTAGAATCCTTTGAGTATTAAAATTGTAATGAGTGCTAGGTCAAATAATGCTTACAGGTAGAGTATGGCCAATTTTATAACTTCCCTCCCTAGAAAAGTTTTCTGGAAACAACAAAATGAACATGGGAAAACAAAAACCGTTATACATAACAATAACCAACAATTGGAAATATTTTACTAGGTATGGCATGCAATGGACTTTAGCATGATACCAAGCATTTGAGAGCTTATCATTGCAATTTGGGTGTTTAAAATAAAAATAACAAAAGACTTCTCAAAAATGATTCCTGACTTTTTCCATATGTTTAATTAATTCTAAAGAGTTAAATTAGGTAACAATTAGTGTATATTCTGTGCAGAAAATAGATTAAATACCTCTTAAAATTATATTTCAAAAGTGCATAAAATAATTGATTTTAACACTTCAGAGATAACCTTATCTCTTTCACAGTAAAAATTGTAGCTAATATCAGATATATTGAAGGTTTGAATGTAAAGGTCACATTTTTAGGAAGTGTTTTATATAGTCTTTGCATTATTTTTACTAAATACATGTATCAAATGATGGCAGGTTTTGCCAGAAAGTTGCTGTTTTATAGTTTTGTTCCTTAATATTTTGTGTAATTTTCTAATTAATCTTTGGCAGTTTCTATACTCTTGGAAAGTATAAATTTATAGCAACTTTACAGAGGAAAATTTTAAAACATAGTAAAAAGCTTAAAAAGCTGATTTTTAATGTAGTAATCATACTTCTAGGAATTTTCCTAAGTCATTGTCTATGTATATACATAAAAATTTGTGTAGAAAGATGTTCATTACAGTGTTGTTCATATAGTAAGTAATTGGAAATAGTGTAAAATTTTATTTAAGGGCATCCTGGTTCAGTCAAATATGTCATGTCCCTATGATAAAAGTCTATTCTATTCTATTTTATACCTTTGATGAATACTAAAGAATATGAAAACATGTTCTATTTATCTTAAATATACACAGAAAGTTACAAAACTATGCGAAATATTTCTGTCTCCACATTTTTACAGTGAGTGTGTATTATTTTTCAATCAAAAAAGGTTATTTACAGAATAATCATGTAAAATGTTGAACATTTCTTCCAGTTTTAGAAAAATAATATTCTGGTTTACTAAAGAAGTTCTGAAGAAATAAGTGGAATTCAGCAATGTAATGCCAAGAACAGAACCACCAAACTACTTGAAGTATGTTGGTTTGTTCCCTACTGGTGTGTGGTATTTACCAACTGTGTTTAATTTACAATAAACAACTTATGCCAAGAAAGAGAAATTATAAATTTTAAGGAAATTAAGACATAGTATAATATTTGTGGTTCTGGAATGTATATGTATGTAATTTCGTAAAACATATTATTTGCAAGGAATTCCTTTAACCACATGTAAAGCAATAATAAAAAATATTCATATAATATGAAATTTGGTAATCTTTAACCAAACTATTACCTATATTTATTGCTTAGAATTTTGGAATTTGAATTATAATCAGTGATTATTTTCTATGTTTCAGATTCAAATCCTAATGATTTCTTCTTCCCTCTCAGCAGTTCAGCCTTTTCTATTTAAATGGCTACCTTGAGGATGTTAAATGGAGTCTCTTTCTTGGGAAATGTCTGTCTTCCAAATTATGTTATTTAGAGAATTATGATTTGATGTTTAAACTAGAATGTTTTCCAATAAACCATCTTACTTCTACTGTATTTTAAAAGTACTTTGAGAAGTGTAGAATATGGGTTTGTCAATAGACTTGGGTTCTACTAAGAAAATATGTACTCTGTCTTGACTCAATAAACTCATACTTAGTATGGTTCAGCTTCTTCATATTTACTTTTGCTCATATTAGAAAACAATTAGCTTACTAAACAAATTTGAGTATTTGGGGGTGGAGACTGGGGTGATCCTCTCTGAATCTTTCTCATTTGACTAAGAATTACAGGATATTTGATAACCATGTTTAAAAATGGAGATATCCAAATATTATTGTAAACACCCAATGATTTGTTTTACCTACAATACAAGTATTTTACTTGGTTGGCTTACATAGTAGCTAATAATATTTGTTAATGTAATTTAACTGCTGTGAACCTTTACTGAACAAATATTGAAATTTATTCAAGTCAAAGAAAGAGAATCTCTAATGACTTTTGTTAAAGCTTCTATTTAATAGTTAAGGAGAAAAGTTTGTATGACATACGAGATGCAATTAACAGTAGATTTTACATTTAATAAAAAGAAAGAAGCATACGTATTTGCTTTATTCATTCCATCATAATTTGCATTAGAGCTGTGGGTGTTTAATGAGCAAATTCCAACTAAAATGCTATATTGATTTTCTAGTGAACTTTGTAATAGTCATCTACCTTGGAAAAGCTCTGTGTTTACAATTAAGTTTTCTTTACTAAAAATGTTTGAGAGTTGCATATTGATTCTTTAAAAGTATGAATTCTAGAAAAAGAGTCAGTTCTTTCATAATCAACAAATTTCACATATAACCTAGTATAGTTGTTGAAATTAGCATTTTGTAATACTTTTGGAAAACTTTTCATAACATTTATAAAATGCATAATCAGATTTTGTGTGTGTGTGTGTGTTTTATGGTACTTTAAATTGTAACCTTAGAATATTCCTTTAAATGCACACATTATTCATATATTTAGAATTGATACAGCATTATGGAGGAAAAAATACATTTTTTCTTTATCATATAGGACCAAATAAACTCTTGATGTAGAGCGTTTATCCTTAAGCATAGAGATAGTGAAAGTCACTCAGTGGTGTCCGACTCTTTGTGACCTCATGGACTGTGTAGTCCATGGAATTCTCCAGGCCAGAATACTGGAGTGGGTAGCCTTTCCCTTCTCTAGGGAATCTTCCCAACCCAGGGATCGAACCCAGATCTCCTGCATTGCAGGCAGATTCTCTACCAGCTGAGCCACAAGGGAAGCCCAATAATGTATTAAGTAAGTGTGCTATTTACCCCATTAAATTTTAAGTAGAATTAAGCCACTGAAATAATGTTCTAATGTCACAATAAGTTGGCAATTGCTGAGACAAGCCATAAATATCAGGAAGTAAACTAAAGACAGGTGGGCATGAAAGAATTCTGATGTTCATAAGGCAACCAAGTATGTTAAGTAAGTCTATGCAGATGCTGAATATAAAAGTTAATATTTGGGAACTCTGGGGTTTTCATATTGTCATTTACTCACATATCTGACTTTTGTGACCCCTTGGACTATAGTCCATCAGGCTTCTCTGTCCATGGGATTTCCTAGACAAGCCTACTGGAGTGGGTTGCCATTTCCTTCTCCAAACTAGACATTAAAAGCCCTTAATAGTCACAGCCTTACCTTTTCAATCAAGTGTTATTGTATATAAAGTAGAACAGAGCTTACACTAAATGTCACTTTATAAAGATCTCATCACACTATACCAAAGTGATAGAAGCCTGTGGCATTAAAAATTTAGTAAATAGTGCTTTGGGACTTTCCAGGTGGAACTAAGTAGTAAAGAACCTGCTTGCCACTGCAGGAGGCATAAGAGGTTCAGTCCTTGCATCAGGAAGATCCCCTGGAGGAGGGCATGGCAGCCTGCTCCAGTATTCTTGCTGGAGAATCCCATGGACTGAGGAGCAGGCAGGCTACAGTCCATAGGGTGGCAAAGAGTTGGACACAACTGAAGTGGCTTCACACACACACAGATTGTGTTTTGACCTTTTGATATGCCAGAATATTACAGGGCAATAAGACATACATGTTAATCGGTACCTAGGTCACTGTTTAGCATCATTTTATTCATCTTATCTGACCCACAAATTAGAAGTATTTTATAATGTAAAAATTTAAAAATATCTTGAGTGCCAGATTTTGTACAAACGTGTCTTTATAGTATACTGTATAATATAGAATGTGTTCTGAATAAAATCTTACTCAATTTCCATTTGTACTTTTTTCCGTATTAATGAAAAAGCCTAAAAAGTAAGAAATTTTGAAATGATTATAGATAGCAATGATCCAAATTAATCAAAATCACATTTTTAATGTGTCTAGAAATGAAGCTAAATTGTGAGACTGTGGGTTAAAGGTGATGATGGTAATGGTGGCATGGAAATAATGTTTTGTTTAGAATCTTGGTTTATATGACCAAGAGCTTTTATATATCATATCATTTAATTTTCCCTAATAACCATAAATGATGGCATTCATTTTATACACCTGAACTAAAATAATTTAAAAAATATAAAAAAAAACGAATTGCCTAACTTTATGGTGACAACACCTTGGATCTGAATCAAAGCCCATATTCTTCATAATATCTCATATTGTTTTCTCTAATCCCTTTCTAGGATTGTATACAACTCACCGGAGATTGTATACAACTAACAGGGGAAAATAAAACTCACTATTGTGTACTACATTATAGGCAAAAGTTTTTTTTCAAAATAGCGTGATGAATTGGTACATACACACAGAATAGTATGGCCACAAACAAGCACTTAACAGTAATGATATAGACAAAAAATACATGAAAATTGTACTCGAAAGTAGTAGATCTTCCAAAAGCTATGTTTATAGTAAGAATTTCTTAACTTTATCTAAACTGTTGTTTAAAAGCATTCGATTTTATGCATGTGGATATATCCAGTTGTTCTAGCACAATTTGTTATGTAGTTTGCTTATCCATTCATCTGTTACTAGAAGTCTGGGGTGTTTCTGGGTTTTTACTGTTATAAATAAAAATGCCATGAATATTTGTGTTTAAGTCTTTGCATGCACATAATCTTTAATTTTTTTTTTTTCGGATAAGTACTTTTGAATGGAATAGCTGAATCTTATGGTGGGTATATGTTTACTTTTTTAAGAAACTACAAAATGTGATTATACTATCTTACATTCTACCAGAAGTGTATAAGTGGTCCAGGTACTTTTTTGTTTTTTACATCCTTGCGAACATCTTTTATCAGTCTTTCCTATAAGTCATCGTAATAAGTTTGTAAGTTGACCCTTGAACAAAACCGATTTAAACTCCACAGGCCACCTATACGTGTAATTTTTTTTCCAATAAATACACACTGCAGTACTGCATGATCTGGTTCTGCATGAATACAGAAGACCAACTGTGAAGTTACACACAGATTTTTGTCTAAAGTAGTTAGGGGGAGGGTACCTCTAACTTCCATGTTGTACAAGGGTCAACTGTCTATGATGGCTATCTTATAGTTTTAATTTACATTTCTCTAATAACTGAACATGTTGAACATCTTTTCCTGTGCCTATTACCATCAGTATATCTGATAAAAAGTCTTCAAAATTTTTCCCCCAATTTTAATTGTTTCTTTTCCTTTTTATTAAACTTTGACAGTTTTTAAAATTGCATTCTAGATGCAAGTCTTTTATCAGATACATACTTTGCAGTTATTTTCTTCCAGTCTGTGGCTTCTCTCTTTTTATTCCCCTTACCAGCATCTTTGAAGATTGGAAATTCTTAATTGAATTAAATTGCATCATTTCTTTTTAGATTTCACATATAAAGGATAAGGTTTAGGTTTAATGTGCTAGTTATATTTTTATAACATACATTAAAATGACACATAGCTATTAAAAATGTATTTCACATCCTATATTTTGTGAACTACTGATGTAGAAGGAATACAGCGGCAGAGGATGCAGGAAGGTAGGCTAGAACTAGACTCCAGTTTTCCTTAAATGTTGGACTAAGACTCCCCTTCCCCCTTGGAATCGATGTGGCAGCAGGAAGGAGAAGAGTAACCTGTTTTCCTCAGAGTTTTATGAAGATTATTTTTTGATAGATGTGGGGGTACCTTAGTGAAGTCACCTGTCCTGTTTTTCTCTCCTTGAAAATTTGATACGTGCTTAACTTTTTGTTATGAATTGAATCAGTTTTCTTTCTCTTTTCTGTTGCCCTTGCTTTAATTCAGGATTTCATTATTTCTCACCTGGACTCATAAAATCTAGTGTTGCATTAAGGGGCATGTACAATCTAACAGCTTTTCTCTGATCGCTGTTTCAGACACTCTGAATGCTAATCTCTGGGTGTTTCCTCTAAAACAGATCTGATCAATCTGTGCCTATTTTTCTAGAAGTCATTTATCTAGAGTGGCATATTTATTTCTGGGTAGCTTTAAGTTTCAGGGAAAGGGTTATTCTTGTGGGTTATTGATGTGAATTCTTGCATAGATCACTCCTATGTCTCTCTACTGGAATCTGCTTCCATGTTTGCTCTACCTACAAACAATTTCTCACCCAGAAGCCAGAATTCCTTTTTAAACATATATGAGTCTGTCATTTGCTTACTCATAAATCTCCATTGTTACCGTCGTATTTTGTTGTTGTTTAGTCTCTAAGTCATGTCCGATGCTTTGTAACAGATCTGAATTCCCTGCTGTCAGTTACAATGTGATCCCTAAGAACTCTCACCCTCTCTCACTGTGCTCCAGTCATATTAATGTTGTTTTACCAATATTCTAGGGCGTTAGTCGCAGTTTTTCTTCAACTTCATCTACTTTCAAATATAAATATGGTTTTCTTCCTTTATTTGGATGTACTGAAATGTCACTTACTTAAAAAGATCTTTTCTGACTACTCTTTCTAAAATAGTCTGCTCTAATCCACATGTACCAAATCACTCTCTTCTCTATGTATTTCCTTTAAAGCAATATGTCTCCATACCTACCTATCTAATTTTGGGTCTGTTTTTCTCACTATTGTCTGCTTTCCTGTAATGGAATGTATACTGCAGGGTGATAAGGACTTCTAGGACCACTATATTCATATTCCTTAAAACTGGATTGATGACTGCCACAGGAACTATATAAATATTTGATGAATTAATTAATTTATTGAATATTTATCTTCCTCAGGCTCAGCTTCTTAGAAATGGTTGTGCCTTTTGTTTTACCATTGCATGTTCCATTTTACACTCTATTATGGAAAAGATATATTTAATTTTTTTCTCAGGGCTTCTTTTTTACTACTTATATTTTAAGTAATATAAAAGTAAACATCTTGATTAAAAGTATATTAATCTGTGACAAAGCTTGGTACAAAACTCAGTATTCTGTGACCTAAAGGAACATTTCAAATGTTTTTCTTAAGTTTATTTTGTGGTTTGACAGTATAAATAAATGTGCTTCAGTGATATAAGTATTTGAGGCTCTTTCTAAAATTGCGGTGATATTTCAAGTAGAAAATTCAGTTTGAGAAGTGACAATTTCAGATAATGTATAAGCTCCTTCGATAGTGCTGCAGAAATTTAAATGAAGTCATTTGCATTGTAGTCAATATAAATGGTGCCTCTGGAGATGTGCCATGCTAAACTAGTGTGCACCCATGTCCTCGCCTCTTTCCTCTTCTTTCATCATCTTATGGAGGTAACTACTGTCCTGAACCTAGTGTTTATCATTTTCATGTTCATTTTAATATTTTTACTAATTGTGTCTATCCACAATAGTTAGATTTGCTTTATTTTGCAACTTACTGTATTTTTCAGATTTTCATTTTTGAGATTTGTCCATTTGTCTATAGTGAATTCAAAAATGCTGCCTCGTATTCCACTTTTAATGTATAGAAATTTATTCCTGCTCCAATTATTCTACATTAGGTTGTGAGTTTTTGTTATTATATAATGTTGAGATAAACATTTTTATACATGCTTCCTAAACATTTTTATACTTCTTTCCTTGTGCTCATGTGCAAGAATTTCTCATGTGGTTCACACCAAAGAGGAGATTCAGTTCAGTTCAGTTCAGTTCAGTCGCTTAGTCGTGTCCGACTCTTTGCAACCCCATGAGGAGATTAGCCAGGTTATAAACGAGGCACAGCTTCAGCATTGCCAAGTTGCTCTTCAGATGGTTGTAGAAATATATACGCCTATCTGCAATATATTTGAGTATTTCCATTATTTCACAAGCTCAATATTTTTTATTTAATGTTTTAATTTTTTATTTTATGGCTATGAAATGGTATCTCACTTTTGCAGTAGCTTTAAAAGAATGTCTTCTCAAGTGGTTAATTGACGCTAATTCAGTTGAATGAAAGAATTCTTTTATTTTTGCCAAAAGTATGCATTTTCTTCTGTATTCTCTAATTAATTTTGAATTATGTATTTTGGTAGCTCTGGTTGAAGAGGTGTATCTTGCACAGAAAGAACGTGATGAAGCTATTATGTCTCGGCTGCAGTTAGCCAATGAGGAGAGAGATGAAGCAATTGCACAAGCCAAACGTATGGAAATGTCTCTAAAATTGTACGTATGCTTGTAAAACCACATATGACATCGGGAGCATTTATAAAGTGCATGAATTATGTGATGGTTGCATGTTCAAAAATGTTATAATTACAGTGGTAAATTCCATATCCCCAGTCTTTCGCTAGAANTTTCAAGTAGAAAATTCAGTTTGAGAAGTGACAATTTCAGATAATGTATAAGCTCCTTCGATAGTGCTGCAGAAATTTAAATGAAGTCATTTGCATTGTAGTCAATATAAATGGTGCCTCTGGAGATGTGCCATGCTAAACTAGTGTGCACCCATGTCCTCGCCTCTTTCCTCTTCTTTCATCATCTTATGGAGGTAACTACTGTCCTGAACCTAGTGTTTATCATTTTCATGTTCATTTTAATATTTTTACTAATTGTGTCTATCCACAATAGTTAGATTTGCTTTATTTTGCAACTTACTGTATTTTTCAGATTTTCATTTTTGAGATTTGTCCATTTGTCTATAGTGAATTCAAAAATGCTGCCTCGTATTCCACTTTTAATGTATAGAAATTTATTCCTGCTCCAATTATTCTACATTAGGTTGTGAGTTTTTGTTATTATATAATGTTGAGATAAACATTTTTATACATGCTTCCTAAACATTTTTATACTTCTTTCCTTGTGCTCATGTGCAAGAATTTCTCATGTGGTTCACACCAAAGAGGAGATTCAGTTCAGTTCAGTTCAGTTCAGTCGCTTAGTCGTGTCCGACTCTTTGCAACCCCATGAGGAGATTAGCCAGGTTATAAACGAGGCACAGCTTCAGCATTGCCAAGTTGCTCTTCAGATGGTTGTAGAAATATATACGCCTATCTGCAATATATTTGAGTATTTCCATTATTTCACAAGCTCAATATTTTTTATTTAATGTTTTAATTTTTTATTTTATGGCTATGAAATGGTATCTCACTTTTGCAGTAGCTTTAAAAGAATGTCTTCTCAAGTGGTTAATTGACGCTAATTCAGTTGAATGAAAGAATTCTTTTATTTTTGCCAAAAGTATGCATTTTCTTCTGTATTCTCTAATTAATTTTGAATTATGTATTTTGGTAGCTCTGGTTGAAGAGGTGTATCTTGCACAGAAAGAACGTGATGAAGCTATTATGTCTCGGCTGCAGTTAGCCAATGAGGAGAGAGATGAAGCAATTGCACAAGCCAAACGTATGGAAATGTCTCTAAAATTGTACGTATGCTTGTAAAACCACATATGACATCGGGAGCATTTATAAAGTGCATGAATTATGTGATGGTTGCATGTTCAAAAATGTTATAATTACAGTGGTAAATTCCATATCCCCAGTCTTTCGCTAGAACTTTTGTCGTGCTCCTAGTTTTCAGTCACGAAACGAAAGGCAGAGAGGGAGGAAGGAAGGGAAACATTCAGGAAAGTGACTTTCTTTCTTCATAGTGCTGCTGTTGATGTCCTTACTCTGCTTTCTTTTGTGACTCCTCTTTTCTTCCTCTCCTTCTTAGTATCTCCTTCCTGATTTATTTCAGCTCTCTGGGTTGTTTTACTGCTCTCTGCTCGCTGTGCTCATTTATAGTCTCCAGTACTTTTTATTTCTTTTAGTTGTGAGTCTTAAAATTTGATGACACCTGAAATAGGGTAGAGCCTGAGAATCTACATTTTTAGCAGGCAATCCAGGTGATTCTGATATAGATAAATACTGGACCACACTTAGAGAAACTTGGGTCAGGAAGATCCCCTGGAGAAGGAAATGGCTACCCACTCCAGTACTCTTGTCTGGAGAATCCCATGGACAGAGGAGCCTGTCAGGCCATAGTCCATAGGGTCACAAAGAGTCAGACATGACCTACCGACTAAACTTTCACTTTTTTAAAGAAACAGCGCACTGGAAAGAAGTACTTCAATTTTAATGTGCACTCCAATCATGAGGGAATATTGTTAAAATGCAGATTCTTGATAGGTAGGTCTGGAGCAGGGCCTGAGATTCTGCCTTTTGCCAAGCTCCTAGATCATGCAAATAATGCTAATCTAAGAAGTCCACTTTGGGTAGAAAGGCCCTAGAGCATCTATAGACTATAATAATCTAGTATTTTATGTTGATCCCTCTGTATATTTATTGAATGTTTCTTTTGCCCAGCTTTTCTAGACTCTCTGAGGGATCACAGTCAAATACTAATTAAAACATGGTGGGAAGTTCCGTAGCAGTCTGGTGGTTAGGACTGTATGCTTCCATTGCAGAAGGCACATGTTTGATCTCTGGTGGGGGATCTAAGATCCCACAAGCCACATGGTGTGGACAAAAAAGTACAAAAAAGTGGTGGTTTATTTGATAGCCAGCATTAAATAGTTAATATTGAAGTGCTCAGATTGTGACTAGATAGCATGATTTGGTTTTTGTTTATATTAAAGGCTTTTTTTGAAGGCTCATTCAAAAGTAGATAGACTCATTATAAACATTAAATTCATTGACAAATAAAAATACAGGAAAAAATATTAGCTAAATTCTATACTTCCTACTCCCAAAAATCTATCTTTATCAATAGGGAAACATTATTCCAAACATTTTTCTTTGCTTATATAAACTACTGTCTGGAAGGATAGATGGTTGATGATTGAATAGATGCTTGCAACATGCTAAGTTGCTAGAGTTGTATCCAACTCTTTGCAGTCCTATGGACTGTAGCCCGTCTGGCTAGTTATCCGTGTAATTCTCCAAGCAAGAATACTGGAGTGGGTTACCATTTCCTTCTTCAGAGGATCTTCCTGACCCAGGGATTGAACCTGCGTCTCCTGTGTCTCCTGCATCACAGGCAGATTCTTTACCACTAAGCGACCAGGGAAGCCCACTAGAATTGATTTGATAAAAATTAGTTCATTTTCTACATTCTGTTTTGTATGAGAGGCATTATATTATCAAGGTGAAGAGCATAGAATCCACACCCAGTTACCTGTCTTTGAATTTTGACTCTTTGCTTCCTAGCTGTACAACCATGGACAAACTATTCAGTTTCTGGATCTACAAAATGTGGAAATAGTGGCTGTTTTTATATTGGTTGTTATGAGGACTAAATGATTTAATAAGTATTGAAAAGTACTTGTAGAAGTTCTGTATAAATATTACTTGAATTTAGGAGTAATAATCATTTGTGAAACTGAAGAAAATTTTGAACCTAAGGCACTGTTTTCTCCCAGAGATTGAACCCAGGTCTCCTGCATTGCAGGCAAATTCTTTACTATCTGAGACACCACGGAAGCCCCATTTTCTCTTAGTAAGATACATTAATTCCCTAAGGATCCTTTTAAATTTAAGAAAAGAGACAGAAAAACATTAAGGTGTTAGAATCTCATCAATATTTTTTATGTAATGTTTTTCAGTTCAGTTCAGTTGCTCAGTATATCCGACTCTTTGCAACCCCATGAATCGCAGCATGCCAAGCCTCCCTGTCCATCACCATCTCCCGGAATTCATTCAAACTCACATCCATCAAGTCAGTGATGCCATCCAGCCATCTCATCCTCTGTCGTCCCCTTCTCCTCCTGTCCCTAATCCCTCACAGCATCAGAGTCTTTTCCAATGAGTCAGCTCTTTGCATGAGGTGGCCAAAGTACTATCTCTGCTTTTGAACATGCTATCTAGGTTGGTCATAATTTTTCTTCCAAGGAGTAAGCGTCTTTTGATTTCATGGCTGCAGTCACCATCTGCAGTGATTTTGGAGCCAAAAAAATAATAATAATAATAAAGTCTGATACTGTTTCCACTGTTTCCCCATCTATTTGCCATGAAGTGATGGGACCAGATGCCATGATCTTCATTTTCTGAATGTTGCGCTTTAAGCCAGCTTTTTCACTCTCCACTTTCACTTTCATCAAGAGGCTTTTTAGTTCCTTTTCACTTTCTGCCATAAGGCTGGTGTCATCTGCATATCTGAGGTTATTGATATTTCTCCTGGCAATGTGGATTCCAGCTTGTGCTTCTTCCAGCCCAGCGTTTCTCATGAGGTACTCTGCATAGAAGTTAAATAAGCAGGGTGACAATATACAGCCTCGACATACTCCTTTTCCTGTTTAGAACCAGTCTGTTGTTCCATGTCCAGTTCTAACTGTTGCTTCCTGACCTGCATATAGGTTTCTCAAGAGGCAAGACNCAGCATCAGAGTCTTTTCCAATGAGTCAGCTCTTTGCATGAGGTGGCCAAAGTACTATCTCTGCTTTTGAACATGCTATCTAGGTTGGTCATAATTCTTCTTCCAAGGAGTAAGTGTCTTTTGATTTCATGGCTGCAGTCACCATCTGCAGTGATTTTGGAGCCAAAAAAATAATAATAATAATAAAGTCTGATACTGTTTCCACTGTTTCCCCATCTATTTGCCATGAAGTGATGGGACCAGATGCCATGATCTTCATTTTCTGAATGTTGCGCTTTAAGCCAGCTTTTTCACTCTCCACTTTCACTTTCATCAAGAGGCTTTTTAGTTCCTTTTCACTTTCTGCCATAAGGCTGGTGTCATCTGCATATCTGAGGTTATTGATATTTCTCCTGGCAATCTGGATTCCAGCTTGTGCTTCTTCCAGCCCAGCGTTTCTCATGAGGTACTCTGCATAGAAGTTAAATAAGCAGGGTGACAATATACAGCCTCGACATACTCCTTTTCCTGTTTAGAACCAGTCTGTTGTTCCATGTCCAGTTCTAACTGTTGCTTCCTGACCTGCATATAGGTTTCTCAAGAGGCAGGTCAAGTGGTCTGGTATTCCCATCTCTTTCAGAATTTTCCACAGTTTATTGTGATCCACACAGTTTTAGGTTTTTAGTTAAACAATATTATTTGACTCAGCTATGAAATAATTTTAAACTCCTTTTTTTCTTTTTCTTTATGAATTCTACTTTGCAAAATTTTATAAAGTTACGTTTGATACAATAGCCAAATTGCTTCTCTGGGTTTAACCTTAATTTTATAGTTTAAAGAATTAAGAATCATTGCTGAAACTTTTATCATACATGGCATTTTTACACCTGAGTTCTTTATTGTGGGAAATCCCTGGGTGACCAAATTTCATTTTCAAATAGTCTTTTAAGGAAGGATTTATAAATACTTTATTCTAAACTTTAATATGCTGCAGGCTGGCTGTTTATTATCCTTATATTGAAAGTGGTTATGAATAAAATTCTTGGCTCACGTATTTTTCATTCTAAACATTGTAAAAAATGTTACTGACTTTTCTGACATCAAGTTTGTCTGAAAAGAAATCTTGCGTCCATCATATTCCTTTTTCCCTCACTTAAAGGTAGTTTATTTTTTCCTGCCTGGATACCAGAAGGATTTTCCTTTATTCTTGAAGTAGAACAGCTTAATCAGGATGCTTGTGTTGATTATTATGTAATAATATTTTTAGAATCACAGCCTGCTTTTCTAAAGACTATTTGGTTCTTCCTTTATTTCAGGGAAATTTTAGATTTTAAATTTTATTTTATTTTTGGTTTTCTATTTTACTTTAAAAAAATTTTTAATATAAATTTATTTATTTTAATTGGAGGCTAATTACTTTACAATATTGTATTGGCTTTGTGGTTTTCTATTTTATAGACTTTGGTTATTATAGGTACTTTGGTCCTCATCTGTTATCAATTCAATAATTATTTTAATTCCTATTTTTTTCTGTGCATTCATTGTGACAGTCTCAAGCCTTTCCTGTATGTTAGTACTTCCAATTTTACAATCCCATTGCCTGTTGTTTCTACTTCATTTATTAAATATTTGTCTGTTTATTTATTCTCAATGTTTCCTCAGGCTTTCTTTTCTTTCTTTTTAAAATTATATCAGTTTCAGGTCTATCCTTTAGTTTTTAGTTTTCCTCTTCATTTGCTCTTTTGTTTTGGCATCTTCTCTTTGAAATTTGTTTTATTGAGCTCATGTTCTTATACTTTTCTAGAATGCCAACCATTAATAGGTCAACTTCTTTCTCTTGGTCAGTGTTATCTTTTACATTGGGATCTTTTATCTCATCTGCATGATACTTTGTCACATGTTTGTGGTGAATTCATAGTTGACTTGTCATTTCTCTTTTATCTTGCTCATACTTAAAATCGTCAAGAAATTTTATCTGTTCTGATATGGTGCAAATGAATTTTCCTTGATAAATATTTCATAGTATTTGACACCTGTTTGCCTTCTCCTGTGACTCTTGGCTAGGTATTGCTTCTGGGCCACCCTTTCTACATTGCCCTAGGGCAGTGGGGTAGGAGCAGAGGTTGGGAAAACCTTTTTGGGGTTGGATACCCATTTTGCTTGAGATCCTGTCCTCTGCTTCTGGAGTTTTGTTTGATGTCTTGCACTGCACTGAGGGGCCACTCTGTCCTTCCTGTGAATATCCTGATTCCATGGAGTAGTACTTTGGGGCTTTTACTTGTTACTCCACTGTAGTAAAAAGAAACAGGCAAACAAAATGGCCAGCCCTGATGATTTTTGCTTCATCTGTAAAGATTCTTAGCAATACAGAAAGATTTTCTTAACTTTTCTTTAGGCTGTCTACTCAACTCATTGGTCTCTTAAGGTTATTTCTAAGCTGTATGGTATTCTGAAAAATTCCTAGGATTTGGTGAGGTCACTGTCTTTTCTCAATACCTATTTTCATGTGTAAAAAGATAAGTTAGTTGAACCAGTTGAAAATCGTTTTTCCACCCTCTACCTTGTCCTTTAAAAAATTAATACATGATGTCCTGCTTCCTCTACAGTTTGATTAATTTTTATCTTCTGTTCAAGTGGTATGTGATGGGGTAGATGGATTTGTGTTCAGATTTCACCCCACTGTCTTTACTTGGACTTTTTATAGAAGAAACTTTTCATTTTAGAATACTTTCAGATTTACAGAAAAGTTGTGAGGATAATCCGAAGTTTATATAACGCTCACCCATCTTTTATTGCTACCATTTTGTATTACTATGATATATATGTCACAGGAGAGAAATCAACATTGTTATACAACTATTTACTCTAGGCCGTACGGGCTTCCCTGGTGGCTCAGAGGATAAAGCGTTTGCCTGTAATGCAGGAAACCTGGGTTCAATTCCTGGATCAGGAAGAGCCCCTGGAGAAGGAAATGGCAACCCACTCTAGTACCCTTGCTTGGAAAATCCCATGGACGGATTAGCCTGGTAGACTACAGTCCATGGAGTCACAAAGAGTCGGACATGACTGAGCGACTTCACTTCACTTCATACTTTATTCAGATTTCACTACTTTTCTCTAATGTCCTTTTTATTTTCCATGATCCTTTCCAGTATTCCATAGGCATGTAGTTACTGTGTCTCCATTGCCTACTCTGGTCTGTGACATTTTCTCACTTTCCTTGTTTTTTTGTTGATGTGACAGTTTTTTGGAGTACTGGTCAGGTATTTTATAGAATGTTCCTCAATTTCAGTTTTTCTGAAGTTTTTCTCATGATTAGACTGATGTACTGGTTTTATGGGACAAACAGTACTGAAGTGAAATGCCATTTTTATCACATCATTTCAAGATTATATTCTGTCAATGTGACTTTCAGCCGGGGATGTTAATTTTGATCTCCCAGTCAACGTAGTGCTTGCCGTGTTTCTTCAGTGTGAAGTTACCCACATTCCTCTTTTAAACTCTCCTCTTTGAAGCAGGTCATGAAAGTGCAGCCTATACTCAATGGTGGGGCTGGAGAGTGTGGGCTAGGAGGTTAAGTTTTTTTGGTTGTTCTGGGTCTTTGTTGCGCATGCAGGCATCTCTGGTTGTGGTGCATGGGCTGAATTGCCCTGCAGCATGTGGGGTCTTAGTTCCTTGACCAGGGATCCAGCCCTGCGTTGGAAGATGCATTCTTAACCACTGAACCACCAGGGAAGTCCTGGTTAATTGAGTTCTACCTTTCTTAGTGGAGAATATCTATAAACTATTTGTGATTCTTCAATATAGGAGATTTTATCCCTAATTTATGTGTTTAGTTATATCAGTATGGACTCATTGATATTCATTTAATACTTTTAGTTATAATCAAATTCTTTGTTAATTTGTTTCTTGGGGTGGTCCAGTTTTGACCATTGGAAACTCTTTCATGTGATTCCTGTATGCCTTTGGCTTGTTCTCATCCTTTTGGTTTTTGAACATTTTCTTACTTTCTGGCACTATAAAACATATAAAATGTTTTATGAAAGGAGTGTGCCCACCCAGCAATAAATCAGAATTCTCTTTGCTTACCATCCTTGCCAGCATTTGTAATTGTCCTTTTTGTTTGGTTAGGTTTCCTATATTGGACATTTAGCCATTCTCTAGTAACAGATGATACTGTGCTGGTAAATAAATGTATCTTCTTTAGTAAAGTGTCTGTTTAGATATTTGACCAGTTTTTGAAGTTGTATTGTTTTCTTCTGTTAATTTTAAGTGTTCTTTATGCATTCTGTATGTGAGTCCTTTTTCAGATAGGTGGTTTTCAAATGTTTTCTTGCAGTCCATATTTTTGGTCTCTCAACAATGTGTTTAGCAGAATATAAGTTGAAATTTTGATAAAATCTAGCTTATTGGTTTTTCTTTTATGTTCTTTACTTTTGGTATTGAATCTAAAACTCAGTGCCACATGTTAGGTCACACCAAATTTTATCTTGTGTTTTCTTCTAGAATTTATAATTTTCATGTTTTACATGTAGGTCTTTAATTCATTTTTAATTGATTTTTGTGTAAGGTGGTCCATGGTACATATAGTTTTACTTTTACATCTGGACATTTATTTATTCCAGTACCATTTGTAAAGAGGATATCGTTTCTCCACTAGTTTCCTTTGCACCTTTGCCAAAAATCAATTGACTGTATTCATGTGAGTTAATTTCAGGACTTTCTTTTCTATTCCATTGATCTCTGAGTCTGTCACTGGCATTACCAGTACCACACACTCTTGATTGCTAAATCTTGAAATCAGATGGCATCCTTCTAAATTTTGCTCTTTTATTTATAGAATTATTTTGACTATTCTGGTACATTTGCATTTCCATATACCTTGCAGAATCAGTTTGATGTTATCTACGAAAACAGTTGTTGGGGCCAAATGTGTTTAAACATACTCTTCAAATAGATACCTTTTTTCTTATTTCAATAATGCAGCGATTAATACCTTTAGAATTCTTCTTTAGGGATTTGTAAGTATTATTAGCTTCAACGTATTCATTCATAGTACTACACCTCACATATAATTTATGACCATAAGTCTTTTATATAGATTGATCATCATTTTTTTATATCATTTTTATTTGTGCATTGTTGGTGTACAGTGTTGTGTAAGTTTCAGGTGTACAGCAGAGTGAATCTTATACATACATGGATGTGCTCTGCTGTGTGTGCTTGATGATCAACTCTGTGACTCCAGGGACTGTAGCCCACCAGACTCCTCTGCTCGTGGAATTTTCCAGGCAAGAATACTGGAGTGGGTTGCCGTTTTCTCCTCCAGGAGATCACCAATTTTAATCATGAATTTTGCTTATAAATAGATTTGAGTGTTTTTTGAAATGAAATTTTCCTGAAAAAGATTATAAATCAATTTTTTATGTAGTGTCACAACTCATTGAGGTAGGTGATACTCAAGCTTTATAAGTGAGCAAACTTAAGAGTGATCAACTACTTGCCTAAGGAGTCATAGTAAGTCACATGCTGTAGCTACCTCAGATCCATTCAGGCAACTCAAACTTATCATATCCAAATATAGAATTATTAGTTTATTTTCAAAACCTGATTCTCCTTAATTCCCTGTACCAATCAGCGGCATAACCGCTCTCCCACATATCCAAACCAAAACTTCTTCCCCAGAGTTCCTCTTAGATTGGTCTCTTAGTTTTGTTCATTCTATCTCTTTTTTTCCCTTGGAAATATGACTTGCTTTATGGACTAGGAAATGGTCAGTTTATTCTGTCTCTTTAAAAGATCTAAATTGAACCTTCTTAAAATTTTTAGCCTCCATTGTCTATTTTCATTTGTATTTATGTTTTGTCATAGTTTTTATTACAATACATGAAAATTAGGCTTCTTTGAGGTACAACCTTTTTCATTTTGTTCTAGGTAGAGTTCATACTGAGGGAAGAATGGGGAAGGGAGTAAAGGAAAATAGTCCTATCCTAAGCCTTCTCTTTTAGTTACTTAGTCCATTCAATAAATACTTATTCAATATGTGCTAAGTGTCAGGTACACTGCTAGTTGCTGGGAACCCAGCATTATGGTCTCAGTTAAGATCAGCATCAAGTAAATAATTACATAAATATTTAAAATAATTTCAAGTGATAATGAAGAATTTTTAGTTCCTAGGAAAAGTTTTTAGACAGCTCCTACTTTATTCCAGTCTAGGGTTTCAGATAAGGGGATCAGGACAAACACATAAGAGGCAAGAACAACAGCAGCAACAAATAGCATGTCAGTACAGTTTTACATGGTGCTGTGGAGGTTCCTCTCTAGTTAGCTGAGGTCTATGAACTCTAAACATCCATAGTGCATTTTAGACTAAATCTTTGTTAAGACAGAACCAGTTTATAACTGAGCTTTGCTTGACTGAAAGGCATATTTAGAAGCATTGTGTATAAGAAGAAAATATATAAATTATTTTACATCTCTTTTTTAAAAAGGGTTTTGCATCTTTATTTCTCTAAACAACGACCTTTTTCCTTGGTTTGAGAGATAGTGCCCTACTTTGTGTAGCAAAGTATCCCGTATCATTTATCCCATATCAATGGAATATGATAGTTATTCTCAAACTGAACTTTCTCTTTCCTTTGGTCTCATAATAGCATATATGCTCGGTTGCTCAGTTGTGTCTGACTCTTTGTGACCCCATGAACTATAGCATGCCAGGCTCCTCTGTCCATGGAATTTTCTAGGCAAGAATACTGCAGTGGGTTGCCATTTCCTTCTCCAACATTCCTTTTTTAATTCCTCATTTCTTGCTTCCTGTAATCTGGAAATTCCTTCCTTCTTTTTTCTCTTACCATTTTTTCACTTCTGATCTACTTTGCATCTTTCTGTATAATGTTTGTCTTTTCTTATTATTCTGTCACTTCTCTGCTTTCCCTTACTCCCTGAATTTTTAATGCTTTTTTGTCTCTCTTCTATCCAAAACTAGGAAAAAATAAAAAAGCTTCAAGATAAAATGACTTTTGTAGCATGCCAGTATAGACATCCGTGCATATGAACATTCCAGCTTTTGAGATCATGATATCTTTTTTCAATCTTTTATTATTGGTGTATTTTTTTAATACCATATTAAAGGTGGCACTGTGTAAAAAATGAGACTTAGAGAAAAAAGCAAAACTTTAGGATTTTCTGATAAGCTGATCATTAATTAGTTTTATCATTTGAGGTCAAAGTTTTGCTTCTTCCCATTGAATAAGGTAAATGACTCAAGGTTCAGAAGGAAAAGATGTTATATTGACTGATTTAGGAATAAATCAAGAAATGTGACATTTCGTGCATGAATCTTTTCACTTAGAGTGCAAGGTTGTCAGTCAGAATTTGCATGGTATAGGAAATCAATTGAAACTTGAGCCCATGGACATTTACTTCAGCAATATTCTTACTGATTATCATGACTGTCTAATTAGACTGTTATAGGAATAATTTAGAGTTTATGAAAGGTTGAGGTTCTTTTGTTTAATTGCAAACTTCCTATTAAAATAAAGTGTATAATTTGTCAGCTATATTTCATATGACAACTATTATTTTGTCTTTATTAAGCAAATAAAACTTTTATGTTGTACACGCTGCTAGTAAACCTTAAGCCTAAAAAGTCATTTTACATAGAAAGTTGAATGTCTTATGTAACTGTTTCAAATTGCTTCAATTTTTTAAAGGTAAGTTGTTTGTCTAATTTTTGTTTTCATTTGTGATACAGTATATTATGTACTTACTATAGAACTATATTTAATCTTCTGGAAGCCACTATTGTTGGTTCTTAATCTTTAAGTAGATATTGAATGATCCACCTCAGAAAAATGTGTCAAATATACTGTTTTGTCCTTTTGATAACAGCCATTCTAACAGGTATTAGGTTATACCTCATTGTTGTTTTGTATGAGAGTTTTTAAGTTTTTCTTTTCATGTTTTATTTTTCTCTTAGTGACCATTTATCTTTATACTTATATCAATTTTAAAGGGTCATAATAAAGCAAAATTGAGGTTCACATGCTAAGTGGCTGACTTGGCTCACTCACTTATGCCCTGCATTTCAGACCTGACATGCTCACTCACTAAAACATGATTCAGATTCATTTATCGGAAAGTGATAAATCACTGTATATCATGTACTTTTAAAGACAACCACACAAGTTATTTATAATCAGAATGCTGAATTCATATACTGAGGATCTAGTATATAACATCTAAGAAAATTTGATTTTAAATTTTAGTTGTTAGCAGGGAACTTAATATTAGATTAAATACAGTTATCTTAACCTTTTCCTGTTGAAAACTGTTAATTTAAATCATTTAAACTCTTAGTTTGATTTTCCTTAAAGTAATAATTCTTCACTTCGCAGTGCCTGAAAAAAATGTATAGATATTATACAGGAATCCCATGCACTTTTTATTATGTTGATTATTTGGAACATAGGAATTCATTAACCTGTCTCTACTGCCATTTTCTTTTCGTCCATATGTAATTCTTTGAAACAAACAAAAAAGGGAGATGCTCAATACTGAGAAATAAAATTTTTGTTTCCAGTAATCTGTAAATCTAAACACTTAATTTCCACGTGTCTTTTCCCATTTTAAATGATCAAGTTTAATAAATTGTTAAATTTAGAAAAATTTAAGCTTCTTTGGAAACTGTCGTTAATCAACTCTTTTAGTTTGATTTCATCTGTAAAGAACAACATTAAGGTAAATATTTCTCACCACCTGTGGCTTTCTAAAAATCATATTTAGCCAACCAGTAACTGATGGTTAAAGCTGCTCATGTTTTTCAAATGTTTTGACATGATCTTAAACAAGTGTAAGAATTTTATCTTATACTTTTCCACTGTATTTTTTAATTAAGTAAAAGAGTGATTATCTTCATAGTTCTTATAAACTAAGCTTCTATGAAGCAGAATATGTGAAAACTTTGGATTGATTTTGGGAGAAAAGGAGAAAAGAGTACATATTTACCCTTATTGGAATGTGAATCCAAAGGGACATTAGCAGTTTGAGATACAATACATTAAATATATATAATTCAAAATTGCTTCACCTACTTGTTAACTTAAATACTATTTAAATAGGGGTAGAAATAGTTTTTTTTTAATATATGTTCATCTTTACTTCCTCTCTATGAATATAGTAGTTTGAACTGTGGAGTTTGGAACAGTTTTGTAATAAATTTATTCAGTATCTTTTATTTTTTCCTAGTATCCTTTTTTTTTTTTTGCGGTAAATGTTAAATCATGGGAGCAAAGATATAGAGGGGGAAAAATCAAAACAGAAATTTGGATATCTAACATTTTTAGTCCAATTTTTATTTTCCTTTTCTGTTTTTGGTTGCACTGCACATCATGTCTGATCTTAGCTCCCCGACCAGGGATTGAACCCACGCCCCCTTCAGTGGAAGCACAAAGCCGTAACCACTAGACCACCAGGGAATTCCCTAGTAGAGTTTTTAAATAATTGAAATCATTTCTAAAATCTAAGTAATTTCGCTGGTATCCATGATAAAGTTTCATTTAATCTACCAAATTTAATTTTTGCCTAAGTTATATTACTGACATTTTCTAAATATGTGGTTTGGAACTTCTTTCTTTACTTCTGCTGCATTTCTTCAGTTTACCAACATCAGCAAACTTTTCAGTGAGCACTAAGACTCTTTTCTTTTTTCATTTTTTAAAATTCATTTTTAATTGAAACATAATTGCTTTTACAACACTGTGTTACTTTCTGCCACACATCAACATAATATACATAGGTATACATATGTCCCCTCCCTCTTGAGCTTCCCTCCTACCTCCCATCCCATCCTCCCCCAGCACTATGACTCTTGTAAGACAAAAATGCATTTATGATGGGAGCCAGTTTACCTTTTTTGCCCTTAATTTGAATAATTCTACCTATGTTATGCAGAAGAGAAAATAATATTAGACATCTAAAAATGTGGCCCAGTTTTGGTCAGCATTTCTATACAGCATTTTTGTTTTACCAAATAGGTAGCAGCAGGAGATTGTCAGGTCAAATTTAGTGGTAATTATTTGTTGTTGCTTTTTGAGGAAACATTGTTAAACTTGTAGTAAAAATACTTGCCTTGTTTTATTTGTGATGATGTCCAAAAAGGAGAGGAAATACAGTTTCTGCTAAGAGTTGAAAGTCCAGAAATAAATATAATGATGAGAATGAGTGCTTCTATCACTGGGGAACTTTCTTCATCTAAGCACATATGAACAATTGATCCTTGTAGTCATATATAGCAGTAAACATTAATAACTTAACAGTCTGAAGTCAGTGCAGAAGATATGGAGCATTATTGAAAGATGGAGTCGAGCAGGTGGCACTTTAATATGTTCAGTGTCATGGTTGACTCTAAAGACTAGTCGAATGAAATTACTTGAGGTTCTAAAGATTTAAAAAGCGAACTCATTTTGCTGCACTAAGGAAATGCTACTGATCAGGCTTTCTGTGTCCCTTTTTTCTAGGCTAGAAAATATTAACCCTGAAGAAAATGACATGGTAAGCCATTCTCCGAGGAGATTTCTTGATGTCAGTCTTATATCTTAGAGGCTTAAGTTCAATTGAGTGGGTTTCAAGAACTAAGATGTGGGAAAAAGAAGAATTGACACACTAATAATGTACATCTTTGCTGCAATATGAAAATTCAATAACTTCACTCAGTCAATTTACAATTCACATGTGCCTATTAATTAAAACCCTATATTAAATAAAATATATTAAAACTTCATGTCTGACTAACGTATAATGGTGTTGGTAGACATTACAGGAATTACTGAACAGAATAAACAATGCAGACACAGGGGTAGCTATTCAGAAGAATGGAGCTATAATTGTGGATAGAATCTACAAGACCAAGGAATGTAAAAAGAGAATAACTGCAGAAGAAATGAACGCAGTGATTGAAGAACGAGATGCCGCTTTGTCTCAGGTACCTGCATGTATCTGTAAAAAGCTGTCTACCATTTTCCCCTCTTTCTTTACATTAAAAAATGACTTTCCCTCACTTATTCTTAATTCAAATTAGTTTTTAGCTTATAATTAATACCACAATGATTAGCTATATTAAGATAATCACATATTTTGTTATATCATTCTTCAAATATATGCGTCCTCATTTCTTAATAAAACTGTTAGCTTTTTATAAAAATTTAGTTCAATTCTTTAAAGTAATCGCTTTTATATGAGACTTCTTACTTGAGTCACAGTTTTGGGAGGGCTGAGATTATGTCTTTATTACTGTTTTATTCCCAGTGCCTAATTCAGTGCCTTTTAGTAAACATGGATAAATGAATCAAATTATTAGGGTATTCTTTTCTGAACATTACTTACACCTTCCTGCTCCATCTGAAACCTGATCACCACCCTGAGGATGCAGCTTCCACTGCAGTCCTCTCAAGTGTGAATGTATTCCCTCCCCCAGCAGTTGGGCCACTGGCTTTGGAGGCTTGTTCGATTAGTGCTTTTAGATCATTGTTCCTTTTTTCTCTCTAAGCACCTCCAGCTTTGAGACCCATGCATCAGATTGTACCACCCCTTACACGCTCCCGTTGCAGTCATGTATACACTCCCGTATAGCTTCCTTCATCTCTTAAGGATTTTAGGATCTATTTTACTGTCTCTTTCTTTAGCTTACTCCTGTCACAATTCTTGGTGATTTAAATATCTCTGTGGATGATTCTTTCAATAGCCATCTCATCTCTCTGAATCTCTCTCCTCCAGATGCTTTTTACCCATTCTGCTCTTCACCCTATGATCATACCTTATTCTTGATCATTATCAGTGTCAATTTCAAGCATCCATTTACTATCTTTTCAGCCTACTCTAAAACTCTAGCAAATTTTCAGCTCTGCTGGCTCCTGATTATATTGATCTTATCACCTCTTTTCCTTTCCTTTAACCCCTTCGACATGTCCTCTCTTCTCTCTCTATCTAGCTTAGATTCCTTGGGTCACCATAATTATCGCCTACTTGCATGTAAGGTAGCCTCAGTTGTCCTGTCCCTCTTCCTTTGTCCTGCTCATCTAACAAAACCTAAGTTTCATAAATTTAAGTTTCTGCCTGTTCTGTACCTTCAAAGCAAGAGTATATCACACACATTTGATGACTCAACTGTTCATGACAGTTGTCTTCAAGTAGACCCCTGGTGTTGCCTGATAACCTTCTTGCCTTTTGCTAGTCCACTCACTCTCCCCCTCTGGAGGACTCTTTTATTTTCTTCCTTTCTCCTCAACTATCCAACCTCTTCTCACCAATAGAAAGAGAAATTTCTGCTTGTCTCCATCATATCATTGACTGGCCTACCTGCATGTGGCACCCATATACTCTGCCTTTTCTACTTATATCTTTCTTACATATTTCTGTTAGCAGACAGCTTCTCTATTGCACACCAGTGGACCTCTTTTCTTGCTTGCTTAAGTTTATCACTTAACCAGCTGTCCCTTTTATACTTCATAAAATACATAGTTTACCCCTATGCTTTTGGTGAGGCTTCCTAAACTGAGAGCTGAGTATTCACTAGGGACCTACTCCAGGGGAATCCTCTAGTCTGTTGTTTGTCTCCTCAGCATTTTAAGACTGTTGGAAATGCCAGTATTCTTTTCATAGCGCTTAGAGCTTAGCTCTTTAACTTCGAGCCCTGTACAGGTTTGGGATTTAGCAAATGATCTAAGATGGAAACAAGTCTCAAATCTCTAATTTTGTCACTTTAGCCCTGCATAAATGCTAGAGGCTTAGATGACTTCTCTGTTCTCCAACCAGAGTCCTCTGTGTAGTCACAGCCTGATTTCTCAGCCTCTTGCCTATTCCTTGAGCCTTTAAAACTTAGGAGGAAAAAAACAACTTCCGATCTTCAATCACCTGTCTCCAGCTAAACCCTCTTCAGAAGTCTAGCTGCTCAAGTCATTGTTGCAGCAGCAGTCTTCTGCTGTCTTAAACATGATTTTTAAATTTTAATCTAGCTTTCTTTTTTCTTGGCTGGAGCACTGTTCTGCCACAAATAATTCTATCCTATCTCAATGTGGAAATCTGACATTTATCATTTATCTTCAGATTAGAGTTTGGAAAATTTCAATTTAAGCTTTTTTAATGAGCAACTTTTTTTTTTTTTTAGCATTTTGTAACCTACCAAGTGTATTCAATCTTGAATCAGTATATTGTTGTAAAAAAAGTGAAGTGTTAGTTGCTCACTTGTGTCTGACTCTTTATGACCCCATGGATTGTAGCCTGCCAGGCTTCTCTCTCCATGGAATTCTGCAGGCAAGAATACTGGGTAGCCATTCCCTTCTCCAGAGGATCTTCCTAGTGCAGGGATCAAACCCAGGTCTTCTACGTTGCAGGCAGATTCTTTACTGTCTGAACCACCAGGGAAGCCCTATACTGTTAAAGAGAGAGTCAAAACTATTTTTATGAGCTTACAACAATTACAGGTATAAACTCCAGCTTAGGATGTTTTAGAAGTCATTTATTTTGTTAACTAAAACATCTATGTACGTAGAGAACTGACTGCTTTCTTCCTTTATCCCTGCTATATTCCAAGTCTTTATTACAAGGTCTTTGCTTTTGTGTTTTGGATCTATTTTATATACCAACCCCCATAACCCTTTTGGCAAAAGTCCATACCCCCACCTTCATTGCCATGCCTTACTTATTTAGTGCTCAGAAGCTAGGCCCTCCACCTACTACACTGGATACCAGCTGAGTTCCAGTCAATGAAAATACAATATTCTATGGACTACAACTGTCAGTGAGACCTGAAGCCTTCTCTTGCCAGGCTCTAACCATCTGTACTTATCCTGGGAAATCAAAACTAGCCTAGAACCAGTCTAATTTAGCCAAAACCCCAAGGAATAGTATGCTAATTATGTGAAAACTTGACTAGACCATGGGGTGTCCAACTTTTTGGTTAGACATTATTTCTGATTGTGTCTGTGAGGCTATTTCTGGATGACATTAACATCTGAATCTTACATCATTGACTTTCCTGGTTTTCATGCCTTCGGACTAAAGCTGAAACTATACCTTTTTCTTATAGTTAGAATAAGACTTTGAGTCTTTGGAAAGAATACCACAGAAATGTCATCTTAATTAGCACTATTTTATCTTTCCCCAGGTCAAATGTCTCAGTGTCCTTTCCCTGAGTTTCCTTTTCCTTTGTTGTCTTCTAGTTGTTAATTTTCCGTCTTGGCCTATCAAGGCTGAATGAGTGATCATAAATTTCTATTACCTGAACACCATGCAGAGAATCTTAACTCATCACTGTTTTCTGGAAAAGAGTCATTCCAAATGCCTAAATTCAGTAGTAACCCTTTTTCATCTGTGTACTTTTCTTTATTGTGTTTGTTTTTGAAAATATTTTTAAACATTTATGTGCCTCTTTTTAACCAAAATATAATTTAGCACATTTTTTTGATAGTTACTTACTTCTGTCAAATGCTATAATGAAAACTATAGATCCTGAGATCTTTCAATTCCACAGTTGACAAATATAAAAGAGCAGGGAGGACCATGGAATAAATATCAGGGTAATTAAAGAAATTTAGCTAAACATTTCACTAGTCAGGTTCCTCCTTCACTATAGCTTGCAAGCTGTTGATATACCATGCACTAAGCTCTAGCAGAATGAAAAATAAACTAGTGAAGAGGAAGATGTGAATCCAGTACAGGATTACAATGAAGAAAATTCTAAGAAGGCAGCTGAACAGTTTACCACAAGTACAGGTGATCTGTTGCTTTGTAACTCTTTGTACCTTTAAGTGTATTTCCCCTTCTCACTGACACATGCTTCTATTCACTTGTTACTCTCTCATCTCCTACTGCTTTATAGCCAATTTAAATATTATCTCTTCCATAAAGATCTCTTTCATGGCACAGTATTGATAAATATCTGCTTTGTGCCCACATTTTACTTTATATCCTATTATACTGCTTGCCACACTGCAGTGCAGTTAATGGACTTTATGCCTATCTTCCCACCTAACTTGAAGATAGGAACTGTTCTTTATCTGTGTCTGTTAGTCTTTAGGACAGTGTAGGCACAAAACAGATGAATTAATGAACAGAATGAGCTTAGCTACTTTATATTTTAGGTCTATTTCAAGATCAGTTCAGTTCTTAAAGGAGTTATGGCTTCAGGTCTTACAATTAAGTCTTTAATTGTCTCAAGTTAATTTTTGTGAATGGTGTAAGATAGGGATCCAATTTCATTTTAATACATGTTTAGTTCAGTTCAGTCACTTAGTCATGTCTGACTCTTTGTGACCCCATGGACGGCAACATGCCAGGCTTCCCTGTTCATCACCAACTCTCGGAGTTTACTCAAACTCATGTCCATTGAGTTGGTGGTGCCATCCAACCATCTGATCCTTTGTTGTCCCCTTCTCCTCCTGCCTTCATTCTTTCCCAGCATCAGAGTCTTTTCCAATGAGTCAGCTCTTCACATGAGGTGGCCAAAGTATTAGAGTTTCAGCTTCAGCATTAGTCCTTCCAATGAATATTCAGGACTGATTTCCTTTAGGATGGACTGCTTGGATCTCCTTGCAGTCCAAGGGACTCTCAAGAGTCTTATCTCCAACACCACAGTTTAAAAGCATCAATTCTTCTGCGCTCGGCTGTCTTTATAGTCCAACTCACATCCATACATGACTACTGGAAAAATCATAGCCTTGAATAGATGGACCTTTGTTAGCAAAGTAATGTCTCTGCTTTTTAATATGCCGTCTAGGTTGGTCTCAACTTTCCTTCCAAGAAGTAAGTGTCTTTTAGTTTTATGGCTGCAGTCACCATCTGCAGTGATTTTGGAGCCCCCAAAAATAAAGTCCGACACTGTTTCCACTGTTTCCCCATGTATTTCATGATAAACTGAACTAAAAGGAGTTATGAAATATTTATTCATCCACATTTTACTGAGGACCTGTTATATCTTTGTGTTGGGGGACTCAGTGAAAGTGAAAGTCACTCAGTCATATCTGACTCTTTGTGTCCCCATGGAGTGGGTAGCCTTTCCCTCCTCCAGGGGATCATCCCAATCCAGGGATAGAAGGTTCTTACTCTTATGGAACCTATGTTTTATTATGGTAATAAAGATAGTGAACAAACGAGTGAAGTATTTTCAGCTAGTGATGTTATTAAAATAAAAAGGTAATGGAGAGTGACCACAATTGGTCATAGGATTGTCACTTTAAGTTGGGTGATCAAGGCAGTCCTTTTGTTGAATTGTTGAAGTCTGGTGAATAGTTGAATTGAGACTTGAAAGAGAAGAGTCCAGCCATGCTAATCGATAAAGAGAGCATTCCATCAGGAAAGAATACATCAACAATGTGCTGTGTGAGGGAACAAGCTTTGTGTGTTTAAGGCATTGATGTAAATGCTCCAAGCTTAAATAAGGTTGAAGAGCAGTGAGCAAGGAAGATACCAGCAACTGATGAGGTAGAAGAGATAGGCAGCAGACAAATTTGTAAGGTTTTATGTGCCATGGTAAGCACTAAAATTTGTGTCTTATTTTGAAGGAGAAGGCGGTTGCAATAGTCCAAGCCAAAGATGAAACTGATGCTAGCTTATAGGGGCAAGTGTAGATTTGGAGAGGTAGACACATTTGAAAAATATTTCAAGAGTATAGCGAGTAGATTTTTAAGACAGATTGATTTGGGGCATAAGGGAGCTGGAAGAATTAGGCTGAGTCTGTTTTGGACTTGAATGCTGTGTAGAGTATTTGCTTCCTTTTTTGTAATGAGCAAGTTTAGGTGGTGGGGGGTGAGGGGATCAGTGTATTTCCAGAGGGAATTTATATTTTTGATGGATATGGTGTATTTGAGATGATTCTTAGAAATCCAGATGGAAGTATTGAGTATTCACTTAGCTATTGCAGTAATCAGCGTACAGATAATTAAAGATGTGACTGTAGATGAAACCAGAGAAAGATAATTGAGAAAGAGTGGGCCTAGGATCAAACCCTGTAGTCTGTCAACAATTTAGCAGTTGGCCAAAGTGGAAGGGTCCCATAAAGAGACTAGAAATGATGGAAAATGAAGAAGGAAACTGAAGAAGTGTTTGCAAAAGATGAGAATGATCAGTTGCCTTGAATGGTGTTGAGGGGTCATGCACATTGAAGGTGGGATTGTTACTTTTAAATTTGAGCAGATGGGAGGTGTTGAGAGCCTTGACAAGAATTTTGTCCAGGACAGAGGCCACATTTAAGTGGTCTGAGGGAGAATGAAAGGTGAGGAACTAAACGGAGTGAATGTATATGACTTTATCTCCCTATAATGGCAATAGAGAAATTGCCAATAGATGAAGAATGGGCTTATGTTTAGGGTAAGGGTGAATGGTTGGTGGGCGTTTCTTTCTTTTTTAATGAGAGATTCTAAGGCATGTTGTTGGTCTGTTGATGGAAATGAACCAGAAAAGAAGGAAAGGTGAATTTAAGGGAGAGACTAGAGTATTACTTTAGCAAAGTCTTGAAGTAGATAAGTAGATTGAGAGTGGATCTAGAACTTAAGTAGAAGAATTGTCTTTTGCTAGGAACAGTAAAACTACTTTCATCGTAGCAGATAACTGTCAAGAACTGGATAGATACATGAGCTGGCAAGTTGATGAATTTAGGAGATTAGGTGACCATCCTTTTCTTTATAAAAATGTTAGGTTTTTTGAGTTTCTCAGTGTTATAGGTCAATGGATGGTGGTGGAGATTTATAAAGAGGTGATCATTTTAAATATAGTCAGCCTTTCCTGTCTATAGGTTTGGCAGATATAGTGGATTCAACCAACCACCGATGGAAATTTCTATCTGTGGTTTGTTGAATCCACAGATGTGGAAACCCTGAATAAGGAGGGCCGACTGTATATTTATTGAAAAAAATCCACACGGGCCCGTGTAGTTCATACTGGTGTTTTGCAAGGGTCAACTATATTTATTGTACTACAGCACTTTATATAAGGGACTTGAGCTTCAGTGGGTCTTGATATATGCGGGAACTCCTGGAACCAGTCCGTGTAAATATCCTCAGAATGACTGGAGTTGTCTCAGTTTGTGTGTAAATTTAAACTTTAACAAATCTTCTTGAAGAGCAAACCCAGATTCCTGGCCAGTGATGTAACCATCAATGGTAATGTTCCACATTAGCAGAGGAAAGCATAACCAAGTTTCCAGATCTCTCCATTGTTAAGTGTTGCTTTCACTTTTTAGCCCTTCTAATTCACATTAATAACTAGCAGCTAATAAATGTAAAATAATGATCTGTTAAATTATTAGAAGTTTGACAAAAAACTCATACTTGAAAAGAAAATAAATCATAACATTTAGAGTTTCATTTTTCAAGAAAAGTAGGAGACATGTTTAACATTATTATTGTGACTAAAAGTTTTTATTAATTTTTTCCCCTGTCAGTTTGTTAATTTGCTTTCCTGTCTATCATACAGTTATTTGCCTGTGCATTTTTTCCAGTCCATCTTGCTGAAACATATTGTTGATATTTGATCTATTCTAATAACTTTCTTTCTTCTTATTACAACATTTTTACAACTTTTTGACACTATAGATAACATTGGAGAAGTACAGAGAAGCAAGAACGGAAACAGTCATACACAAATTCTTTGTCTTATTTTCAATGCATATCATATATACTACTTGATAACCTGATTTTTCACGTTGATTTTATATTTTGTCAGATATTCGTATATTTTTCTAAATGTTTATATTAAGATTTGTTGAACTCATATGATATTTGGGGAGGTAGTTATGTTTTTTCTCTTCTTTTCATAGCAAGAGCATTTTTGTAGGTAAATTTTTATGTACATCCATGCTTATTTCCTTAGGGAAAATTCTTAGAAGTAGAAATAATAAATCAAAGGGTATAAACATTTTAAATAAACATAGATTTTTGTACTGCTTTCATAGAAAAATTGCACACAGAAATGTTGAGATTTCATCCAAGGGGAATTTGAATGAATAAAATGCTCAGGAATTTAGACTTTATTTTCTAGGTAGTTGGTTCTCCTGAAATTTTTTTAGTTTTCTGGTAATATAGAAAGTACGTTCTTGACAAGATTTCTGGACAGCACCGCATAGAGTGAATTGTATAGTATAAGTCCAAGGCTGAGAAAATAGTTGGGATCCTATTGTAATAATTCAGGCAACAGATAATGAGGGTCTAAACAAGAAAAATGATAGAGGAATAGATATGAAAGCTAAACTTGCATTTTAAAAAAGCTGTTTAAATCATGTATGACTTACAGGAAGGAACACAAATCTTAAGTAAAAATTTGCTGGATATTGACCCCATTTTATAGTACAGAAGCAGCACTCCAGAGGGTTCCTCCATGCCTCTTCCTAGTCAGAATTCCTTTCCAAGAGTAGTCACTACTCTCACTTCTAACCCCTTCTAACTTCTAACACTAGATCATTTTGCATGTTTTAAACTTGATATAAAAGGAATCATGCTATGTACTCTTTTGTGTCTGACTTCCTTCATCCAGTGTTATTTATGCCAGTATGTTGATGTGTGTTGTTACAGTTATCAGTGGTTTATCATTTTCATTATAGTGTAATGTTCTATTGTATGAAAATAACAGGTGTTAGAAATGATGTTTCTCTTTTTGATTTATTATAAATGAAGTCCTGTGGTGGTTCTTTACATTCACTACTTTTGGAACATATTCAGGTATATACACAGGAGAATAGCTGTCACACATTTAGCTTTCGTAGGTAATGCTGAACATTTTCCTGAAGTTGTTTTACCACTTTACACCAGCAATGTAAGAGCTTCTCTAGCTACCAGGGTTAACACTTGCTATCACTCAGTTTAGTTGCTCAGTCATGTCCAACTCTTTGCAACCCCATGAATTGCAGCATGCCAGGCCTCCCTGTCCATCAGCCAGCTACTCCCAGAATTCACTCAGACTCCCGTCCATCGAGTCAGTGATGCCATCCAGCCATCTCATCTTCTGTCATCCCCTTCTCCTCCTGCCCCCAATCCCTCCTAGCATCAGAGTCTTTTCCAATGAGTCAGCTCTTCAGAGTATTGCAGTTTCAGCTTTCAGCTTTAGTATCATTCCTTCCNTTTTCTTGAAGAGATCTCTAGTCTTTCCCATTCTTTTGTTTTCCTCTGTTTCTTTGCATTGATTGCTGAGGAAGGCTTTCTTCTCTCTCCTTGCTATTCTTTGGAACGCTGCATTCAGATGCTTACATCCTTCCTTTTCTCCTTTGATTTTTTCTTCTCTTCTTTTCACAGCTATTTGTAAGTCCTCTCCAGATAGCCATTCTGCTTTTTTTGCATTTCTTTTCCATGGGGATAGTCTTGATCCCTGTCTCCTGTACGTCACGAACCTCCGTCTGTAGTTCATCAGGCACTGTCTATCAGATCTAGTCCCTTAAATCTATTTCTCATTTCCACTGTATACTCATAAGGGATTTTATTTAGGTCATACCTGAATGAATGGTCTAGTGGTTTTCCCTGCCTTCTTCAATTTAAGTCTGAATTTGGCAATAGGGAGTTCATGATCTGAGCCACAGTCAGCTGCTGGTCTTGTTTTGCTGACTCCACCTTTGGCTTCATCTTTGAAGCCAAAGAGCTTCTTCATCTTNAAGGGATTTTATTTAGGTCATACCTGAATGAATGGTCTAGTGGTTTTCCCTGCCTTCTTCAATTTAAGTCTGAATTTGGCAATAGGGAGTTCATGATCTGAGCCACAGTCAGCTGCTGGTCTTGTTTTGCTGACTCCACCTTTGGCTTCATCTTTGAAGCCAAAGAGCTTCTTCATCTTTGGCTGCAAAGAGTATAATCAGTCTGATTTTGGTGTTGACCATCTGGTGATGTCCATGTGTAGAGTCTTCTCTTGTGTTGTTGGAAGAGGGTGTTTGCTATGACCAGTGCGTCTCTTGGCAAAACTCTATTAGCCTTTGTCCTGCTTCATTCCGTATTCCAAGGCCAAATTTGCCTGTTACCCCCAGTGTTTCTTGACTTCCTACTTTTGCATTCCAGTCCCCTATAATGAAAAGAACATCTTTTTTGGTTGTTAGTTCTAAAAGGTCTTAGATGTCTTCATAGAACTGTTCTACTTCAGCTTCTTCAGCGTTACTGGTTGGGACATAGACTTGGATTACTGTGATATTGAATGGTTTGCCTTGGAAACAGAGGTCATTCTGTCGTTTTTGAGATTGCATCCAAGTACTGCATTTTGGACTCCTTTGTTGACCATGATGGCTACTCCATTTCTAAGGGATTCCTGCCAGCAGTAATAGATACAATGGTCATCTCAGTTAAATTCACCCATTCCAGTCCATTTTAGTTCGCTGATTCTTAGAATGTCGACGTTCACTCTTGCATCTCCCGTTTGACTACTTCCAATTTGCCTTGATTCATGGACCTGACATTCCAGGTTCCTATGCAATATTGCTCTTTACAGCATCGGACCTTGCTTCTATCACCAGTCACATCCACAGCTGGGTATTGTTTTCCGTTTGGCTCCATCCCTTCATTCTTTCTGGAGTCATTTTTTCACTGATCTCCAGTAGATATGGGACACCTTTGTTTTAGTTTCCATCATTTTGATCGAGATGTAGTTGCATTTCATTAGGCTTTAATATGTGTTTCCTTAATCACTAATGACATTGATCTCTTCATGTATTTATTGGCCATTTTGATATCTTCTTTTGTGGAGTGTCTGTTAGACTTTGCCCAATATTAAACTTGTTTGTTTTTTCTTACTGATTTATGTAATTTGGATTTAAATGCTTGCACAGTTTGGGACTTGCATTTTTATTCTCTTAATGCTGTCTTTTGTCATCAAAATTTCTTAATTTTAATGAAGTAGATTTTCTCTTTTTCTTTTTTCCTAGTTTAATGTATTTTGTCACCTGTTTAAGAACCCCTTGCTTCCTCAGAGTGATGAACACATTCTGCTGTGTTTCTAGAAGCTCGATTATTTTAGCTTTCACATTTGGTCTTCATTGGTTTCCAATTATTTTTTATGTATTCAAGATATATCATTTTCTTCATATGAATATCTACTTGTCTGGACCCAGTATCATGTATTTAAAAGATCAACTCCTTTCGTCTTGCCTCCAGTAAATTCTAATGTATTGGGTTGCTGTATGTATGTGGATTTGTTTCTGGATTCTTGGTCCTTTGTTCAGATTGTCATTTTTCATGAAAAAAAAATCATCTAGTATTCTGATGAGAATTACATGCACTATAAAGATCAATTTGAGAAAGATTGGCCTCTTAGAAATGTTGAATCTTCCAAACCATTGATCTTTTCATATAAACTATTAATTTTTGTTTGTATACCACTTTGGTCGCATCCCACAAGTTTTTGATATGTTTGTTATTTCATTATTATATACCTTAAAATATTTGTTATTTTCTGTATGTTTTTTCCCTAGAATCCATGAGTCATTTATAAGTATGTTGCTTAACACTTAAACATTAGATTTGATATTATCTTTGTCATTTAATTAGAATTTAATTCCATGGTGACAAGAAAACAAGCTAGGTGATTTCAGTCCTTAGAAATTTGTTGATACTTTGCTCTGACCCCAAAACAAGTTGTATTTGTTACATGAGCTGTGTATTCTAAAATATTGTGTATTCTGCAGTTGCCGAATGTAATCTTTTTCTCTATATGTCATTTAGGTCAAGTAGATTAATCATGTTTTTCAGTTCTGTATTCATAGATTTATTCTTGCTTGTTGTATATATTCCTGAGGGAGGTGTTTAAAGTATCAAATGATCATGATGAATTTTCCTTCTTTTAATTCTGTTAACTTTTGTCTTACTTATTTTGAAACCATGTAGTTATGTTCTCAAGTCTTTAGAATTACTATAGCAACCTTTTTTCCCTAACATTTTCTTATGACATATTTTCAGTGTATGGCACTCATCACCTGAAATCCTTAATCCAAAAATCATTAGTATTTTGCTAAGCTTGATTTGTTACATTATGTCTGCGTTATCCATCCTTTCCTCTATCCATCAGTTCACCTCACTCACTTTATGAATTTCAGGTGAAGGCAGGCATTGGTACTTTGTCCTCTCAATTCTTCAGCACAGCATATCATTAGTTATCACTCCAGAAATTTCCCCCTTTATCTTTTTCAGTTAACCCATGCCCTTTCTGTTCCCGAGTAGCAATCACCAATCTGATATTTTTACATCATTAATTAGTTTTACATATGCTCAAGATCACAATATATCTTAGATGATCACATTTATTTGAGTCTCATATGCTTGTTGGATAGAAAATATATACTTTTCTAAGCTTACTTCTTGCTGTTGAGGACTGATTTTTTTTTTTTCTTAAGATTTTCTTCATCTTTTTTGAAGTGGATCTAGAATTTCTATTATTCTTTTTCTGTGCTAATTCCTATGGATCATTCTGTTAAAACTGCATTTCAGCATATCATTCCTAAAGATTTGCATGTAATTTTGCCATCTTAAAATTTTAAAAACTGAAATTATTTCCTTAAAAATTAGTCTTCACAAGCTTTGCAATAATATTTTTTAAAATATAATAGACCATGTTAAGTATGCCATACCATTTTCTCTGATACATTGTTCTTCAGTGTAATAATAAACCTACCCTTATTTTCCTGAAAAAGCAATGTTAGGCATGATTGAAGGGAGTGTTAATTTAAACCATGAACACATTTGATAATTAGCAGAAGTCTCTAAGTTTTGAGGAGCCTGTATTATAAAGTTTTGGCATGAAAGCATCTTTTTTCTAAAGACTTTGTGACATTTTTTGTGTAAGTTATAAATTTATGATTTTAAAAAATCCCATATTTTGTAGTAATCTTGGAAAACTACTTTATAGTTTCATAAACTGCCATTTGGGCACAAAAATTCAAATTGCTATGATTTTGTTTCTTCATTACATCTCTGATTTCCTAAGGATAATTTTCAGTTAGCATTTTGGTTAATTATATTTCTGCTAAATTTTCTTTTTAAAAACATAGGAACATGCAACCAAATATGTAGTAAAATTATTTGACTTGTTTACACAAGTAGTTCAGGAGTAACATAAAGATATCTGAATGTATCATTCACTATAAAATGTATGTCTTTGGTCCAAAGTATTAGGACACTTTTTAAAATAAAACTTTCTTTCTCAACATCAAGGCCTTCACTGTTGAAAATGACTCTGTGGCTGTGCCTGTACATTTACCTACAGGTTTGTTTGATTAATTGCTACTTGACTCATCTATCATAATACTAAGCTCTAGGATCACAAAAGATCAGATTCTCAAATCACCTCCTAGAATTAATTTAAATATCTAATGTTGATACTTGCAATGATTCAGGGGATAATGATTTTTACTGTTACTAGTAGCCTGTTTCAGTATTATAAACCCTTGGAAAAAATTCTGAAGTTATATATTAACTCCTTGTTAACATTATTTAACCTGTTGCAGTAAAAAATTATCATAGTCTTTATTAGTAGGTTAGAATATATAATGAAATATATTTCTAAGTTATAATTTATCTAGAAACTTTTTCAATAAATACATCTGTAAGTCATAAATATATTACTAGATCTTCATGAGTGTTATTTTGGTTTAGTGATCCTTGAAAATGGAATGTTTTTTGCTATTAATATATTTACTTTTTATTTACAATTTTTATTTCAAATGCAGTTTGCACGCAAATGAAATATGTTAAGTGTTAAATCAGCAATTTGACAAGTTGTGACAAATATCTTCACCCACATGACCACATCCCTCTGAAGATAGAGAACATTTCCATATCCCAGCAAAGTCCCCTCATTTATTTCCCTTCCCTACCATTCGCATCTGCCCCACCCAAATGACTTTTCTGTTTTGTTTTTGTTTCTCCAAAATTAATTAATTATTTTTAAAAAGATGACTGAGGGCCAGTTCTTTCTGAATAATGCCAGCTGATGTGTCTAAGCAAAGATAGAATTGGAAAATGTAATAATTGATTCAGGTACAGAATAATTGATTCAGATGCAGACCATCCATGGACCCCAAAGCCATTGAGGGAAATCACTTTGGGGAACATAAGATACCGAAGTATCACCCTACAGACTTTTTAACCACGGATTTATTTTGCATATTCTAAAACTTCAGGCAAGTAGATTAAACAGTTACACAATTGACAGCACAATATTTATATTCATCCATATTGCTCTTTCTACCAAGTACTTCTTTTCTTTTTATTGATACGTATTCCATTGTGTATAATCTTGAATTTCTTACTCATTTTCTTGTTGATGGAAAAGGAAAGTTGGATTTGTCCCATTTTTGTTCATTATCATTAAGGCTACTATGAGAATTCTTGTACAAGCCTTTTTGTGGACGTAAGTTTTCATTCTCTTGGTAACAAATCTGAAAATGAAATTGTGGGGTCACAAATTGCTCACTGAAGTTGCTCTATCATTTTACAGTCTCAGCAGCAATTTATGGATGTTCTGATTGCTCCATATACTCACCAACAATTTTCAGTATTTTAATTATAACTGTTTTATTAGTTGTGCAATAATATATATATCATTGTGGTTCTATTTCATTTCTCCTAGTGACTAATAGCAGTTTTTCATGTGCTTATTGCTCTTTTATACACTTACCTTTTTGAACATCTGTTTGTTACTTATCTTTAGATAGAGTGATTTGACTTTTATTGATTTATATATTCTATATAAAGTCAGTTATTTGCTATATGTAGTAAAAATATTTATTCCTAGTCTTCTCTTGATTGCTCATTTTCTTAATTTTGTATTTTGATGGACCAAATTTTAAATTTTGATGAAATCTGAGATATCACTTTTTTATTGGAATAGAATTGCTTTACATTGTTGTGTTAGTCTCTGCTGTACAACATCGTGAATCAGCCATATGTATACATATGTCACCTCCCTCTCGATGCTCCCTCTCAAACCACCCCTCTTACTACCCACTTTAGGTCATTGCAGAGCGCCTAGCTGAGTCCCCTGTGTTATACAGCAGCTTGCCACTAGCTGTTTTACACAGGGTAGTGTATATATGTCGCTGCTACTTCCTCCGTCCGTCCCACCTTCTCCTTCCTACCCTGCAAATAGGTTCATCTGTACAATTTTTCTAGATTCCATATATGTTGTTGTTCTGTTGCTTAGTCATGTCTCTTTGCAACCCCATGGGCTATATTCCATATATATGCATTCATATATGATTGTATAGCAATATTTTAATGTACCTTGTCTAAGAAATGTGTCCTCACCCCAAGATTACAAAGATATTGTCCTGTTTTCCTCTACAAGCTTTACTATTTTGGTTTTTACTTCTTATGTATTATTTACTTTGAGTTAACTATTGTGTATGATATTAGATTCAGGATCATTTTCTAAACAGGTTAATATTCAGTTGTTCCAGCACTGTTGGTTGAAAAGGTGTTTTTTACCCCGTTGAATGGGTTTGGTGACATGTTTTTGAACATTAATTGGCCATCCGTGCATGCTCCATTGCTAAGACGTTTCCAACTCTTTGTGACCCCATGAACTGTAGCCCGCCAGACTCTTCTTTTCATGGGATTTCCCAGGCAGTCATACTGGAGTGGGTTGTCATTTCCACCTCTATCAGATCTCCCCGACCAGGAACTGAGCCCGTGTCTCTTGTATCTCCTGCATTGGCAGGCAAATTCTTTGCCTTGTACCTGTTTATGAACATACCATTCTGTCTTAATGATGTTTTCCTATGTTTATGTCAGTGGCACACTACCCTGATTGCTGTAAATCAGTGACGTCAGGCATTGCTTGTCCTCCAACTTTGTTCTTTTTTAAGATTGCTGTTATAGATTCTGTGTATTTTTCTATAAATATTAAAACCAGATTTTTAGCTTCTATAAAAACCTGGTGGGATTATGATTAGATTGTGTCGAATTAGTAGATCATTGACATGGAGGGAGATTGACATCTTAACAATTTTTAGTTTTTTTTTTTTTTTAATCCATGGTATTTCTCACAATCTTCTTGATATTAATAGTATATTATATGGTTTAAATTGAAGAACCTTAAAACAGTAAAATTTCATCTGCTATCACCCTTCTTACTGTATTGACATTTTTATTTTTTTTGATAGAAATAAATTGTTTTTTAAAGAAATCATGAGAATTAAAAATAAACTCTATGTTTATCCATTAGTGATTTTCAGTATTCCCTATTTGTTCATGTTGGAGTGGATTTTCCTTATTGGTTATTTTTCTTTACCCAAATGACATCTTTTAGCCCTTCTTTCTTTCCTCCCATTCTTCCTTCCACACATCCTTTCTTCTTTTCTTCCTTCGTTTTCTTCCTTCCCTCCCTGCCCTTTCTCCTTGTCTCACTTCTTTTATTTGTTCCTTCATTTTTCCTTTCTCTTTCTCTCTCTCTTCTCTAATATACATCTGCTCTTCTTTAGTTCCATTCTTATTTATCTCCACATATTTTTATTTCACCCTCATTTTTAAGGGTATTGGTGGATGTGATGAATAAGATGTCTATGAGAGGTGTTGTGAGTGGTCTCCTGTATTCTAGATATATTCCTCCTTACCCTCAATGTATAATAATAGTAACTCTGCTTCCCCTAGGTAGTCAGAATTAGTTTCCATAGCCTGTACATTTACCTCCTTCCTTACATATTGATTGAGAGGCATGAGGAGGTTTATGTAGCCAGGTAACAGTTCCAACTTCTAGCATAATGGGATTTTTGTTAGGTCACTAAGTAGAATTTTTCTCTCCCTTTGGAACTACCACCTGTGGATGAGCAGAATCTCAGTTTGCAGAGATGGGAAGCAAAAATCTTGCTATTGGATCACTCTCGGTAATAATAAAGCCATTCCCATATCAACCCCTTGATTCCTAGACCCATGAATACTGACTGTGAATGAAAAAGTACCCTATGGTGGGACTATGATGTGGAACATAAACATTGTCACAGAGAACCTTACCCTAGCGCAAAAGATATTGCCATGTACCTGGCACTATATTTAAGTCTTCAAAATTCTGTTTTCAGTCTTGTATCAAGTCAGCTGCTTCATGATTCTGTGGGACTTGGTAAGATCAGTTTTCAGGAGCATGAGTCCAGTACCACGCTTCATGTGCTATGAAGTAAATTCCTTTCATAAGAACAGTGCTGTGTGGAATCTCATGTGAGGCCTTCTGTAAGTTCGTGGGTTACTGTTTTTGCAGAAGTGTTGCATTCAGAGAAGGCAAATCCATATCCAGACACAGTGTATATTCTGGTAAGAAGAATAAAGAGCAGTTTTAGTAAGAAGGTAGGAAAATGAAAGGTTGTGATCCAAGAGTAGAATTTCAGAGTTAAGGATTAAGGAGGACTAAAAACAAGATGCTGGCTGTGGATATTGTTTGAAGGTAAATTTTATTGGAACAAATGAGTCAAGAAATTATAAAGCTAGAGTGTTGTGTGGGTGATTCTTGCTTCTGTCTAGAATATTGGCAAGCAAAAATTTTTTTTTTAATGTGGAAAAATAACCTTGGTTGTCACATCAGAGTGTTATAGATATGAAGCAAGTCATCCAAATCATGGCTTCTCAAACTGTCTGTGGTGAAAGCTAGTTTTTAAAAAAATATTTTCCAATGTGTTATGGACCACTACTTTTTTTTAACATACAATAAAAATGACTTATCAAAAGATGAAATGAAAAAATATATAGACATGCAGAATTCAAGAAAACATTCTTTTAATGAGTTCAAAGCCATAAAATTTGCTCTGTGAAATTCCTGCAAAATGTTTGATTGCTGCTTCTGAATTTTAGTACCAGCTTCAAGGCAGTATCCGTTTCGGACCACTACTAGCCCATGGACCACACACTTTGAATGGGTAACAGAAACTTCAAAAGTGAAAGGGCTGTTCAATGAAGGATTAGTGGACTGGAAATGACAGTTGGGAACTAGGAAAATTACATGGTCTTTTTTCCTGTCTCTGACATTACAGTATTTGAACGTAGAGTAGGCTCTACTAGAGAGGGTGCAGATGCAGATGTCTCTGGAAGTGACTTTTTTTTTTTTTAAATCAAGCTGAGGAAATAAAGGGATTAAGCTTAAGAATGTATGGGAGTATTTTGGCAATGAAAAAGTACTTCCAAAGTCCCCAGCACCAAAAGTGCAGGAAGGGTAGATAAGAGAAAGAATTAAGGCAGGAGAGAATGCAAGTTTTAGTTGACTTGAGGGAGCTGAATACAGTGTTGACTTAGTTTTCTACTGAGATTGCTCTTGATTCCTGTCAAATGGTTTGGATGATGTTCATGGGTTTGCATATATATATTATTTTTAATTAATTGATTTTTGGCTGCACTGGGTTTTCCTCGCTTTGCATAGGCCTTCTCTAGTTGTGGTGAGCAGGGACTCCTCTTTAATGTGGTGCGTGGGCTTCTCACTGCAGTGTCTTCTCTTGTGAAGAATGGGCTCTAGGGCATACAGGCTTCAGTAGTCAGCTCGTGGGCTCCAGAGTGCAGACTCAGAGGTTGTGGTCTATGGACTTAGTTGCCCCACGTCATGTGAAGTCTTTCCGGGCCAGAGGTCTAACCCATGTCTACTGCATTGGCAGGTGGATTCTTATCCACTGTACCACCAGGAAAGTTCTGAATATGTGTAAAATAACAGTTTCAAAAATGTACAAATATTTTTTAAAAAATAGGTGAAATAGAGAATTCCCTGGTCCAGTGTTTGAGACATTGTGCTTCTACGCATGGGGCATGGATTTGATCCCTGGCTAGGGAACTAAGATCTGGCAAGCCATGTGGTACAGCCAAATAAATAAAAATAAGTGAAATGATTGACTCCATTGAAAAACTAGGAAGTGCCTAAATTTACAAGGAAAGTGAAGTCGCTCAATCGTGTCCGACTCTTTGCGACCCCATGGACTCTGTCTCTGTCCATGGGATTTTTCCAGGCAATAGTACTGGAGTGGATTGCCATTTCCTTCTCCAGCGGATCTTCCCAACCCAGGGATGGAACCCAGGTCTCCCGCATTGTAGACAGACGCTTTACCATCTGAGCCACCAGTGTTTGCTAAATAGCAGTCACTAAATCAGACCACAAGTAATTTACTGCTTTTCTTTGGAGAATGCTAGTTATAGTTACATATTCAAAAATATTAGAGTCTTATCTTTCCAAGAGAATGACTCGTTATATTTTCAACTTGTTGATACTTTATCACACAATTTTTTAGTTGTCCTCTTGTAATCTTAGAAGTTGAAGTGGCTTCTGTTAGGATATCACAATGTTTGGGCAACACACATTATACAATAAGAAAACTAAAACTGAGTACTTAAGTAATTGACAGCTGTATTGAGATTACAACATTTATAATAGCAAACAAACAAAGTTTGCAAACCAAGAGGAAGAGGCATCTGTGATTCCAGGAATACAATAACTGAAAAAGAGCTTAATAAACTATTAAACTATGGCTGTCATCCAGTCAGTACTAATACTATTTCCTGAACTCTGCTTTGTGTCTTACAATAGTATAAGAAGCATCTCTATCCTTTTGTGCAATAACTGTCAACCTAACATTTAGGTTATACTGTTGTTTGTTTATGGATTTTGAGAAAATCCACTGAAGTTTACTTAAGCACCAATTCATTACAATGGTATTATTTACTGAATTTTGTTTTCCTGACCATTAGCTAAGTACAAGGTTCAGCATTACAAGGTTATGACTATACAGAAAGGATCAGAGTACCACAGCCTAGTAGTCGAATTAACCAGAGAAATAAAGTCATCATCTTAGAAATAAATGGTTTTGCAGCACTGAAGAGATTATAGAAAGTGAATAAGCTAGATTAGACCTATTTTATGTGGTAATTTTATAGTTTATTTTAATTATTTCAATTGTAAAATATTGTTATACTGTTAATTAGTTCTGATTGTTCATATTAAACTATTGAAATGCAATACTTTTCTGATATAATTCATAACAAAACAAAAACTCAAAGCAGTTCTATCTATAGTTTTTATTAATGAAATTGAAGAGGAAATATTATTAAATTTGAATTATACCTTTTAATTTAACTGCTAGCATTATAGTTTCAAATCTATTTAATATTTTAGGTGATCATCCTAAAATCTGGAAATTGCAAACTAAGTTTTCTTAAACTTTATATAAACATATTTATAATTCAACATCAGTATAGTAATATAATTATAAGCATTGACATAATAAATGATTCATACATTAGATGTGAAATATAGTAGCCTCCGTGTTAAACTGTCATTTTCTTCTTGTTAGACCTGAAGGCTGGACCTTGAGATCGTTAGAAGCTATGGCATAGTGGAAGTTTTGCCTCTTCTCAGGATACAGCAGATACTACTGAAATCAAAGGGTTCTGTGGCTTTTGTTTTTCTCTCTTTTTTTCTTGGGCAACCTGTTCAGATTATTCCCTTTGATTTATCATCCTGCCCTTCTCATCTTTTACTCCTAGAACAGTGTGTGTCATATCCATACACAGCCAGTTAGAATACACTGAGAATTCGGATGGTAGGGAAGAGAGATCAAAGAGGGGTGGATGGAATGGACATATAAGTCAGTTTTGGCTTACTTTTCTATTCAGGGAAGTATTACTTGCATTGCTTATCTTTTTTAGTTTCTTATTTTATTAACAACTCAATGTTAGTAATCATTTCTAGATGTGTTCTATTAGAATCCAGAAAAGGTGATTTCACAACTCTCCACTTAGTAGACTCTTCTGTCCTCATCCAAGAGTTTTGCAGTTCATGCACATGGCTTGCATGCAAGTGGCTTAAAAGCACTGCCAGGGTACTGTGAGTTAAATGGAGAAGTTGGAGATCTGGTCTATCTGAAGTAGAGAAAGCTTGGTGAGAACCTTGGACATTCACTTGATTCTTCCTTAGATTAAGGACCAAGCCTGAATGCAGTGCTATTTAATAGAATATTCTATAATAATGGAAATATTTCTACATTGTTCAGTTTGGTAGCCATGAACTACATCTGGTCCCTGAGCACTTTAAATGTGGCTAGTACAAAAGAATATGTTAAATTGTATTTAATTTTAATTAATGTACAGTTAAATCTGAATAGCCACATATGCTTTCTGTGTATATATCAGTCAGAACAGCTCTAGGTAAAGATTCAGGACCTCAGATTAAGTTCAGAACTGGAATAGACCTGTTCAAATAAATTATAAAACTAAGTTTGATAGGTGCAAGGGAATTGAGCAATAACATCACTCTTTCCTGGAGGAAAAAATCCACACTCTTCAAAGAAAGACAGCATAAGATAGATACCTTACAGTGAACCACCCACATTGACCAGCATATAATTAAAAATACTAGAAGTAGATAAATATGAGCCACAGTCCAGAGAACATATAGTTAGCAGAAACAAATCTTGACATACTCAATATATTGCAAATTCAGAACAGTGCTTTGAAGAAGTTATTCTAAGTTTCTTCCAAGACTTAAAGGAAAAGTGTTCCCAGTGTGTGAACTGCTGGGCAGTATCAGCAAGGAAACGAAACTTTAGAAAGAACTTAATTGTAAAACTAAAATTGTAACATCTGATATGAAAACTTCAGTGGATATACTTAATAGTAATTTAGAGACTGTACAGTAAAAGATTGGTGAGCTTGAAGACAGATCAGTAGAATTTATCTAACCTGAAGAAAAGAAAAAAATGATTAGAAAAGGATATAATCTCAGTGATCTGTGGAACAGTATCAAGCATTCTAACAATGTTTAATTTCCAGATATTTAGGGTTATTCTAGATATCTTATTCTTGTTAATTTCTCATTTAGTTCCCTTGTGAGCAGAAATATGCTTTATGATTTCAGTCTTTTCACATTTATTGTGATATATTTTAAGGTCGAGCATATAGTTTTTTTTTTCCATTAAGAAGAATGTGTATTAGGTCAAACTGAACGAAAAGTAAAAGTCAAGCCTTCTACAATGTTAATGATTTTGTCTAGATTGTCTCACAGTTAGAGACAATTATGATTGCTGAATAGTATAAAAGAATGAAGTTTGAGCACTCATGCTGATTTCAAGACTTGCTCTAAAACTACAATAATCAAGACCATGCTTTGCACTTGCACAAATCAGTAGAAGACTGTAGCAAGCCCAGAAACAGGTGTCTATTGTGTGAAATGTTAGTTATTCAGTCATGTCCAACTCTTTGCAGCCCCATGGACTGTATAACCCACCAGGCTCCTCTGTCCATGGAATTCTCCAGGCAAGAATACTGGAGTTGGTAGCCATTTCCTTCTCCAGGGGATCTTCTTGGCCCAGGGATAGAACCTGGGTTTCCCTGCATTGCAGGCAGATTCTTTACCAAGGAAGCCCGAGATCTTGTGTATAGTTCCTTAATTTTTTTTTTTTTTACATTTTTAATACATTTATTGAGATTTACATGCCATAGTAGTAGTAGTCTCAGTAGACACGCTTAGTTGTGTCTGACTCTTTGCAACCCCATGGACTGTAGCCTGCCAGGCTCCTGTGTCCATGAAATTTTCCAGGCAAGAATACTGGAGTAGGTTGCTATTTCCTTCTCCAGAGGATCTTCCCAACCCAAGAATTGAACCTGGGTCTCCTACACTGCAGGCAGATTCTTTTACCATCTGAGCCACCGGGGAAGCCGTAAATACATTTAAAGTTATAATTCAGCATTTTTATTGTTTTCATAGAGTTGTACGTTCTCAAAATTTTGGAACATTTTTATCAGCCCAGAAGAAACTTTATACCCATTATTAGTCATTCCCATTCAGTCCCACAAAGCACCCTTCCACCAGCTCTGCTGCTAAGTCACTTCAGTCGTGTCTGACTGTGTGCGACCCCATAGACGGAAGCCCACCGGGCTCCCCCATCCCTGGGATTCTCCAGGCAAGAACACTGGAGTGGGTTGTCATGTCCTTCTCCAATGCATGAAAATGAAAAGTGAAAGTGAAGTCGCTCAGTCATGTCCAACCCTCAGCAACCCCATGGACTGTAGCCTTCCAGGCTCCTCCTTCCATGGGATTTTCCAGGCAAGAGTACTGGAGTGCGGTGCCATTGCCTTCTCTGTCCACCAGCTCTAGGCAACCTCTAATGTACTGTCTATCTCCATAGATTTACCTGTTCTGGACATTTTATGTAGTGGAATCACACAAAATGTGTTCTTTAGTGACTAATTTCTTTGACTTTATATAATGCATTTACAGTTTACCCATGTGGTAGCATGTATCAGTACATTTATAGCTAAATTAATCCTTTTTAAATTGCCAAATAATAATATGGATATACTATATCTTGTTTGTCAGTTGATAATTTATTTCTACTTTGTAATTTTTGCAAATAATTCTTCTCTGGCTATTCATTTACAACTTTTTGTGTGAACTTATTTTTTTTTTCACTTTCTTGAGAATATACCTGAAAGTGGAATTTCTGTGTCATATGGCAACTATAACTGAAAATTGGGTCATCTTACAGCATTGTAATGAGTCATGGAGACAGTCCAGGAAGGTCAACTAATGATGCCACGAATTTTCCTACCAACTGAGAGTGTCAAATTGGTTGGGGGTTCATTTGCTGTAGATCCTTAATTGTTTTCTAGAATTTCCACAAAGCTTTAGTCCATATGTTGTTTACTTTTTGTTTCCATTGAGGAGCTTACTTTCCACCATCTTGCAGGTGTCATTCTGCTCATTGTTATTTTGATTTACATTTCCTAATGGCTACTGATATTGACTATCTTTTCTTGTGCTATTGGCCATTTATATATGTTTTTTGAGAAATGTCTGTTTTGGTCCTTTGCCCATTGTTTAGTTATATTTTTATTCTTCCTTTTGTTATTGAGTAGTAGGAATTCTTTTTGTATTGTAGATACAAGATTTTTCTTTTAAATCAGATACATCATTTATAAAATAATTTTCCCTTTCTGTGGGTTGTCTTTTCACCTCTTAATTATATGAGCAACCATGTGCAACACACAAGTTGTTCAGTGTAGTCAAGTCCCATTTATTTTTTTTCTTTGATTGGTTGAAGGCTTAGAAGGTTATGCTGAACCCAATATCACTAAATTTACTCCTGTTCTTCCCTAAGATTTTTATACTTTTATTTCTTACATTTAGATCTGTGATCAAATTTAATTTTTCTGTATGTACTAAGAAAGTTGTCTAACTTTATTCTTTTGCTTGTGACACACTTGACCTTTGACCAAGGCATCAGGTCAGTCCACTGTGGAAGGATATATTTACAGCAAATAATGGTGAAACAACAGCTCAGTATCAGTATAGAATTGAAAGGAACCTTAGCTCTTTCCTCACACCATACTCAAAATCAAGGTGGATTATAAACTTACACAAGAAAACTTAAACCTTAAAGACGTTGTAAGACACCAGAAGTAAATATCTTTATTACCTCAAGGGAGATAAAGTTGTCAGAAAGGACAGAAAGAGCTCCAACCATAGCAAAAACAAACAAACAAAAGTGATAAATTTAACTTTGACAAAATTAAAAGCTAATGCTTATCAAAAGCAAACTTTAAGAATATGAAAGGTGGGACTTCCCTGGTGGTCCAGTGGCTGAGATTTCTGTGCTTCCAATGCAGAGACCTGGTTCAGTCCCTGGTCAGGGGACTAGGTCCCACATGCTGCAACTAAGAGTTCACCTGCCAAAGCCAAGTAAACAAACAACAAAAGGTAAGCCGTAGCCTAGGAGAAAATACTTGCAATTCATGTGTCTTATACAGGACTTGCATTAAGTCTATTTAAATAATTCCCACAATTTGTGAATAAAAAGAACCCAAGAAAAAAATTGGTCAAAGACTGGAAGAGAAGCTTCACAGATGTTCAGTGAACACACAAAAAGATTATTATAATTTGTGAACAGGGAAACACAAAGTTAAATGTGATACCACCTCACATACACAATGACATCTGAAATTGAAAAGACCAATAACAGTAAATGTTGGTGAGAATGTATAGCAAATGAAACAAGGACCTATTGCTAATGGGAATGTAAAATGGAACAACCACTTTTGAAAACTACTTGACAGTTTCTTAGACACTTGAACAAGATATACTTTGTGACCTAGCAAGTCCATTTCTATGTATTTATCCAAGGAAAATGAAAAAAAAAATACATATATAATGCTGTAAGAATTTTAGAGAAACATTTATAGGAGCTCATTCGCAGTATTCAAATACTAAAGACAACTGTCATTTCCTAGTAAGAATATGGACAAATACATACAATTCCATACAGTGGAATATTACTAATATTTTACACGAAAAATGACATACTCATGCACACAAAAGCTTAGGTGACTCTCAAATACATATGTCGATTGAAAGAAGTCAAAGGATTGCAACTAAAGATTTTATTGTATTTTTACAAAGTTAAAAAACAAATGAAATTACTCATGGTATTAGAGAAAATTCCAAATATTCTTTTCCGGTGGTCAAGGACTTCTGCCAATATTTAACTGGTGTTCCGTGACAACTGCTGCATTTGTAGATGTATTCTTGATGTACCATGGAGAGAGTTTTACTCCACATCCACCTACTCCTCCATCATCTTGTCAACCTCCTCATGACACTATAAATCAGAGCAATGGGCGGCTGCGGAGCCGGCTCACTGAGCGCGGCCGAGAAGAACCACCCCGCGTCCGAGGACAGGGGCGGCAGCTGGGAGGAGCCACCCCGCGTCCAAGAGACAGTGGCAGAGAGTCCTGGGCTGTGACGCTGCAGGTGAGAGGAGCCACCCCACTTCGCACTCAGTGCGGCAGAGTGGAGCTACCCCATGTCGGAGGACAGAGACAGCGGCTGAGTCCCGAGCTGTGGCGGCGCAGGAACAGCTGAGAGGAACCATCCCACTTCCGAGGTCAGGGGCAGCGACCGAGAGTACCAGGCTGCGACGCTGCGGGAACAGCTGAGAGGAGCCACACTGTGTCCGAGGTCAGGGTCGGGGGCTGGGAAGAACCACCCCGTGTCCAAGGTCAGGGGAGGTGACCGGGAAGAGCCACCCCGCGTCCGAGGCCNCTCCCAAACTCAATTCCACCCCAGGCCAAGAGCGCTCCTCCCGCCAACTGAGCTTAGAGTGATCCCACGCAGAGCGACGCGGGGGCGGCCAGGCCGAGGGGCAGACTCTCACGTAAGATGTCCTGGAGAGCCGAGGCCCTGGGCAGCGCTGACCCACTGGCAGTGCGCTCCGGGCGACCCCCGCCCGCCCCCTACCCCTACCCCGCCCGCGGCTGGAGGGCACGGCGGTGACTTGAAGACGCGCGCGCTGTCTGGTTAGTTTCACCTGGACGCCCCGGGGTCAGAGCCTCTGCCTGAGGACACGTTGCTACAGGCTCCAAGAGGACGCGGGTTCATCCCAGCGCCCAAATGTAACCTCCCCGCCCTTCGCCCGCTCACGTAGCCCGGGGTTTGGGGACGTGAAGTGCTGGCGAGGAGGCGGCTCCGGCCACCGCATGGGCTGGGCGATAAACAATCTCACAGGATACACAACACCCTGGACTGTCACAAGTCCCTCGCAGGAAAAGATAAATAACATCTGAGGAGCCGCGTCGCAGCTTCCCGGGGCCGAATAAAAACTCTGGGAGAAGTAAGTAAACAACAGAACGAAAAGTTTCCCCCAGCGCTGGCCGCAGAGAAATCAGATGCACTGCCCTTCCCCCTGCACTCCCTGATGGGGGTTTCTTCTAGGGAAAAAAAAAAAAGCAAAATAAACCCTACACGGTGCACTTCGTCCTTTAAACCGATTGGCAATTGTCACTTTCTGGGTAAGGAGCCTGTTTCCTGGGCACAGTAGGAAATCTTTCTAGAGCAGGGGTTGAGATGTCCTCAGTTTTCTAGAAGCGGAGGCCAAAGAAGAATTTCCTGAGGAAACGACTTTTTTCCCCAAAGATTTGCTCCTCAGGATTGGAGCTGTCCGCTACAAAACCATCCTCACGTCTGTGGCTCCATCTTGATTTTTTGTAAACAGGTTGCCAAATCAGAGGTGAGGGTATGATGGGGGAACAATTGAGATGGGAACAAAATCCAGACCAGAGAATTATGAATGCTCAGTGGGTACAATTAAATGGCTGTTAAAAATGCACACCTATAGGAATCCTACTCCTGGATATGCCTGTATGCCTGAGTGCTCAGTGGTTTCCAACTCTTTATGACTCTATGGACTGTAGCCTGCCAGCCTCCTCTGTCCTTGAGATTTTTCAGGCAAGAATACTGGAGTGGGTTGCCATTTCCTTCTCCAGGGGATCTTCCCAACCTGCATCTCTGCATTGGCACGCATATTCTTTACCACTGCACCACCTGCAAAGCACTTCTGGGCATATATCCAGAAAAAAACATGGTCTGAAAAGATACACGTAGCTCTATGTTTACAGCAGCATTGTTCATAAATGCCAAGACAAGGAGGCAACCTAGATATCCATTAAGACATGAACGAATAAAGAACATGTGGTACATATATACAATGGAATATAAAATAAAGAACATGTGGTACATATATACAATGGAATATTTCTCAGCCACAAAAAGAATGAAACAATGCCATTTGCAGCAACATAGATAGGCCTAGAGATTAGAGTAACAGGCATATTTGGCCTTGGAGTATAAAACGAAGCAGGTCAAAGGCTAACAGAGTTTTGCCAAGCGAACACACTGGTCATAGTAAACATCCTGTTCCAACAACACAAGAGAAGACTCTACACATGGACATCACCAGATGATCAATACCAAAATCAGACTGATTATACTCTGCAGCCAAAGATGGAGAAGCTCTACACAGTCAGCAAAANAAGCGAACACACTGGTCATAGTAAACATCCTGTTCCAACAACACAAGAGAAGACTCTACACATGGACATCACCAGATGATCAATACCAAAATCAGACTGATTATACTCTGCAGCCAAAGATGGAGAAGCTCTACACAGTCAGCAAAAACAAGACTGGGAGCTGACTGTGGCTCAGATCATGAACTCCTTATTGCCAAATTCAGACTTAAATTGAAGGAAGTAGGCAAAATCACTAGACCATTCAGTATGACCTAAATCAAATCCCTCACGATTATACAGTGGAGGTGACAAATAGATTCAAGGGATTAGATCTGATAGAGTGCCTGAAGAACTATGGATAGAGGTTCATGACATTGTACAAGGGCAGTGATCAAGACAATCCTCAAGAAAAAGAAATGGAAAAGGCAAAATGGTTGTCTGAGGAGGCCTTACAAATAGCTGAGAAAAGAAAAGACATGAAAGGCAAGGAGAAAGCAAAAAAAAGCAGAGACATTACTTTACCAACAAAGGTCCATCTAGTCAAGGCTATGGTTTTTCCAGTGGTCATGTACGGATGTGAGAGCTGGACTGTGAAGAAGGTTGAGTGCTGAAGAATTGATGCTTTTGAACTGTGGTGTTGGAGAACACTCTTGAGAGTCCCTTGGACTGCAAGGAGATCCAACCAGTCCATTCTGAAGGAGATCGGCCCTGGGATTTCTTTGGAGGGAATGATGCTAAAGCTGAAACTCCAGTACTTTGGCCACCTCATGCAAAGAGTTGACTCATTGCAAAAGACTCTTATGCTGGGAGGGATTGGGGGCAGGAGGAGAAGGGGATGACCGAGGATGAGATGGCTGGATGGCATCACTGACTCGATGGATGTGGGTCTGAGTGAACTCCGAGATTTGATGATGGACAGGGAGGCCAGGCGTGCTGCGATTTATGGGGTTGCAAAGAGTCAGACATGACTGAGCGACTGAACTGAACTGAACTGAACTGATACCCATTGAATGCAGAGTTCCAAAGAATAGCAAGGAGAGATAAGAAAGCCTTCATCAGTGATCAGTGCACAGAAATATAGTAAAACAAAAGAATGGAAAAGACTAGAGATCTCTTCAAGAAAATTAGAGATACCAAGGGAACATTTCATGCAAAGATGGGCACAATAAAGGACAGAAATCATATGGACCTAACAGAAGCAGAAGATTTTAAGAAGAGGTGGCAAGAATACACAGAACTATACAGAAAGGTCTTCATGACCCAGGTAACCACGGCAGTGTGATTGCTCACCTAGAGCCAGACATCCTGGAATGTGAAGTCCAGTGGGCCTTAGGAAGCATCATTACGAACAAATCTAGTGGAGGTGATGGAATTCCAGTTGAGCTATTTCAAACCCTAAAAGATTATGCTGTCAAAGTGCTGCACTCAATATGCCAGCGAATTTGGAAAACTCAGCAGTGGCCCTGGACTGGAAGAGGTCAGTTTTCATTACAATCCCAAAGGAAGGCAGTGCCAAAGAATGCTCAAACTTCCGTACAGTTGCACTCATCTCACACACTAGCAAAGTAATGCTCAGAATTCTCCAACCCAGGCTTCAACAGTATGTGAACTATGAACTTCCAGATGTTCAAGCTGGATTTAGAAAAGGCAGAGGAACCAGAGATCACTTGCCAACATTGACTGGATCATTGAAAAAGCAAGAGAGTTCCAGAAAAACATCTACTTCTGGTTTACTGACTAGGCCAAAGCCTTTAATTGTGTGGATCACAACAAACTGGAAAATTCTGAGAGAGATGGGAATACCAGACCACCTGACCTGCCTCCTGAGAAATCTGTATGTAGGTCAAGAAGCAACAGTTAGAACTAGACTTGGAACAACAGACTGGTTCCAAATAGGAAAAGGAGTACATCAAGGTTGTATATTTAACTTATATGCAGAGTACATCATGAGAAATGCCTGACTGGATGAAGTACAAGCTGAAATCAAGATTACTGCAAGAACTATCAATAACCTCAGATATGCAGATGACACCACTCTTAGGGCAGAAAGCAAAGAAGAACTAAAGAGCCTCCTGATGAAAGTGAAAGAGGAGAGTGAAAAAGTTGGCTTAAAATTCAACATTCAGAAAACTAAGATCATGGCATCTGGTCCCATCACTTCGTGTTAACTAGATGGGGAAAACAATAGAAACAGTAACAGACTTTATTTGGGGGGGCTCCAAAATCACTGCAAATGGTGACTGCAACCATGAAATTAAAAGACACTTGCTCCTTGGAAGAAAAGTTATGACCAACCTAGACACCATATTAAAAAGCGGTGACATTACTTTGCCAACAAATGTCTATCTAGTCAAGGTTATGGTTTTTCCAGTAGTCATGTATGGATGTGAGCGTTGGACTTTAAAGAAAGCTGAGCACCTAAGAATTGATGCCTTTGAACTGTGGTGTTGGAGAAAACTCTTGAGAGCCCCTTGGACTGTAGGGAGGTTCAACCAATCCATCCTAAAGGAAATCAGTCCTGAATATTCACTGGAAGGACTGATGCTGAAGCTGAAACTCAAATACTTTGGCCACCTGATGTGAAGGACTTACTCATTTGAAAAGACCCTGATGCTGGGCAAGATTGAAGGCAGTAGGAGAAGGGGATGACAGAGGATGAGATGGTTGGATGGCATCACCAACTGGAAACACATGAGTCTGAGCAAGCTCCATGAGTTGGTGATGAACAGGGAGGCCTGGCATTCTGCAGTCCATGGGCTCACAAAGAGTTGGACATGACTGAGTGACTGAACTGAACTGAACTGAGAGATTATCATACTAAGTGAAGTAAATCAGAGAAAGACAAACATCATATAATATCACTTACATGTGTAATCTAAAAATATGAAAAAATGAGCTTATTTACAGAAGAGAGACAGATTCACAGATGTGGAAAACAAATTTACAGTTACCAAAGGTGAAGGAATAAATTAGGAGCTTGGGATTAGCATATACACACTACTGTGTGAAAATAGATAACCAACAAGGGCCTACTGTGCAGTACAGGGAACTCTCCTCAGTACTCTGTAATAATCTATATGGGTCAAGAATCTAAAAAGAATGTATATATACGTATTGTAACTGAACGTATATGTAACTGAAGCCCTTTGCTGTACCCCTGAAACTAATACAACATTGTAAATCAACTCTACTCTGACAGAAAAAAATAAATAATTCAATAAGATTTTTTTTTTAAAGCGCACACCTAAAAGGTTTACCATTCTCCCACCTGGAATTTGAGTACCCAAAACAGTCTACTGCCCTCTGTGAGGGAGCCGGGTCCAGGCCCCTGAAAGTCAATGTTAAGGCATTGGGCCTCTTCTCCTCCTCGCTTCTTCCTGCAAAAACTCAGGTAGCACCTAGATTGCCAGTCTCCACAGCCCAAGCAAGATCTCTTAAGTCCAGCCCCAGACCCATATTTCCATCATTCTCTTTGTTGTTGTTAAGTCAAGTCTGACTCTTTGCAACTCCATGGACTGCAGCATGCCAGGCCTACCTGTCCTCCACTATCTCCTGGAGTTTGCTCAGATTCATGTCCAGAGTCAGTGATGCCATCCAACTGTCTCATCCTCTGTTGCCCCCTTCTCTTCCTGCCCTCAATCTTTCATAGCATCGGGATCTTTTCCAATGAGTTAGATCTTCACATCAGGTGGCCAAAGTGTTGGAGCTTCAGCTTTAGCATCAGTCCTTATATTGAAGACCCTATCGTTCTGCCTTTTCCAAATGTCAAGTCAATCACACAGTATGAGGCTTTTGTGTCTGGCTTCTTTCATCTAGCAAAATGCTTTTGAAATTGATCCATATTGTTACCCTTATCAGCCATTCTTTCCTTTTTATTCCTGAGTAGTATTCCGTTTCTGGATGTATCACAGCTTATTTACCCTGTCACTAGTTGATGGACATTTGGGTGGGTTCCAGCTTTCAGCATTATGAAAAGAAACTGCCACAAACATTTGCATATGGGCCTTTGTATGGGCATACATTTTCATTTCTCTTGGATTAATACTTAGGAATGGGATTATCATTTGGAGACCAGCAGTTAACAAGAAACTACCTAACTGTTTTCTGAAATGCTGACCTGTTTGCATTCCTACCAGCAATATACACAGGTTTGAGTTGTTCTGCACCCCTGCTGGCCAGATAAAGTTTTCACAGATATCAACATCTAAATTACTTCAAACCTGTTACAATCACGATCATTAGATCATCAGTAATGTGTGACTATATCTTAAACTTCTCACTCTATAAGCTGAAACTGGATTTTAGGTCTAGTCCTTGCTGCTGCTGCTGCTGCTAAGTCGCTTCAGTCGTGTCCAACTCTGTGCGACCCCATAGACGGCAGCTCACCAGGCTCCCTCATCCCTGGGATTCTCCAGGCAAGAACACTGGAGTGGGTTGCCATTTCCTTCTCCAACACATGAAAGTGAAAAGTGAAAGTGAAGTCGCTCAGTCGTGTCCAACCCCCAGTGACCCCATGGACTGCAGCCTACCAGGCTCCTCTGTCTATGAGATTTTCCAGGCAAGAGTAATGCAGTGGGCTGCCATTGTCCTTATTCCAAAGTAATAAATCTCACGTAATGTGATTTGAGTGGTGCCTAAGGGTCTGGGAGTTGGACCATAAAGAAAGCTGAACATGGAAGAATTGATGCTTTCAAATTGTGGTGCTGGAGAAGACTCTCGAGAGTCCCTTGGACAGCAAGGAGATCAAACCAGTCAATCCTAAAGGAAATCAACCCTGACTATTCATTGAAAGGATTAATGCTGAAGCAGAAGCTCCAATACTTTGGCCACCTGATGTGAAAAGCCAACTGATTAGAAAAGAACCTAATGCTGGGGAAGATTGAGGACAGGAAGAGAAGAGGGCAACAGAGGATGAGATGGTTAAATGGCATCACCAACTCAATGAACATGAATTTGTGCAAGCTCCGGGAATTAGTGAAGGACAAGGAAGCCCAGTGCGCCACAATCTACTGGGTCACCAAGAATCAGACACAATTTAGCAAATGAACAACAACAACAAAATAGGGACAAAATTCAGATTAATGGTTGCCAGGTCCTGGTGGTGAGGGGAGGGTTTTTCTACAAACAGGCACAACTCTTTGAGATGATAGAAATATCCTGGATCTTGACTGTGGTGGTGATTATGATATATACATTTGTCAACTCATAGAACTGTACACCAGGAAAGGTAAATTTTATTGTATATAAATTATATACCTCAATAAAATGGGCTCAGAAAAAGCTCTGTCCTCGTTTTTAATAGTTATTTTCAAGAGGCTTGCAGGGAGATGAAAGAAAGTGAAAGTGTGAAAAGTGTTAGTCGCTCATTTGTATCCAACTCTTTGTGACTCCATGGATGGTAGCCCACCAGGCTCCTCTGTCCATGGGATTTTCCAGGCAAGAATACTGGAGTGGGTTGCCATTTCCTTCTCCAGGGGATCTTCTCAACCCAGAGAACAAACCCAGTTCTCCTGCATTGCAGGCAGATTCTTCACCATCTAAGCCATGAGCTGGGGCGAGTGTTGGGAGATGGCATTCAGTAGATGTTTCTTGAATGAATGAATGAGTCTCTATGGAAATTTTGCTTTCTGATGAAGTTACATTGTACAGTTCCCTTGTGGCTCAGCTGGTAAAGAGTCTGCCCACAATGCAGGAGACCTGGGTTTGATCTCTGCATTAGGAAAATCCCCTGGAGAAGGGAATGGCTACCCACCCCAGTATTCTGGCCTNGGTGATTATGATATATACATTTGTCAACTCATAGAACTGTACACCAGGAAAGGTAAATTTTATTGTATACAAATTATACCTCAATAAAATGGGCTCAGAAAAAAAAATAAATAAATCAGAGCAATGGTAGCCTATGGCTATGAATGGGCTTTCCTGGTGGCTCAAATGGTGAAGAATCCACCTGCAATGTGGGAGATCTGGGTTCAATTCCTGGATTGGGAAGATCCCCTGGAGAAGGGAACAACAGATTGGAAGCACCAAGACCTCTCTGGTGTGATATAAATATTATATATCATCCTCCAAAGATTTTGCATATTCCTGTATTTTAAAATTATTTTCTTTATTTTTTTTTTTAGTTTTTATATTATGCTGCATTTATGCTTATATGTATACAATAGCCTAAATATTGATTACTGGTATATTTTAATTTTAGATCAAAATTAATATAGAAAAATAAGATTTCTTTTTTAAAAATTCACATCATTTATTCTTAAGCATGTATTATATAGCTTCAGTGAAGCAGGTGCTGGATTTGTCCCTGAGATTGTAGGTGGATGTGAGGGAGAATGACAAGCAGATGGTTGTAGATGAGAACAGAAAGGGCAGTGAATTCAGAGAGGGAAGGCGGGGATAGTATTCCTCAGGAGGGCTTCCCAGTGGATCTGGTGGTGTGTGGATAAATCATATACGTACCAAAACTTGGGCAAAGGCATGAAAGTTGAAAGGAATATTCATATCTTGGGGACTGGATAATTTATCATGTCTGAACTAGAGCAGGTGTATAATTGAGGAATGAGATATAACACTTAATTTTAATTCTTTAAGCAATGGGAAAACCAATATGCAATATCAAGATAGGGCAAGTAGGAGTTAGTGTGATTAGAGTTGTATAAAGACCTTTCTGGAGTATTTGTTGGCTCTGAGATGCAGCCTGAAAACACGTGCATGCACACATATCCATTCTTTTTATTATTATTATTGGAGTATAGTTGATTAACCATGTTGTGTTTCAAGTGTACAGGAAAATGATTCAGTTAGGTATGTATATACACATGTGTCTTTTCTTGTTCAAGTTCTTCTCCTATTTAGGTTATTGCAGAATATTGATGCAGAGTCCCCTCTGCCATAGAGCAGTTTCTTATGGGTTATCTATTTTAAATATACCAGTGCGTACATGTTAATCCCAAACTCCTAATCTTTCCTTCCCCGCAACCTTCCCCACTGGCAGCTATAAGTTTGTTCTGTAAGTCTCTGAGTCTTTTTCTGTTTTGTAAAGAAATTCATATGTATTTACTTTTTTACGTACCACATATAAGTAGTAGCATATGATATTTGTCCTTGTCTGACTTACTTCACTTAGGATGATAGTCTCCAGATTCATCCATGTTGCTGCAAATGGCATTGTTTCATTCTTTTGATGGCTAAGTAATATTCCATTGTATTTATGTACCGCATCTTCTTTATCCATTCATCTGTTGATGGGCATATAGCTTGTCTCCATTTAGGTTGCCTGTATGCTTTCAAACCATGGTTTTCTCCAGCTATATTTCCAGGAGTGGGATTGTTGGATCATATGGTAGGTCTGTTTTTAGTTTCTTAAGGGCCATCCATACTGTTATTCATAGTAGCTCTATCGATTTATATTCCCACCAGTGGTATAGAAGAATTCCCTTTTTCCCACACCCTCATTGCTCTTTATTGTTTGCAGATATTTCTGTAGTGGCCATTCTGACTGATGTGAGATGGGATCTCATTGTAGTTTTGATTTGCGTTTCTTGAATAATTAGCAGTGTTGAGCATCTTTTGATATGCCTCAACCATCTATATGACTTCTTTGGAGAAAAGTCTATTTATATCTTCTGCCCATTTTTTTATTGGGTTGTTTGTTTTTATGGTATTGAGACACATGGCTATTTGTAAATTTTAGAGACTAATTCATTGTTGACCTCATTGTTTGCAAATATTTTCACCCATTCTTTGGATTGTCCTTTTGTTTTATTTATGGTTTCTTTTGCCTTCCAAAAACTTTTGAATTTAATTAGGTCTCTTTTGTTTATTTTTGTTTTTATTACTCTAGAAGATGGATTGAAAAAGATACTGCTACAATTTATGTCAGAGAACTTTCTCCTTGTTTTCCTCTAAGAGTTTTATAGTATGCACTCTCACTAATCCATTTTGAGTTTATTTTTGTGTATGGTGTTAAAGAATGTTCTAACTTCATTTTTTTCATGTGACTGTCCAATTTTCCCAGCACCATTTATTGAAGAGACTCTTCTATTGTGTGGTCTTGCCTTCTTTGTCATAGATTAATTGACCATGGGTGTATGGGTTTATTTCTGGGCTTTGCATCCTGTTCCACTGATCTATGTTTCTGTTCTTGAGACTTCAGACTATACTGCAAAGATATACTCATCAAAGCAGTGTGGTACTAGCACATTCTTTTTTAAACTCTCTTGATGATATTGATTTGTAGTCTGCTTTGAGAACTACCAGATTAGAGAATAATTTGAAAGGAATTGAGACTGAAGACATGACACTTGCTCTCACAGTTAATGAAAAAGTCAGAGGCTGAATGAAAGGCATGACGTTGAGGATAAAAAATAAAGCATGTTGAAGGAATAAGACTTCCTCCAACTTTAGGATAAAGATAGGAGGAAGCTTAAGATGACTTTCAGGTTTAGTAAGGATGATTGGTTAAGTGCCATTTATAAGCAGGGAATATAGTAAAATAGGAAATACATATTTAATATCACCTATTTTTAGGTACCCTGCTATGTAGCAATGAACAGAGATTTTGGGCTCTACTTTCTTGCAGTTTGCAGTTTATACAAAGTAGAAATAGATATTTTCATGTGAAGGCCTGATGATTTCAGATTTTTTGTATATTCATACATAAATATATTTGTTATATAATAGGTATAAAAATATGTGTATGTATGTGTGTATACATTTATGTATATATATATTCATATATATGTGTATATAGCTTTTATAGGGCCTTCATTTAAAACACTTCTAGTTTTAATAAAAGAATGGCAATTTTTCTGTTTTGTATTCCTAAAGAGAACATTATGATTTTAGATATAATGTTAGTCTTAGAATATGTTATTAGAAGTTGAGAAATAATTGCCTAGATTTTTATCAATTTTGCTTAGGTTGAATGAACCGAGTTAAATGTAGTAATCCTGAATGGTAGCTAGTTCATCTTCCATTCTGATCTATGTTACGTATTTCCTTAAAATTCATATTCTAAAACGTCATTATCATTAACTTTTTCTGTAATTCTAACTATTACATTGCTTTTACTATTTTCCTCTGTGTGTATATTGTAAATTTTGTTGATAAACAGTTATTCTGCCTGCAGTTGAATCCTCCTTATTAGTTGCATGAGTTTAAAGGATGTATTTTTTACTCTCTGTTTCTATTTCCTTCTCTGCCAAATGGTAAAATATATAATCTATAGGGTCCACATGAAGATTGACTGATTTAATACATGTCAAGTTCTTAGAGCCTGGCACATACTGATTTCTCACTGAGGGTTGGTTGACTGTCGTAAATAACGTGTTAACCTTTATCTTGAAATAGAGATGCAAATCATGATTTTTCAAATGAATACGTTTTATTAATACAGCTAACAAAATAATCTTAAACAGTATTACAAAAATGATATTTTGATAGCATAACTTACTAAATACCTATATACATGTTGACATCTTTTTAAGTAATTATTATGTTTACTAATAATCTTTCTACATTGTGATTTTAATCTTTTTGAGCAATTTAGTTGTTTAAAATGAGTATAAGTTACTGTATTTGCTATTAAATCCTTATTTACTTTCACATGATATTTTTGAAATGTTATATGTAAATATAATTAAGATATATGTGTATAAATATGTACAAACATGTCATTGTCTGGCATGTTGCCTGGTAATTGCTGGTATATTGCTTGATGAGTGTTTACTGAGTAATTTATGATACGTCTGTATGTGTATGTGCGTGTGCACTCACACGGGTGTGTATCAGCTGTAACATAAGTGTTTTCAGAGACTCAATAATTACTGTTTTTCTTTTTTTAATCTTTGTTTTTTTTTAATCTCTGAATATTGTATAAATTATTCATTTAACCAAACTGCTGATATTTTGCCAGGGCTTTGAAGAAGAAACAAGTTACCTTTTTGAGTTGGAAAACTCTATTCCAAGTTATTTTGCTGTGAGAAAAGCATTCTAGTTATTATTTTTAAATCTAAAATGAAGTGTTGTTTTAAAATTCTCCTAAATGAAAAGGAATAAAGTTATTTATATAATCCTAAGTGCTTCCAAACATCTACAGCTCTAAGTTCATAATTCACATTGACACCAAAGTGTAGTTTCTGTTTTGACTGGAAGAGTCTGGTATTATTTTTTTGTCTGCAAGGGAAAGAGTTGTATAATATCCAAGTGGGAAGATGTTTGATTGTAATGCAATCAACATGATTTGTGAGTGAAAGCAGATTTTACAGGAAGAGAAACAGCAGCTGTTAAAAACCTAGAGAGTATTAGAGAATTCTTAAAAAAAAAAAAAAAAACTCTTTCAGGAAATAAACATAAGGTGAGACAGAATCATAACAATATATTTTCTGTTTGATATAGTTCTTCACAGTTCAGGGTAATGAGTAAAAGGAAATTACTGGTGAATATAATATCTTACAGTAAATATGGGTCAAATCCTTTAATAAAAATTTTTCATTAATTTTTTATATATTTTATGTGTTTAGTTCACTCATGTTATAGAATTAGTTTTGTTGTCGGGGGCAGATTTAATTCTTTTCTTTTTATTAGTAATACTATAGTGCATAGAATCAGTGAGCCTCTGAGATCGTTTCACCCTATTAAAACAGCTGTCCATCTTTTTTTATCTATATCCCCCACTTATTTACTCCTCCTCATTTTATCTTGCAGGGAATCCCAGACATAATGTCCTATTTATCTATTGTGTATCTCTTAAAGTTGTAGCACGTATATACCCAAGCACAGGTCACTCAGGCGTGTCCAACTCTGTGAGCCAGTGGACAGTAGTCCCCCAGACTCCACTGTCCATGGAATTTTCTGTGGCAAGAATACTGGAGTGGGTTGCCATTTCCTACTCCAGGGGATCTTCCTGACCTAGCGATTGAACCTGCATCTTGTGCTTTGGCAGGCGGTTTCTTTATCAGTGCCCCACCTGGAAAGCCGTAAAGATGTGGACTTTTGTGTAAAACATAATTACAGCACAATTATCATACCAAAAATATTAACAGTTCTTTAATATTGTGAAACATTCAATTAGTTTTCAAATTCCAATAGTCTCATAAATATCCTTTTCCTCTTTGTTTTGAATCTGTATCTAAAATAAGAATCACATCTTACAAATGATTGAATTGACTCTTAAGACTTAAACAAAATTTTTTTTGGAGTACAGTTGTTTTACAGTGTTATGTTAGTTTCTGCCATATAGCAAAGTAAATCAGCTATATGTATACTTATATCCCTTCTTTCTTGGATTTCCTTCCCAGTTAGCCCATCACAGAGCACTAAGTAGAGTTCCCTGTGCTATACAATAGGTTCTCATTAGCTATCTGTTTTATATATAGTAGTGTATATATGTCAGTCCCAATCTCCCAGTTCAGCGGCCCCCGCTTCCCCCCAGGTGTCCATATGTTTGTTCTCTACTTCCATGTCTATTTCTGTTTGACAGATCAATTCATCTGTACCATTTTTCTAGATTCCACATACATGTGTTAATATATAATAGTTGTTTTTCTCTTTCTGACTGACTTCTTTCTGTATGATAATCTCTAGGTGCATCCATGTGTTTGCAAATGGCACAATTTCATTCCTCTTTATGGCTGAGTAATATTCTTTTGTGTATACACACCACTTCCTTATCCATTCCTCTTTTGATGGACATTTAGGTTGTTTCCATGTTCTGGCTATTATATATAGTGCTGCAATGAAGCTGTGACAATATACAGATAGCATTTCATTCAGTTCCATTTAAGTATTAAAAAATTTAAGTATAAAAAAATGTTTAAAAATCCTCCTAGGTCTTAATTTATGCATTAGAACTTTTAAGAACATTAATGTTTGGCACAATATGAACAGAGAAGATATTGTGTTATTTGTTATTAATTGTGTCAGTTCAAAATGAAACTGTCTAAAACTATAGAAGAAATTATATATTACTTAATTTAGGGACATTCTTCTTCCCTAGCATTTGTTTTGTTTCTTTTCATTCATTAAATTAGGGAAAATTATTAAATACTTGAAAGTGTAGCACTTTGGGACATTTGCCACATTTTGTGGTCCCTGGGCCTTATCTTCTGTCTCTCTTATACTGCATGGCAGTGAATACTGAGCCCAAGTACAAAATGTGAATAAATGTCCTCAGCACAAAAATAGATTTATTAAGCTATATTTATCTCTTTGGTTACAGTTTTTCATATAAACTTTGGCCTACAAATACCCTTCCTCTCCCCTCCCAGTCTTTGCAGAAAGTGAGAAAATCTATGAAGAATAAAAATTTAGAGGAAACCAAAAAAGAAAGAAAGGAAACCTAAATAGTTACAAACGTACCAGTTAACTAGGGATCTAAGACCAGGTATAGAACTCCAAGGCTAAAAACTTGAATTTTATTGCCCTTACAAGGGTTAATGATTGGACTACTTGTGATGGGACCAGACTCTTGCATGTATTTCCAGAATCATAGAAAGACCCCCTTTTTAGTATAAGAGAATCTAGGGGAAAAAAAACACTCACTGATTTAGGAAAGGACAAGGAGATTTGTCTTTGGTCTTGACTAAGCAAAGGGCTCAAGCATCCTGAGAAATTAAAGGGTTGGACACTCAGCATAATAACCATCATGGTGAGAATTCACAAACTAAGACATTTACATAAACATCTGCGCTAGATAAGTAAAAATTTTGGGTCACCTTGCAAGAAACAAATGCAAAAGTAGTCTGGACAATTCTTCCACACACAGGTGGACAAAACTTCTACAAAAAAGAAATCTCCATGTAAGGAAACAGTCTACTATGAAACACAATTAAAAGAGTTAGACCATTTAGAATTTGAGATAGTAGGAAAAAAATGAAAGAGTATGAAACTTGCATGTTTAAACAGAGACATCATTAAGTAATACATATAAAAGAAGAGCACTATGAAAAGTAGATGGACAGAATTGAAAAAGAATACAAGGGAATATTTAGAACTGAAAACTAGTCATTGACATCAAAAGATAAGTGAACAGACAAAGGTATAGACAGAATTGAAGATAGAATCAGGAGTCTCAATTCACTAATGAGTGATGCTCAGAATTCACACACATACAGAGAGAAATGGATATTAAAAGATATGAAAGGAAAATGATTAAATCCAATATATGACCTATAAGAGTTTCAAAATGGGAACTGGGTAACAATTCAAGATATAACAGCTATGAGTTTTTTAGGTTTGAGAAGCATAGAGAATATTTAAAAGATTTAAATAAATCTATCTCTTCGAATATAAAATTGAACTCTAAAGTTAAACTACAAATTTTAAAGCAACCATTGAGTAAAGACAAACCTATACAAGAATGATTATTAGACTAATATTGACCTCACATTAGCAACAATAGATGCCAGACTGAGACAGAACAGCATCTTTAGAGTACTGAAGATAGAACTTTTGTCATAACAGTTCTATCCAGTGAAGAGTGTCATGAAAACAAAATGATCACCTTTTCAGGCAGAATGTCTCACTAAGAGATTTTTAAAAGCTATGCCTCTGGAAAGAGGGACTTGAACCCAGAAGGAAAGCTCAAAGGGTTTGATAGGAGACTTACACCTATTTTTGTATGAATAGATAATTTTATATAAGCTATTTCCAAAAATAAAATAAGTAAACTTTGTGAGAGTCATCCAACCTTGATAACAAAACTGGAAAGGATAGCCCAGAGAAGGAAAGATACAGGTCAGTTTCATTTCAGAATATGTACCCCACAATCTGATATATTAATATAAAATACTTGGAAACCCAATTAACATATATATTTTTTGTACCCATATACACATTCAAATGGATGTAAATGATATGTAACAAATGCATCTAAGTGGTTATATGATAGAAGCATTCCTTTTAAGGTCGTGAGCAAGAGCGGAAGAATAGCCACCACTTTTTTTTTTTTGGCTACATCTAAAATACATCCAAAGTCCAACTGCTGCTCACTACCTCCACTGCTCCCTACCACCCTAGTCTGAGACACATCATCTCTTTTCTGCACTGCTCAGTAACCTCTCAGCTAGACTTCTGCCTCTTGTCCTTGCCCTCCTTAGAATCTATTCTTTACACTACAGGAGAAGTGAACCTATATTAATATGAGGCAAGTCGTGGTACTTCTTTGTTTTAAACCCTCCAGCAATTTTCCCACACACTCAGAGTAAAAACCACGGTCTATAATATCTCAAGGCTTTTATTTCATTCCTGCTGTATTCTTACCCTTGTTAAAACTCGAATATGCTAGACAAGCTTCTACTTCAGAGCCTTTGCACTCTGTCCTTTTGCTTGAACCACTGCTTCCAAAGATCTGAAGACTTACTTCTTTGTCTTCTTAGTGTCTTTATTCAAGTATCTTTTTCTCAATTTAAATTTTCTCCTATTTAAAGTCATAAAAGATTTCCTTCCTACTCTTTTGGTATTCCTTATATTTCTTATCTATTTTTCTCCATAACATTTTCACCTTCTATCATACTATGTATTTCATTTATTTTATTGTCTCTTTTCCCATCTGGAATATGAGTTCCATGAGGGTAGGGATTTTTATCTATTTTGTTAAATGCCATATCCCCCACCATTTATAATTAAATCTAGCACAGGATAAGTGCTTAATAAATATCAGTAAATAAGTGAATATCAAAAGTTTGGTAAGACTTTTTCTTTTAAGAGAATTTGTATGTTACTCAAAGTTGGGAGATACCGATACAGATTCCTGAATAATATTGAGATCAGAGGCAGAAAGTATTAGAATAGTAAGAAATGCTCATTTGGATTATGACTGCATCTTGATTTTGTATCATAATAATGATTTTTAATTCATTATGACAGCTAACGCTGGGTAATGCAGAAGTAACTGTCTAATTCTCGAACTAATAGGTGTACTTACTTACTGGTTATTAGATATCCTCCTTTAAAAATAGATAAACTAAGGAGTGATTTTTTAAAATATTTTACTGAACAATAGATTTAGTAATTTATTTCTTTACAAATCACCTTTGTATCATCATATGGTTTTAATATGCAGCATATCAGTTTTATATCCTGTACAGTCATTGTGAAAATGTTTGACATATTCATATTAAGATCTCATTTTCAAATGATATAACATTTTAACGATTTTTTTTTTGAGTGTAGATGCTTCTGTTAGTTCATTTATGCTTTTGTGTATCACTTCCTTTTTACTTATATTTTTATGTATTCCCAATAGGTCTATGTCATTTCACATCTATTTTATCACTTGTTTTACTTACAAGTAAGGTTTAGTCAAAATAGGACTAGAAACAGTTGTTTCCAAGTCATGTAGCATTCTGTGGCTGTTGTTTTTTCTCAACTGTTTCTTTAGATAGTTCTAAAAATGTGAAAATCTCATATATATTTTTATGATAATTTTTATTTTAAAAATTAATAAAAGTTCCTCACAGAATATTGTATCGTAGTCTATTTAGAACCTACTATCATTTTTAGAAGTGTACTTTTAGCTCAGCCAGCAGATACACAGTGAAAATCATTTGGTCAATGAAGAAAATAATATTAAATGTACTTTAATCTTAATTTTACGAGAAATAGGTATTTTTCTAATTTATATGATAGCATTTAGATTAATAAAAGTCGAAACTGAAAATTGCAATTGAATGTGCCAGAGTACTGTACACAGTATTATTTTGTTCATTTTCAACGGTGCTTTTAACTTACTATTCTTATTGCAAAGGATACTTTGTCTTTTAGAGAGTAAAATGGCATTATTTACATCAATTCATGTGGGTTTGTGAAAAAACTGCCGTGACTCCTTTACTTAATGGGATTCTTTCCCTGTGGCAGTGCAAACGGCTAGAGCAGGAGCTTCATCATCTGAAAGAGCAGAAACAGACTTCAGCAAACAACATGAGACATCTGACTGCTGAAAACAATCAAGAACGTGCGTTGAAGGTAAATCTCCATTCCTTCTTGCAGGCAAATTAAGGTTGTAAGCCCTTGGTGCCAGCTTTCTGTGCTGCATATATCAGTTGTGTACATTTCAGCAGAAGTGAGCTGTGGTGTTTGCCAACAGCCCCTTCTTTAAACACAGATACAGCACCCTTCTGTCACGGTATTATTTTATTTCGTGTATGTGTACAGGAAAACAACATATTTTCTGAATTTCAAGTGGTGGTATATTAATAACTTTAGGTTCATGCTCATTGTGTTTTTGATTTCAAAGTATGTTGTTACCTTTAGTAGTTAAGAAAAAGTGGCCACTCTAAAAGAAAATATATATATAATGGGCTTTTTCTTTGCATCAATAATTATTACAGTAATTTTCTAAATGACTTATACTATTAGTGTCCCACAGATTTGACACTCCTTGAAAGGTACATGAATATGTTTGGGAATTGAAAGAATGCTTAAAATGTTACCGACAGCAAAAAAATGAAAGAAAAAAATATATTCTATTAGAACTTGAAACAAGTAGAGTGTATATCATGACAAAAATTCTGTTTGATTTTAATATAGATCCTACAGTTATGAAAAAGGACATTATTTCAATTTAACTAATTAACTAATTTCAATTTAACTTAAGATACTTTTCATTCTCTTTTTTGTCTTTGCCCTGGTTCCTAGCATAATGCCTGTGACATAATAGAGGCCCCTTCCCTCAAGGTGCTTACGTTCTCATTAACGGGTTAAAAATAAAAACACAGCATAGCCACAGGAAACAAAGCATTCATCGTTGTTGTTAATGGCACAATTAAAGAAAGATGTGCTGTCAAGAAGGTTGTATTGTACTTTGTTGTCTTAAATTCGTTTCTTGCTGCAGATTACAAAAGAACATCATGTCATTAGAAGGGTAAGTGAGTAAACCAGAATCATCAACCAACATTGAGGAAAATGGTGACATTTGATGTGGAAATATCTTTAACCTGTTTATGAAGTATGAGGTTTGGTTGAAGACGGATTTTTCTACAAAGTATATTTAGCTTCATTCTCAGCAGTGTGTGTGTGTAATAACTTTGCTATTACTCTTTAATGCACTTTTCTTTTTTCTCTCGAATTTACAGATAGACCAGAACAATAAATGGGGAATAAAAGAATTGTAGATTGCTATGATTATTTTTCAATTACCCCAAGGAATTTTCTACTGTATGAGTAAAATTAAGCATATAATTACTTAGATGTGTATTTGCAAATCAAAGGTAACGTTCTTTTAGAGAGAGCCTCCATCATGAGTGTTAGTTTATCAGCCTCAAGGGACAGGTATTATGTGCTCTGTTTGATATGGCTATCAGTATTTAAAATAGGACCTAAAATAAGAATTCTAGTTTGTTAAGTTAATAATAATTGCATGATCTTTATTCTGGCATTTTTGTTTGTGTATTTATGTTAAACTGAATTAAATGATAGCTACTATGTGTGGAGAGAAAAAGATGCATAGTTCCAAGAGATTATTAAAATTAGAAGGCAAATTGTAGACCAAAAGAAACCCATAAATTCAACACAAAATAAAAATAAACCCCCATAAAATCATTCTTTAGTTATCTTGTGCCATAATTCCTCATAGAAAACCTTTAAGTTTATTACAAAAATTAGGTGATTTATAATATATCTGCTTTATTCTGAATCATTTTTTAAAAATTTTTCCTACCTTTTCGGGTCTTTATTCTCTATTTGGTTCTTCTATTATTACACTTCGTATCTTTAAATTGCCGTATAAGATATGGATAATAATAAGTTTATTACCAAGCTGTTTGGTGAACAAACTTTCTCCTTTTTAAGCAATATGCTTATCTCTTAAAATACATTTACAGGTGTCATTTTTTAAAAATGTTAACTGCCAATATTTGGCTAGTATCTAATGAAGTTGAGGAAGAATTTTTAAATAGAATCTCTGTCTCTAGTAGATTTCAGTCTGCCAATAATATTTCTAGTATTTTAACATAAGTGGTACTATTATTAATATCACTGATAAAGGTAATATAAATTTGAATAGGATGATAGCTGAAGTTTTTATGCTTTATTACATTGCATTATGCTATAATTCTTAAAGGAAACAGTCCTGCAGATATGTTGGGAAAAATCAAAGTCAATGGTTCTACATTACATAGAACTTTCCAAAGTGATGACTGTGGGAAATAACATGATTATTATACATGGATATATTATATATGGATACTTTTTAGTAATCTAGTACCATATGAATGATATCTTTGTTTATCCTAATAACCAGGAAATACTTTGTAAATTATTTTTTGTGATAAAGCATAAAATAAGAATTTTGTTGATCCTTAAACGCATTGTTTTTGAAGTAGTATAGAATGGTGGTGGTTTAGTCACTAAGTCGTGTCCAACTCTTGCGACCCCAAGAGCCTGCCAGACTCCTCTGTCCATGGGATTCTACAGGCAAGAATACTAGAGTGGGTTGCCATTTCCTTCTCCGGGGAATCTTCCTGACCCAGGGATGGAACCCTGATCTCCTGCATTGCAGGCTGATTGCTTACTAAGCTACAAAGGAAGTCCAAGCATGGAATACATTCGAGCTAAATTTGGTAGCATGACACTGTTTCCCTACTTTTACAATATTTAAAATTTTCCCTCATAATAAGTAGAACACAGTGATACATATAGGATGAAAGGCTAAATTTATACTGATATTAATCTATACCCTGAAAGTTACATAAATTAAAAAGATAGCTTATTCCTTCATTTAAAATAAATTTTATCCACTATTAAGAAATTTATTTCTCGATGAACACAAGTTTTGAACATCTAATGATTTTAAAATAAATTTAGATTAGCCATAATTATTCAGGCATTAGATTTAATAAGAAATGTCATATAAACTGCCTTTCTTTCCTGTTTGATTTCATTTACTTCCCTTATCACATATCTTTAACCTCCTACAGTTGGACTTCACCGCTGTAATTCCATTGAAACACACTCTTTCTTAAGTTATATGTAACCTCTGATGGTTAAACCCATGAAACTTATCATCTCATATCCTGCTTAGTATCCCAGTAAGCCTAAATGGAACAGATTTTCATCTCACTGGCCCCTGCCCTCATGAATTACCTTCCTGTAGTTCTTTGCTTTCATATCCTCATTTTTCTTTTCTTTGATTGTTATTCTTTAGCTTGTGCCTTTTTTCTACCAGTTCCTAAAGTATAAATATTCCCCTAAGTTATGTGATCAGTCCCATACTTTTTGTTTCTTAAAAAAAACAACAGATTTTTTATTTTAGAGAAGTTTTAGCTGCACAGCAATATCAAACAAACTAGAACTCCTTCACTCTCAGTGTTCCATATGTTCAGATGCCCTCAGCATCCAGTACAGGAAAGGTACATTTGTTGCAGTCCATGAACCTACATCAGTGTAGCCCACAGTCTGTAGTGTACATTAGGGTTCACTTAGTGTTGTACATTCTGTTGATTTTGAGAAATGTAAATAAATATTTATTAATATCATTGTAGTATTACAGAAGAGTTTCACTGTGAAAAAGTATACAGAAGAGTTTCACTCTAAAACTCCTCTGCGTTACCCCTATTTATCCCTCCTTCACCTCAGCACCTACCAGCCATTAATCATTTTACTGTGTCCAAAATTTTGTTTTTTCTAGAATGTCATGTAGTAGTTCTGTGCACATTGGTTTCTTTCACTTAATAATAATCATTTAAAGTTTATCCATATCTTTTGATGGCTTTATACTTCATTCCTTTTTAGAATTGAATAAATCTCCATTATTTGAATATACCACTATTTATTTATTCACCCACCTATTGAGGTGCCTTTTGGTTGCTTCCAAATTTGGGCATTTATTTATGAATAAATCTGCTGTAAGCATCCACATGCACATTTTTCTATGGATGTAAGTTTTCAACTCATTTCAGTAAATGCAAAGAACTATGATTGCTGAATCGTGTGGTAAAAGTATATTTAGTTTTTGAGGAGATGCCAAACTGTTTTCCCACATGGCTATACCATTTTGGATTTGCTCGTTATGAATGACAGTTTTTGTTACTCCATATTCTTGCCAGCAGTTGGTCTTTTGTTTACTGTAGGCTTGTCTTTTCTAATTTCATCCCTTCCTGCAACATCATCTGTATTTGTGTCCTAATGACTGCTTTGTCTGCCCTTCCACTTGGATATCTTAGTGTCTCCTTTACTTCAGTAAACTTGAAACGAAATCCTGAATTTGACTTCCTACGTCCTCTCTTCAACCTGGGAGGAAGTCAGGACCTGAGCCAAACACTATTGACTCTATAACTTAACATTTATTCTCAGTTATATTCTCCTTTGTTTGCCTTTACAGCTTTATAGAAGCTGGAAAAGTTAAACACTTTGTAAGCTTTTCTTTTTGCCAGTGAGACATAAGAAGAATTCTACAGCAGGGATGAGAGAAGAAGGAAGAATCTCAATTTTATAGGTGTGAAGTTGGGGCTTCCTAGGTGGTACATTGGTAAAGAATCCGCCTGCTGATGCAGGAGACAGAGATGTGGGTTCAATCCTTGGTTCAGGAAGAGCCCTGGAGTACAGAATGGCAACCCGCTCCATTATTCTTGCCTGAAAAATTCCATGGACAGAGGACCCTGGCAGGCTGCTGTCCATGGAGTCACAAGGAATCGGATATGTGCAACTGAGCACTCTCTCACACACACACACACAAATGCCAAGAGAAAAAGTATGTTAATCAGTTAGTCATGTCTGACCTTTTGCGCCCCCATAAATGACAGCCCACCAGGCTCCTCTGTCCATGGAATTCTCCAGACAAGAATACTGGATTATTCTTGGAAATACTTCTCCAGGGGACCTTTCCAACCCCAGAAGTGAGACTGGGTCTCCTGCCTTGCAGGCAGATTCTTTACTATCTGCATGACCAGGGAAGCTGGCCTTTAACATCATTGAGCCTTTTAGCAAGTGAGCCACTTGGAGAACTTTTAGTCCCTATGTGGTCATCTATACCCTGACTTATTTTTCTAGTGACATAATGCTATATATTTTAAATCATTCTTAACAATTTTCTATTTACTTACAAATTGATCAGTTTGTTGTTGTTTAGTTGTTCAGTCATGTGTGACTCTTTGCACCCCATGGACTGCAGCACACCAGGCTACCCTGTCTTTCACCATCTCTGTGAGTTTGCTTAAACTCATGTCAATTGAGTTGATGATGCTATGCAGCCATCTCATCCTCTATCACCCTCTTCTCCTCCTTTTGCCCTCAGTCTTTCCCAGCATCAGGGTCTTTTCCGATGAGTTGGCTGTTCACTTCAGGTGGCCAAAGTATTGGAGCTTCAGTGTCAGCATCAGTCCTTTCAATGAATACCAGGATTGATTTCCTTTAGGATTGACTGGTTTGATCTTGCTGTTCAAGGGACTCTCAAGCGTCTTCTCCAGTACGACAGTTCAAAAACATCAGTTCTGTGGTGCTCAGCCTTCTTTATGGTCCAACTGTCACATCCATCGGAGAAGGCAGTGGCACCCCACTCCAGTACTCTTGCCTGCAAAATCCCATGGATGGAGGAGCCTGGTGGGCTGCAGTCCATGGTGTCGCTAAGAGTCGGACATGACTGAGCGACTTCCACTTTCACTTTTTACTTTCATGCATTAGAGAAGGAAATGGCAACCCAGTCCAGTATTCTTGCCTGGAGAATCCCCGGTACAGTGGAGCCTGACGGGCTGCCGTCTATGTGGTCACATAGAGTCGGACACGACTGAAGCGACTTAGCAGCAGCAGCAGTCACATCCGTATATGACTACTGGAAAAACCATAGCTTTGACTATATGGACTTTTTCAGCAAAGTGATGTCTCTGCTTTTTCATATGCTGTCTAGGTTTATCATAGTGTTTCTTCCAAGGAGCAAGCATCTTTTAACTTCCTGGGTACAGTCACCATCTGTGGTGATTTTGGAGCCCAAGAAAATAAAGTCTGTCACTGTTTCCAGTTTTTCCTGTCTATTTGCCATAAAGTGATGGGACCTGATGCCAGTATCTTAGTTTTTTGAATGTTGAGTTTTAAGCTAGCTTTTTCACTCTTCTCTTTCACCTTCATCAAGAGGTTCTTTAGTTCCTCTTAACTTTATTGATCAATTAACATCTATTAATTAATGGTATTCCCATACTCCTAGACTTGTAGCCTAATATGTAATTGACATACTCTTCATATCCTTTCAAGCTCTCACCTACTACACAGTGACAGAGCATCCAGTCCTGTCAATTCTGCAACAGTGATTTCTTTTCTATTTTACTCTCCTTTGTATTATCATGCCTTGACTCTATGTCAAGTTCATGATCTAGAAGGCAATAGTACCTTCTAATCTAACTTTTTTCCCCTCAGTTTCTCACCTTTGTAATCACTGTCACACTTCCATTACCTGTCATTCTAAAACACAAGTGACACTTTTCTACCCCAAAACCTTTAGTAAGTCTAACATTTTCAGCAATGAAAGAAGACAGATATTCTGAATAACTTTCTTGATAAGAACAATAAAAAAGACGCCTATTACTTTAAGAATATTTTACAAAATTTCTGAGAAGACAAGGAATCTGAAAAGGCTTAAAGCAACATGGAAATAGAAAAACAAATGAACAAACATGGGAAATAAGTGATTGCCTGAGGTCATCTTGCACCCTCAGTGCGTTTGTCAAATGGTGGTGAATTTGAACTTTGAATTTTAAGGACTACAAGGACAAGACAAACAGAAAACAGAGCCCAGGGCCTATTTAAACCAGAATGTAATGAAGATCTTTTCCTGAAGCTGGTATCTTAGATGATCACACCATCACTGTTTAGGTGAATAAGAGTCAAGCCCTTCATGCAAAATATGAAAGTAAGAAAACTTGGTTTTCTTACTTTGGAGAAGCTTAATGTAGAGAAGCACACAAAAGGTCTCAAAAATTCATCTTCTACAGCTAGCTTCACGGCTGGTTTAGAATCACACCTGTTTCCTAAATTCTTGCTATCTGACTTCCTGACGGTAATAATGATATAATATCTTAAATATGCTGAAAGCAAAAGGGGGACTAATTCCTTAAATATACAGAGAGAAAGCAGCTATTAAAAACAAGGGTGAAATAACAATTGGATAAATAAAAGAATTTCAGTTGCTTTCCATTGTCTGTTTGGTTTCTGCCATACAGCATGAATCAGCCATTGATACACCTATATCCTCTCTCTATAACTTCCCTCCCACCTCCCACCCCTCTAGGTTGTTATAGAGCCCTGGTTTGAATTCCCTGAGTCATATAGCAAATTCCCATTGGCTATCTATTTTACCTATGGTCATGTATACGTTTCCTTGCTACTCTCCATTTATCCCACTGTCTCCTCCCTCCCTACTCTGCAAGATTTTGTGGTCTTGAATTATTTCAAAATAATACATTGCTAAAAATTTTTATATGTTCATTGTAGCCAGTGAAAAAGTGCTAAGATACCTAAACAAAATGTTAATGATATTTCCTCTCCTCTCTCTGTTTGTAGACCTGCCAAATTAATCTTGACTAGGAATGGCAATAGATACCCTGCTTGACTTTAACCTAATTTTAATGAGAATGGATTCTACGTTACAACAACTAGTTGTCATACTTACCGTGGGATTTTATATTTCCTTTCATAATTTAGAGTCTCACTTGAAAAGTTTCAGTATACAAAATCATCGCTGAGTCTGGTTTTGTGGTTGGTTTATCTTTTGACATGTTTGTTGTTTTGCTTTTGCTTTTCGTGCATCTCATAATTTTTTCTTTTTTAAATGCTAGACATCGTGGGTAGAATGGTGCTTCTTCTATCAGGCCAGCAGTGTTAGTATTGAGTTGATCTGCTCAGGAGTTGATCTGGATTTGGGTTTTGTTGTTACGGCCACTGTTAGTGCATCCTAAGTTTCAGGTTGTTCTCAGAATGGATTGTTGTTGGCCTTTTTCTGAGGATAGAAGTGCAGTGCTGGAGGACTTTCTCAGTGTTCATCTTCCTCCCTTCATTTTCAGCTGATCCTGTGTACTTATACCTCGAGGGTATCTCACTGTACACTCCTGCACTTACCTAGCATTTGTATGCTGGTTTTTAACCATCTGGTGTTGAAGAACTGAGGAGTTGTTCTGCTTCTATCTGACACAGTCCCTTTGTGATTGGACTTTGGGGTCAGGCTTTCTCAGGATTCCTCTCCATGGGAACCTATCTGTGACAGGTATTGTAAAAGAGAGACGTTCATGCCCCTCTCTCAATGTAAAATCTACTTATCTAATGGTATTGGTATACGGTCCTGGACCTGCATCTATTTCTTGCTGCTCACCCAGGAATAGAAAGAGTTATTTCTTCTACCGCTCCCAAGCAGAGAGTGTGTGTGTGTGTGTGTGTGTTTTCTGTGTCCTGAAGTTTACTGTCCTTTTAGCTGTATGTGGCTTTTGATCTGTTTACAGAAAGGGCTGGTGTTGGGATAGAGGGGTGGGGTGGTTTGTTCCTTTCCATAGCAGCAATTCCCTCCCCCACATCCCCTGCCTACATCACTGAGGGAAGCTCTCTCTGGTTTTCTACCCTGTCCTTAATATTTCTCATGAGCACCTGATCGAGATCTATGGGGAAGTATCTACCTGTAGGTGCAAGTCCCCTTTTGTCACGAATTTCTGAAGATTCTTTGTGATAGCTAACCCTACTTCCCATGCTCTACTCTCAGTCAGCTAGACTGTGTATCCCATTTGCTTTGCATGCTTCTCCCTCCTTGAAGTTAAAACTGGTTTTCTACTGAGCTTAGTTGTCTGATGAGCTCAAGGAAAAGTATGGCTATGTGCCTTATTCAGCTTTTCTTACTGTCAAAGTGGAGTGACAGCTTGTTCCAGCTTTCTGCAACCTAAGCATAAGCATTACATCCACTGTTGGACTTTGATATTGTTTTGTCATATTTAAGTAGCTTCTTTCTAGAATGTTTTAAAAGTTCTTTATTAGTAGATGTATTTTATTGAGTTTTTGGATGTTGAACAACTCCTTGAATAAACTGTTGAATTTGTTTTGTCATTGTTTTCCTGGGAATTTTAAAAATTATAATCATCTGCCCTCATATAATACATAACTGAGTGTCAAGTACTCTTACTCTGTATAGTAGTAAGGAATTTACTTAGAGTGGTAAAGTATTTAGACCTTTGAGATAGCAGGTACAGCTGTTTCTAATTTTATAGGGTAATAAACTAAGAAACGTGTTAATTAATGTGACCCATGTTAAGAGTAGTAGTTAGAGGTGAACCTTAGGTCTGAACCAAGGCTATTGATCTCCAAAGTTCATGTTCTCGAATATAAATGAAAATTACCTGTTTTCTTTGTTAGTGAGTGTCGATTTTTTTTCATATATTCAAGGGATTATATGTAAGAATATAAATACTGCTGCTTCAGTCATGTCCGACTCTGTGCAACCCCATAGATGGCAGCCCACCAGGCTCTCCCGTCCCTGGGATTCTCCAGGCAAGAACACTGGAGTGGGCTGCCATTTCCTTCTCCAATGCATGAAAGAGAAAAGTGAAAGTGAAGTCACTCAGTCGTGTCCGACTCTTAGCGACCCCGTGGACTGCAGCCTACCAGGCTCCTCCATCCATGGATTTTCCAGACAAGAGAATATAAATAATTAGGTGTATTTGTTCATGTTTTTTGTCTTTTTTTTTTTCTGTTGGTTTTTCTTTGTTTTCTTTTGGTCCTTTGTCCATCAGTCTTGTGGTTTTGTTTTGCATCTTACAGCTTTATTGATAGGTATTTCATATACAATAAAATTCACTTGTTTACAGTTTACAATTCAGTGGTTTTTGGTGTATTTGTATATTTGAGCAGCTATAACATAATCACAATAGTAATTTCAGAACATTTTCAACATTCACCTAAAACATCCTGTACATTTTTAACTGTCATTCCTCATTCCTGCTAACATCCTCTCCTCAGTCCCAAGCAACCACTATGCTACTTTCTATTTCTATAGATTTGCCATTCTGGAGATTTTTTATAAATGATTATAAGATATGTGATTCTTTGTGACTGGCTTCTTTGACTTTGCATAATATTTTCAAAGTTTATTCATATTATAGCATGTATCATCCTTCCTTTTTCTTTGATGCATAATCATTGTACAGATATACTATAATCTGATTATCAGATTATTAGCTGATGGACATTTAGGTTAAACATTTAGACCTTTGACCAATTTTTAATGAATTTTTAGGTATTGTATAAGGTAGGAGTCCAAATACTTTCTTTACATGTGTGTATCCAGTTTTCTCTGCACTATTTGAAAGACTGTTTTCCTCCCTACAGAATTATCTTGACACCTTCTCAAAAATCAGTGATCATAAATATGAGAGTTTAGCTCAGGACTCTTAGTTCTGTTCTATTGATCTAACATATCTGTCTCTATGATGGTACCATTCTGTTGATCACTAGCTTTGTAGTAGGCATGTCATCTAGACCTGGGTTCTCCAGTTTGTTTTGGCTTATTTGGCTGCACCTGTTTTGATGTTAATGTTACTAGCTTAGTGAATGACCAAAATTTCTGCCTTCAGCTGTCATCTTGGCAAGTTTAAAATTGCATGAGAATGATCTTGCCTTAAGTATTAAATAGAATCAATTTTTAAAACCATGTACTCTTGGTAACTTTTTATTACAGTGAATTTGTAAATTGCTTTTTCAATAGTTTCACTATATTTATCTAGTTTGTATTTTTCTTAAGTCAGTTTTGTTGGTCTATATTTTTTTATAGGAAATACCCTTTCCACATCTCAGATTTGATATTATAGAATTGTAGATAATTTTCTAAGTTTTTGAATTTCTTATGTTTCTCTATATTTCCTCTTTCATCTGTATTGTGGCATATATCTGCTTTCTCTCTCCCTTTCTCTTTTTTCTTATAAAGTCTTTCCTGGGCTTTATACATTTTATTTTCTTTTAATAAATTCTTGGTTTTACTTATCCTTTCAACTTGCTAAAGTTTCCATTTCTGTTTCCCTTTTCATTCTTTATTCCATTTTATTCTGATTTTTATAAGTTAGTTAGCTTATCTCAGTCTTTTTTAAAAAAATAAAATTGTAAGGCTATACACTTTACTCTTGACTATAAGTCTGCTGCTACTGCTGCTAAGTCACTTCAGTCGTGTCCGACTCTGACCCCATAGACGGCAGCCCACCAGGCTCTCCCGTCCCTGGGATTGAACACTGGAGTGGGGTGCCATTTCCTTCTCCAATGCATGAAAGTGAAAAGTGAAAGTGAAGTCACTGAGTCATGTCTGACTAGTAGTGACCCCATGGACTGCAGCCTACCAGGCTCCTCTGTCCATGGGATTTTCCAGGCAAGAGTACTGGAGTGGGGTGCCATTGCCTTCTCCAGACTATAAGTCTAGCTATGTCTACAGTTTTGGGAGGGATCAAATATTTTTTTCAGAACCATGAGTTGGTTCTGATTTTTTTTGTTTGACCCAGGATAATTTAGAGAATATAAACACTTATATTTTAAAATGTATTAATGTTTTATTTCTTACAGTGTAAATAATCCACTTTGAAAGATATCATTGACTAAATAAATAAATTACAGTCTCTGTTCAGTGTATGAGGTCAATATATATTCAGTTGAACACTATACTTCCACTGTAGTTGCATTCTTACAGTTTTCTCATATTGCTGGGAATTTCTTGCTTTATACATTTGTCTGCTTTGTTCTTTGTTATATAGGTATTTAAAACTCTCTTAGGCTATGCATATACACCATTATATACTGTTCCTTTTCAGACTGCTTACAGCTTCATACCTTTAAGTATACTTTTCTGATATATGTATTAGTGCCATTATCTTGGTTCATTCCGACTGCTATAACCAAAATATCACAAACCGAGTACCTTATAAATAGCAGATATTTATTTCTCAAAATTCTGGAGGCTGGAAAGTCCAAGATCAAGATACCGGTATGGTAAGGATCTAGTAAGGGCCTTCTCTTTTTTTCATAGCTGGCACTTCTCACTGTGTCTTCTGGTAGTGGAAACAGCAAGGGATCACTGTGGGGTCTACATGAATACCATGAACTATACTCGTGACCTAATCACCTCCCATTTCAAAGGTCACGTTTCTAATACCATCATCTTTAAGGGTTAAGATTTCAACATTGAAATTTTGGAGTGACAAAAATTCAGACCATAGGAACTAGTTTTTCTTTCTTTTGTTTTTACATTTGCCTAGTATAATGGTACTACTGTTCAACAGTAATTTTGCTACTCAGAATTTTTTCACCCTTCACCTGATTTTTGTAATCTTTCTTCCCTTATAAGAAACAGACTTTCCTTATTCCTCGCATGTGGTTTGGCTGGTGATAATACCTCTGTGGCCTCAGGTCTGACAGATCAGAATGTCAGATTCTCCAACCCACAGCAGTTGCTTCAGAATCTGGCACGTGAAGCCTTTTTTCTCTCTGTTGTTATGGATTTAATATAAACAAAAATGAAGTAACTCACCAAATATAAAGATCTTTCTGCATCTGTAAGTACAGATCTGCATCATCAGTTTGTTGACTCTGTAAATCCCTTTGCTTGATACATACCTTGTAATTTTCTGTTTTCTGTTTATAACATTTTCGTTCCAGCTATTCAATATCATAAGCAAAACTTTGAAAAAGACTCTTACATGTACATCTTCCTCTTAGAGCATGTGACCATACAGTAGGAAGTATAGTGGCAGGAAATTACTGGAGAAGGGGGAGAATGATACCAGATTTTGTACAGGTTGCAGTTCAAATCTCTGAAGTATATGAGAGTTTTCAGAGGTCAGATTTAGAAGAAAAGATACATGAAACAAGAGTGTATTCTGTATTCCAGAATCTCACTACTGATGCACAGAAATAAATGGTTCACAAAAGAGACTGAGTCAGAGAAGCGAGTCAGGAAGATTACCAAGAGGTTGTATTATCATAGATTCAGAATAGAATAAAGTTCTGTGCATGGAATAGTTCACAGGGTCAAATTCTACAAAGTCAAATGTAATCACAAGTGTCCATTTGATCTGAAAACGAGGAAGGCAATGGTACCTTTGTTGTTGCGGTTGCAGTTCAATGGTTCTGATGATAGCCTTCAATCTAGTAAATTGCAGAGTTAATACATTTAAAAGTGGAGAAAAGGTAGATTATTTTTTGAGGAGCTTTTCTGTGAAGTGTAAGTGTAAGGGTTATATGAATATAACCTGGAGGAAGATTTAAAGAATGGAGAGAAGAACAGTTAACATATCCTCAAGCATTCTCCTTTTATAAGATCTCTGATGTATGCCTGTCTAGCCCAAAGCTAGCTAGTAATGATCTGTATTTGTTGTTGTTCAGTTGCTAAGCTGTGTCCTACTCTGTGACCCCAGGCTCCTCTGTCCTCAGCTATCTCCCAGAGTTTGCTGTTGATTGAGTTACTGATGCTATCTGACCATCTCATCCAGTTCAAAAAGATTGTTAGGTTCAGTTTAGTTCAGTCACTCAGTTGTGTCTGACTCTTCACAACCCCATGGACTGCAGCCCACCAGGCTTCCCTGTCTTTCACCAGCTCCTGGAGCTTACTCAAACTCATGTCTATAGAGTTGATGATGCCATCCAACCATCTCATCCTCTGTTGTCCCCTTCTGTTTTCAATCTTTCCCAGCATCAAAGTCTTTTCAAATGAGTCTGCTCATCCCATCAGGGGGCCAAAGTATTGGAGTTTTAGCTTCAGCATCAGTCCTTCCAATGAATATTCAGGACTGATTTCCTTTGGGATGGACTGGCTGGATCTCCTTGTTGTCTAAGGGACTCTCAAGAGTCTTCTCCAACACCACAGTTTAAAAGCATCATCTTCAGCACTCAGCTTTCTTTCTAGTCCAACTCTCACATCCATACATGACTACTGAGAAAACCATAGCTTTGACTAGACAGACCTTTGTTGACAAACAAGGTCTCTACTTTTTAATATGCTTTCTAGGTTGGTCATAACTTTTCTTCCAAGGAGCAAAGTGTCTTTAATTTCATGACTGCAATCACCATCTGCAGTGATTTTGGAGCCCCAAAATAAAAAGTCTGTCACTGTTTCGTTTCCCCATCTATTTTCCATGAAGTGATGCGACCAGATGCCGTGATCTTAGTTTTCTGAATGTTGAGTTTTAAGCCAACTTTTTCACTCTCCTCTTTCACTTTCATCAAGAGACTCTTTAATTCTTCTTTACTTTTTGCCATAAGTTTGATGTCCTCTGCATATCTGAGGTTATTGATATTTCTCCAGACAGTCTTGATTCCAGCTTGTGCTTCATCCAGCCCAGCATTTCTCATGATGTACTCTGCATATACGTTAGATAAGCACGGTGACAATATACAGCCTTGACATACTCCTTTCCTGATTTGGAACCAGTCTATTGTTCCATGCCCAGTTCTAACTGTTGCTTCTTGACCTGCATACAGATTTCTCAGGGTACAGGTCAGGTGGTCTGGTATTCCTGTCTCTTGAAGAATTTTCCACAGTTTCTTGTGGTCCACACAGTGAAAGGTTTTGGCAGTCAGTAAAGCGGAAGTAGATGTTTTTTTGGAACTCTCTTGCTTTTTCGATGATCCAGCGGATGTTGGCAATTTGATCTCTGGTTCCTCTGCCTTTTCTAAATCTAGCTTAAATATATGAAAGTTCACGGTTCACGTTCTGTTGAAGCCTGGCTTGAAGAATTTTGAGTGTTGCTTTGCTAGCGGTTAGATGATAATTTAATCATTCGGAATCAGGAAACAGAGAGGATATGACAGTGAGCTTTAAAATCTGAGCCAAAAGATTGCAAGGTAGGTTTAGGGCCAGGCAGACTGCTATGCACTTCCCTGGTGGCTCAGCGGTAAGGAATCTGCCTGCAATGCAGGAGACCAGGGTAGGGAAGATCCCTTGGAGGTGGGCATGGCTACTCACTCTAGTATTCTTGCCTAGAGAATCCTGTGGACAGAGGAGCCTGGCAGCCTGAGGTCCATAGGGTTGCACAGAGCCAGACACTACTGAAGTGACTAAGCAGCAACAGCAGCAAACTGCTGTAGGCCATGGGTACTCTGAAGTTATGACATAGCCAGTTGGAAAAGTTGGAGCCAGTAAAACAATATTAAAAAGTATGAAATTCTGAAGAAGAAAAGTGGTTCCTAATAGTATTCTGTTACCATGTAGGCTTTCTTTTCCACACAATAAATGTTTTCTTTCTTTATAATGGGCAAGACTCTCAGCTAGACCAGGTTTAAAGTCTGCACACCAAATGGAGAATTGCTATGACACATTCATTATAGCCTCTCTGAAAGGAATGATTGTACTAAAGGGTCACTCTGTGGATTACTGCACCAGGTATAGCCAAATCATCAAAGCCTGTGTAAGTTCATCAAGTACACCAAGACACAATAAAACTGATGAGATTCAGATGAAACAACTGTGAACTGTTCGCTCTTCCATAAAAGGAATACTGAATTACTGTGGGAAACTTCTGCGGAGATTGTCAGGGGCAAACCCCAAATATAATACTTGTAAATATTTACATTTAATTGCTCCTAGTATTGGTTACTAATGTTTTTGTAATTTTGATGTTCATAGTACTATTTTAACAATTTGAAGATATTATTTTGACAAAAAATGATAGAAATATAAAATTACCTTGCATGCTTCCCTATTGTTTTATACATTTTGTAATATAAAAAAATTAATCAAAATGAGCATTTGAATGAAGACATACACTTTCAGTAGAAGACCGAACTTTAGGCACACAGGCAGACTCATCATTATGGGAGCTGGCTTTAGATAGATCCTGGAGTCTTTCTCCAGCCTTTGGACCTAGTATTTCCCTGACTGAAAAATGCTCTGCATCACCTGTTGCCCTGTTTCCTTTGCCCAGATAATACCTACTCATACCAGCTTCAGTTTGGCCACAGTCCTCTTGTCTCTAGCCAAACTAGAGAAGGATTTGGGTATTAGAATCAGTTCAGTTCAGTCGCTCAGTCATGTCTGACTCTTTGCGACCCCATGGACTGCAGCCCGCAAGGCTTCCCAGTCTTTCACAAACTCCTGGAGTTGGTGATGTCCATCAAATTGGTGATGCTATCCAACCATCTCATCCTCTGTTGTCCCCTTCTCCCCCCGCCTTCAATCTTTCCCAGCATCAGGATCTTTTCCATTGAGTCAGTTCTTCACATCAGGTGGCCAAAGTATTGGAGTTTCAACTTCAGCATCAGTCCTTCCGATGAATATTTAGGACTGGTTTCCTTTAGGATGGACTGGTTGGATCTCCTTGCTGTCTAAGGGACTCTCAAGAATCTTCTCCAATACCACAGTTCGAAAGCGTCAATTCTTCAGCGCTCAGCTTTCTTTATAGTCCAACTCTCACATCCATATATGACTATTGGAAAAACCATAACTTTGACTAGATGGACCTTTGTTGACAAAGTCATGTCTCTGCTTTTTAGTATGCTGTGTTGGTCATAGCTTTTCTTCCAAGGAGCAAGCACCTTTAATTTCATGGCTGCAGTCACCTTCTGCAGTGATTTTGGCACCCAAGAAAATAAAGTCTCTCACTGTTTCCATTGTTTCCCCATCTATTTGCCATCAAGTGATGGGACTGGCTGGGTAGTAGAATGAAATTATTTTGATAACAAAATAAGTACTGACCTGAAAAGAAACGTAATATGTGAGAAACTCTTCAGTGCTCCCAGGACTTCCTTCCCAGTCTTTCCTAAGGCTGCCCACATCAGCAGTCCTCCTTTCCCCTTGTCCTTAGCTCTCCCTCATCATCTCCTCTCTTTTTCTCCTGACCTATTGGCCTTTGGTATTATGGTGACCAAGAAGATGTGAAAGAGTAGATATCCACCATACTTTCTTGGAAACAGTACCCTGGGTACCTTTAAAGGCAATGAAGGTCCAGATAATTGGCTGTTAGGTACTGAGTATAGATTCATAACAAACGCATGTATCAGAATCTAAGAAGAATGGTTGCTATTTATATCTGGGCCTGACATAAATCATGCTGAATTGGAATATCTTACATGGTGTTTGAGAACTTAGTGCCATAGACTTGGTGTTTGGACATAAAATAGGGACAAAATATGTCCCCAACCTTCTTTTATGCCTGTGGATTTTTTTATTTCTGAAGATAATATTTGTTTTCTACCAATTGTGTTTTTTAATGTTGTTCATTGTTGGTCAGTCACTATGTCTGACTCTTTGCAACCCCATAAACTGCAGCATGCCAGGCTTCCATTCCTTCATCTTCTTCCTGAATTTGCTCAAACTCATGTCCATTGAATCAGTGATGCCATCCAACCATCTCATACTCTGTTACCCCCTTCTCTTCTTGTTTAATGTTAGTTCTGTTCGATTTTCTAATTGATTTCAAGATTGTGCTGGTATCAGTATTTTTGTGGCATTATCAGTTTTATATCTTTTATAAGTGTTTTTTTGGTGTTTTAGGGATAAGCTAGATGAGACTACAGAGAGACTGCTGGCCAAATAAAATTTTTCTGTTTCAGATTTTGCATTTCCAGCAATCAAATTCTACACAAGATTGTACCTAATAGTGATTTGAAATGAATGATATATTAAATTCTCTTGTGAATTGCAGTGTAGTAATACTGTGAAAAGTGTAGTGAAAAATCCAGATGGTTTTTTAAATATTGTGAAATTTAATTTGATGGATTTTTAGTATTACATGTTCTTTCTAAACTAGAATATATACATATACTAAAACTTAGATTATCAAATACAATTAATGTACTCTGGCTACTGAGGAAGTTGTTTCTGATTTCAGACGTGATGCTGGAAAGCAGTTAAGTCCTTCATGAGAGATTACATACAATTCTCAATAAAAGTATTTTTAACTGTAGTTTTCTGTACCAAGCAAATTGTTATTGCAGTAGCATTTTTGGCTTGAGTGGTTTTTAGACATATAGTTTTTAGTATAATGCATCTACAGAATGTTGGCATATTCAACTTATTACTAATATTTTAAAAACTAACATTTTATATAAATTGACGCAGCTACAGTATGTCTTCTATATCAAAATAACTTTATTGTGTTGTTCAGTGTTGGCTAGTTTTTCTGTTATGTTGATGCATTAAAACAGATATTAAATTTTATCATTAATTCAGCGCCTGGTCTCTCATCAAATCCCCTTAATTACAAATTGACTCCAAGGATTAGACAGCATGGATTTTAATTTTAACTGAAACAAAAAAAAAAGCATCTTGAAGAATCACTCTTGCCTAGTGCCTCGTAGATACATTTAAAAGATCCTTAATTTATTGCTTAGTGTTTAAAGTTGAATACAATACAAAATATACCACCAACATTTTTTCTCTTATATTCATATTAAGTATGTGTTTTAATATATATATTTCATAGTCTTGAAAAAACTCTTGAGTATTTTTAGATAAATAGCAGCTTCAGAAGTTTTGATAACTTGTAACCCTTTCTTTAGAAAATATTAACTTTGAATATTNAAATATATGAAAGTTCACGGTTCACGTTCTGTTGAAGCCTGGCTTGAAGAATTTTGAGTGTTGCTTTGCTAGCGGTTAGATGATAATTTAATCATTCGGAATCAGGAAACAGAGAGGATATGACAGTGAGCTTTAAAATCTGAGCCAAAAGATTGCAAGGTAGGTTTAGGGCCAGGCAGACTGCTATGCACTTCCCTGGTGGCTCAGCGGTAAGGAATCTGCCTGCAATGCAGGAGACCAGGGTAGGGAAGATCCCTTGGAGGTGGGCATGGCTACTCACTCTAGTATTCTTGCCTAGAGAATCCTGTGGACAGAGGAGCCTGGCAGCCTGAGGTCCATAGGGTTGCACAGAGCCAGACACTACTGAAGTGACTAAGCAGCAACAGCAGCAAACTGCTGTAGGCCATGGGTACTCTGAAGTTATGACATAGCCAGTTGGAAAAGTTGGAGCCAGTAAAACAATATTAAAAAGTATGAAATTCTGAAGAAGAAAAGTGGTTCCTAATAGTATTCTGTTACCATGTAGGCTTTCTTTTCCACACAATAAATGTTTTCTTTCTTTATAATGGGCAAGACTCTCAGCTAGACCAGGTTTAAAGTCTGCACACCAAATGGAGAATTGCTATGACACATTCATTATAGCCTCTCTGAAAGGAATGATTGTACTAAAGGGTCACTCTGTGGATTACTGCACCAGGTATAGCCAAATCATCAAAGCCTGTGTAAGTTCATCAAGTACACCAAGACACAATAAAACTGATGAGATTCAGATGAAACAACTGTGAACTGTTCGCTCTTCCATAAAAGGAATACTGAATTACTGTGGGAAACTTCTGCGGAGATTGTCAGGGGCAAACCCCAAATATAATACTTGTAAATATTTACATTTAATTGCTCCTAGTATTGGTTACTAATGTTTTTGTAATTTTGATGTTCATAGTACTATTTTAACAATTTGAAGATATTATTTTGACAAAAAATGATAGAAATATAAAATTACCTTGCATGCTTCCCTATTGTTTTATACATTTTGTAATATAAAAAAATTAATCAAAATGAGCATTTGAATGAAGACATACACTTTCAGTAGAAGACCGAACTTTAGGCACACAGGCAGACTCATCATTATGGGAGCTGGCTTTAGATAGATCCTGGAGTCTTTCTCCAGCCTTTGGACCTAGTATTTCCCTGACTGAAAAATGCTCTGCATCACCTGTTGCCCTGTTTCCTTTGCCCAGATAATACCTACTCATACCAGCTTCAGTTTGGCCACAGTCCTCTTGTCTCTAGCCAAACTAGAGAAGGATTTGGGTATTAGAATCAGTTCAGTTCAGTCGCTCAGTCATGTCTGACTCTTTGCGACCCCATGGACTGCAGCCCGCAAGGCTTCCCAGTCTTTCACAAACTCCTGGAGTTGGTGATGTCCATCAAATTGGTGATGCTATCCAACCATCTCATCCTCTGTTGTCCCCTTCTCCCCCCGCCTTCAATCTTTCCCAGCATCAGGATCTTTTCCATTGAGTCAGTTCTTCACATCAGGTGGCCAAAGTATTGGAGTTTCAACTTCAGCATCAGTCCTTCCGATGAATATTTAGGACTGGTTTCCTTTAGGATGGACTGGTTGGATCTCCTTGCTGTCTAAGGGACTCTCAAGAATCTTCTCCAATACCACAGTTCGAAAGCGTCAATTCTTCAGCGCTCAGCTTTCTTTATAGTCCAACTCTCACATCCATATATGACTATTGGAAAAACCATAACTTTGACTAGATGGACCTTTGTTGACAAAGTCATGTCTCTGCTTTTTAGTATGCTGTGTTGGTCATAGCTTTTCTTCCAAGGAGCAAGCACCTTTAATTTCATGGCTGCAGTCACCTTCTGCAGTGATTTTGGCACCCAAGAAAATAAAGTCTCTCACTGTTTCCATTGTTTCCCCATCTATTTGCCATCAAGTGATGGGACTGGCTGGGTAGTAGAATGAAATTATTTTGATAACAAAATAAGTACTGACCTGAAAAGAAACGTAATATGTGAGAAACTCTTCAGTGCTCCCAGGACTTCCTTCCCAGTCTTTCCTAAGGCTGCCCACATCAGCAGTCCTCCTTTCCCCTTGTCCTTAGCTCTCCCTCATCATCTCCTCTCTTTTTCTCCTGACCTATTGGCCTTTGGTATTATGGTGACCAAGAAGATGTGAAAGAGTAGATATCCACCATACTTTCTTGGAAACAGTACCCTGGGTACCTTTAAAGGCAATGAAGGTCCAGATAATTGGCTGTTAGGTACTGAGTATAGATTCATAACAAACGCATGTATCAGAATCTAAGAAGAATGGTTGCTATTTATATCTGGGCCTGACATAAATCATGCTGAATTGGAATATCTTACATGGTGTTTGAGAACTTAGTGCCATAGACTTGGTGTTTGGACATAAAATAGGGACAAAATATGTCCCCAACCTTCTTTTATGCCTGTGGATTTTTTTATTTCTGAAGATAATATTTGTTTTCTACCAATTGTGTTTTTTAATGTTGTTCATTGTTGGTCAGTCACTATGTCTGACTCTTTGCAACCCCATAAACTGCAGCATGCCAGGCTTCCATTCCTTCATCTTCTTCCTGAATTTGCTCAAACTCATGTCCATTGAATCAGTGATGCCATCCAACCATCTCATACTCTGTTACCCCCTTCTCTTCTTGTTTAATGTTAGTTCTGTTCGATTTTCTAATTGATTTCAAGATTGTGCTGGTATCAGTATTTTTGTGGCATTATCAGTTTTATATCTTTTATAAGTGTTTTTTTGGTGTTTTAGGGATAAGCTAGATGAGACTACAGAGAGACTGCTGGCCAAATAAAATTTTTCTGTTTCAGATTTTGCATTTCCAGCAATCAAATTCTACACAAGATTGTACCTAATAGTGATTTGAAATGAATGATATATTAAATTCTCTTGTGAATTGCAGTGTAGTAATACTGTGAAAAGTGTAGTGAAAAATCCAGATGGTTTTTTAAATATTGTGAAATTTAATTTGATGGATTTTTAGTATTACATGTTCTTTCTAAACTAGAATATATACATATACTAAAACTTAGATTATCAAATACAATTAATGTACTCTGGCTACTGAGGAAGTTGTTTCTGATTTCAGACGTGATGCTGGAAAGCAGTTAAGTCCTTCATGAGAGATTACATACAATTCTCAATAAAAGTATTTTTAACTGTAGTTTTCTGTACCAAGCAAATTGTTATTGCAGTAGCATTTTTGGCTTGAGTGGTTTTTAGACATATAGTTTTTAGTATAATGCATCTACAGAATGTTGGCATATTCAACTTATTACTAATATTTTAAAAACTAACATTTTATATAAATTGACGCAGCTACAGTATGTCTTCTATATCAAAATAACTTTATTGTGTTGTTCAGTGTTGGCTAGTTTTTCTGTTATGTTGATGCATTAAAACAGATATTAAATTTTATCATTAATTCAGCGCCTGGTCTCTCATCAAATCCCCTTAATTACAAATTGACTCCAAGGATTAGACAGCATGGATTTTAATTTTAACTGAAACAAAAAAAAAAGCATCTTGAAGAATCACTCTTGCCTAGTGCCTCGTAGATACATTTAAAAGATCCTTAATTTATTGCTTAGTGTTTAAAGTTGAATACAATACAAAATATACCACCAACATTTTTTCTCTTATATTCATATTAAGTATGTGTTTTAATATATATATTTCATAGTCTTGAAAAAACTCTTGAGTATTTTTAGATAAATAGCAGCTTCAGAAGTTTTGATAACTTGTAACCCTTTCTTTAGAAAATATTAACTTTGAATATTGCACAACCATAACTATATCTGAATGATGTACATTTTCTTTTATTTCTGTTTCCTTAATAATTTCACAAAATCATGCAGTGTGATTTTGTATATTCGATAGAAGTCTTTCCAGTGTAATCCAGTGTCCTATTTCCAGTGTTTGTAGTTTATAACTATTTTGTTAAATCTTTACTTCTTTTGATACTCACTATATTAAGTCCAGAATCATTTTTGTGCATTTTACTCTGAAGATATATGAGTTTTTCTGTCCTTCTTTGTAACAGTGCTAGTTTTTAAATTTGAATTTTTATATACAATTATTCATTTAAAGATAGAACAGCAATTCATTTTTATTAGAATAAGAGGATAATGAAATGGAATCATGATTATAGTAATCAAAAGTACATTTGTCCCTGTATTTTTTGTTTCATTATGTGGTGATCAGCTTTTAACTCTGTGTTCCCTCCCTCTAAAAAAAATTTACTTATTATTCTTAAAAGATTCTAAAACCTATCTTGTGATAGTTGTCACTTATGTTGAATTTATCTAGATCTATAAGTTTTCAATAGTTAATTTACTTTATATAGACCAAGAGATAATTATTAATAAACCTAAAGTATTCTAAGGTATATCATTTTTTAATAAATTCTCTTGTGTCAATTACTTTTACCTTTTGAAAGTTTGTAAAATATAAATAATTGTTTTCTTTCCAGTTAAGGGATATTGTTTATCTTATATTTTTGTAAATAGATTTTTAAATAGTAATCCATTGTGGGCTTTTGTGCTGTTGCTATTAAACTGTATTTTTATATGCTGGAAGGTAGCATCCAAATGAGCCTAGCTCATCATGGATAAAATAAATTGCCTAGAAACAGGTTGTTTATGTAATATTAGATGGTAATATAAACCAACAAAAGCAAGGAAATTAACTTCTAAGGCTGACACAGTGCCCTTTCCTTGCTCCTTTGTGCCTGTAGGTATCATGAATGTGTTGTAATACCAAAGTACCGTGGACTCAGTTCAGAACTGTCAAACATAATTCTAAATTTCTTTACTTTGTTGGTTTATGTCACAACTTAATATTATTTTGTCCCTTAATACTATATGATGTCCTTCACATGTGAGATGAAGCAATGCATGGGTGCATCTGAACAAAATGGAAAAGTTTGTTTGCTTTTCTCTCATTTACACTTGATTGCCTCTGATTAACCATTATCATGCTGCTCTAATATAGTTCTTTAAGTTGTGAAAAAAGGTAATTAAAAAAAGTATAAAATATCAAGAAGTTTTTCAAAAATGTAGTTACTGATTTTAAAAGTGTTATTTGTTCTTAATTTTTTTCCCATTGATTACTTTTTGTTTTATCATTTTCTTGTCATCTTGAAAGGCAGCTGCATCCCTGTTGGGGCAATGAGAAGCTACCAGTGTTTTATCATAAATACTCAAGTATACAAGTATGATTTCACAGAGAGTGCTAATATGAGTTGCCGAAAAGAATTATATGTGGAATATCTACTTCTAGAGTAGAATTAAACCTCTCAAAGTAACCTCCAGGATTTATTTGGAAAATGATAGAAACTTGGCCACTCTTTTAAGAGCACCTATTTCTTGATGATTATGGTAAAATGTAAAAATGCATTCACTTAATTTTTATATTCAGTAGTTAGGTAGTTGCTAATCAATTTTTAATGTGCTATCTTTGCTTTGGGGTCTGTTTTATACAATTATGGAGGGACTTTTAATACTAAATATTTCAGTGTTAGAAAATTTATTTCTTTTATGAATATGAGTTCCATATCTACAGCAGTTTGGAAATTATTTTCCTTTCTGTTTTTCTCTGTAAACAATATCTACCCTTTTTAGATATCCATTAAGACAGTTTTCTAAAAGAGAATTACAGATTTTCAAGCTTTGACTATTTCTTAAGAATAATCTTTCCTTGTACCAAAGATACTTGACTAGTTTTTTTTTTAAAGATTCTTATTTATTTCTGATTTGTCTGTTTAACCTTACAGAAGGTCACATACTTTCTGTAAAATTATACAACAGAACAAACTCTCTAATGTGGTCAAACAAAAGATCTTGCTCTCAGAAACTAAAGTACTGTGAAATATGATGGTAGCGAAGTGGTTTAAAGTGAGGAAGGGTGATCATTCTTTATGAAATTTTATTTTTATTTTATGCAAGTAATGTTTAATTGGATACATTTAAAAGTAGTGAAAAAATGCTCTATTTGCTAGAGATTTGCAAAACAATACTTTAAGCTCTAACTTATTTTCAGGTGTTGAAAGGTGAAACATTTGACATTTTCTTTTCGGGCATTGCTTTAAAAAACAGAGGGCGGGAAAGAGGCGTTGCCACATCAGAGTTAAGGGTGTTTGTGGTTGTCCGTGACAGCAGCTCTAGTTTTAAAACACCTGTGTTTACTTTAGAGCTTTTCAGAGTCTGCCTGAAAGTGGCCTAAGAATGGCACAGGCCTTCATGATGGCTAGGGTTTTTTATAATGCAGAGACAGAACTAAACTTTATACTTCAATATTCTGTTGCCGGCATTTACTTCTCTTATTTTATATATTTTATCTCTTCATAAACTTACAGGTGTGCATCAGATAATGCATGATTTATAATCTATATAATGTATAGATTATACTTTATCAAAGCCATTTGTATTTATAGATATGTTTTGCTTTTTGTTCACTGATTGATAAAGGTTGGCGAAAAAGTCTTCAGTATATTATATAGTTGTATTTTCATTCACAATTTAAAGTTCATGAAAATACTTTTTTGGAGAGAAATGAATGTGGCCTAATGTGTGTTACATTATTTTGTTATTATCTTTAGTGGTTTGAATATAGGTATAGGTTGATGTTTCAATTTGTCCATCATTTCCTAGCTGGTCACTGTTTCCAGTTTAGGAACATGTGCTTTTTAAATGATTTTGTACATTTCTTATAATTTTGTAATATTTCAAATGACATCTAGCATATTGTATAATCTTTATTATTCTCCAATTGAGATATTCTTAACTATGAGAATTTAATTTAACAGAGTTTAGTTTTTACTGAATTGTTTGTTTCAGTATTTTTTTGTTTTCAAACTTATCAGATATCATATACTCTGTGATGCATTCCTACAATATTCAACTTCTTAACTGTAGTATCAAGACATTTCCATGATATTACAGTTAATATCAAGCCTCAGTAGTATATAAAGGAAATAATTTTGCCTTTTGGTAAGTGATAGGTGTTGTTTGTTTCTCGATATAACTGGTTTTTAACATTTTATGTACTTAAACCCTTTTGAGAAGCCAATGCCAGTTTTGAATCTTTTCCCTTGAAAAATACACATGCACAGAAATTTGCATATAGGTTCAAGTTTATTTCTCACCCAACCCCATCCATGTGCCCCAGGATAAGAACCTTATTCTAGGTCTTATTTTCTCTAGATAGTGGTATAGACAGTTTTTAATCTAGAATATCAGAGAATCAGAGTCAAATAAAGTACAAATCACTATGTTAGAAATTGAAAAACATAAAGCAGACATTGATTTTACCAGCTTTAAATGTAAATAGTATTTTAATGATATACTCCAAATGCTGTGATGGCTGCACTTTATGTTAATGTCCTAATCCCAGTACCTCAGGAAAAGTATAAAATAAAAATGAAAATTGCCTCATTTTTCTACATATAAGCAGTTGTCAATATACCCATTACTTTGTTGAAAGATAAGTCAACTAATATCATCCCATAAAAGCTGCAAAAAAGAAATGATATTGTACTTCAAAAGTGTAGGCATCCCTCTAGGTGGCTAATGCTTAGCTATGGACAGTATACTAAAGGAATTACATGTAATAGTGTGTATCACGTGAAAGATAATGAAAACTTGAGGAAAATAACTAATAATTGAGTTGTTAAACATGAAAGAATTCAGAAAAAGATAATTTAAAATGTTTGAAACAGAAGAAAAGCATCAAAGTTATTTTAAGTGGCGTTAAGTTAGGTGTTCAATCGCTAATTTGTGTCTGACTCTTTGTGACCCAGCACAGGCAGGATTGATTGCAGCATGCCAGGCTCCTCTGTGCTACACTATCTCCCAGAGTTTGCTCTAATTCTTGTTCATTGAGTTGGTGAGTTATATGACAATAACTAAAATATTTTAATAATGATTTATAATAATACTGTATTGTGTATGGTTTTACCTAGAGCAGGAAAACTTTTTTGGTCAGATAAAACTGCTGAGAGAAAGGATAATTTTATTTAAAATCTTTTATATTTATTCTTTTCTGTGACTACTAATAAGGAAGTAAAAGGGGAAAAAAAGATTCTCTTAGTGCTATAAGTACATTGGTTTCCAAAAACTCTCAAATTGCTTAACTTAACTCCTGAAACTTGATACAGGATTTCCATTGGGTGTGTCAGTTTTGTCTTGGTGGCAGTTCTTTTTAGAGAGTAGTTACCTGTCTCTGACGTAAGTTTCAGCGTAATTCATGTGTAGCGACTCTGTGTTATATAACATTTACAATTCTTTAATAAAAACTTTATGTTTGTATCTGTCTCAAGTACACTTCCAACGTCCCTAGTTGTTAAGACCACAATTCTCTCTCTCTCTCTCTCTCTCTCTCTCTATATATATATATATATACACACACACACACACACACACACAACATTTTTCCTGAATCTTAAGCTATCAGTCCTGTATTTGGAATGTTTCTATTATAAAGCATCGGGTGTTTTAAAATTCATATTTCTTAAAACTAATATTTTCCGATATAATTTTAAAGGGGAAATGGGAAAACTTTAAGATCCAAAAGATTTCTAAAAATTAAATGAGACTTAATATAGAAATTAAGACAATTGATACGAGAGAAAGCCAGAGATATGGCTTCGCTCAGTTCAGTTGNTCTATTATAAAGCATCGGGTGTTTTAAAATTCATATTTCTTAAAACTAATATTTTCCGATATAATTTTAAAGGGGAAATGGGAAAACTTTAAGATCCAAAAGATTTCTAAAAATTAAATGAGACTTAATATAGAAATTAAGACAATTGATACGAGAGAAAGCCAGAGATATGGCTTCGCTCAGTTCAGTTGCTGAGTCGTGTCCGACTTTTTGTGACCCCATGAATCGCAGCCTCCCTGTCTATCACCAACTCCCGGAGCTCACTCAAACTCACATCCATCAAGTCAGTGATGCCATCCAGCCATCTCATCCTCTGTCGGCCCCTTTTCCTCCTGCCCCAATCCCTCCCAGCATCAGAGTCTTTTCTGATGNTCCCTTGGACTGCAAGGAGATCCAACCAGTCCATCGTAAAGGAGACCAGTCCTGGGTGTTCATTGGAAGGACTGATGCTGAGGCTGAAGCTCCAATACTTTGGCCACCTAATGTGAAGAGGTGACTCATTGGAAAAGACCCTGATTCCGGGAGGGGTTGGGGGGCAGGAGGAGAAGGGGCCAACAGAGGATGAGATGGCTGGATGGCATCGTCGACTCAATGCATGTGAGTTTGGGTGAATTCCGGGAGTTGGTGATGGACAGGGAGGCCTGGCATGCTGCAATTCATGGGGTACAAAGAGTTGGACACAACTTAGCGACTGAACTGAACCCAAGACATCTGAGACTGTACAGATTAAGAGATTAAAAACATAAATAAAAGGTCTCTGAAAATGAAAACGGGCTTCACAGTTGTTTTATAAGAACCAGAGGCTACAAACTGGCATTTACATAGAACAGTTCTTGTTTGAATTAATGTGATCAATTCCTGCTCCATCTGCCTGACATAAATAAGGCTGAATCTCCAGAAAAATGCCTGGAATCTCTACCATTATTTTATACATGATGGCAGGCACTTCTGTGATAATTACTAGGCACACAAAAAGATGAGACTACATGGCCAAAATCAAAAGAAGTGCATATTATATAAACCAACTCAAAATTGATCTGATCAGTTTGATCAGATCAAAGATACTGCTATTTAGATATATAGGTGATCTAGATATTGGAGTTGGAGAAGGAAATGGCAACCTACTCCAGTATTCTTGCCTAGAAAATCCCATGGATGGAGGAGCCTGGTAGGCTACAGTTCACGGGGTCTCAAAGAGTCAGACACGACTGAGCAGCTTCACTTAGTCACTTAGATATTGGAGTTAGATGTACAAGGGCTTTATAATAATAGCAATGCAATCACTATAAAATTACCAGTGACATCTTTCACAGAATTAGAGCAAAACATTTTACAATTTGCATGGAAACACAAGACCCCAAATAGCTAAAGCAATCTTGAAAAAGAAAAATGGAGCTGGAAGACTCAAGCTCCCTGATTTCAGACTATACTACAAATCTACAGTAATCAAAACAGTATTGTACCACTACCAAAAAAAAAATATGGGTCAGTGGAACAGGATAGAAAACTCCAGAGATAAACCTACACACCTGTGATCACCTGATCTATGACAAAGGAGTTGAGAATATACAGTGGAGAAAAGACAATCTCTTCAATAAGTGATGCTAGAAAAACTAAACAGCTCCATGTAAAAGAATGAAATTAGAAGAAATAAACTCCAAATAGATTAAAGACCTAAGTGTAATGCTGGATACTCTTAAAGGAAAACAGGCAGAACACTCTTTGATATAAATCAAAGCAAGATCTTTTTCAATCCGTCTCCTAGAGTAATGAAAATAAAAACAAAAATAAACAAATGGGATCTAATTTAACTTAAAAGCTTTTGCACAGCAAAGGAAACCATAAACAAAAAGGCAAACCTCAGAATGAGAGAAAATATTTGCAAACAAAACAACTGACAAGGGATTAATCTCCAAGATACATATACAGAACCCATGCAGCTCAATATCAAAAAAACAACCCAATCAAAAAATGAGCAGAAGATCCAAGTGGAGTTCCAGATATAGAAAAGAAGCAAGATTACCAGGGGTTAAGGGGGAAGGAGAGAGATAAGTTGGAAAAATTATAATAGCCATGATTAAAGTATTCAAAAAAATGAAGGAGAATTCAGATAAAAAGATTATTCTGCATTATATTAGAAATAAATGATAGCTAACACTGATTAAACATGGTCTCCTGGAGAAGGGAATGGCAAACCACTTCACTGTTCTTGCCTTGAGAACCCCATGAACAGTATGAAAAGGCAAAAAGATAGGACACTGAATGATGAACTCCCCAGGTCAGTAGGTGCCCAGTATGCTACTGGAGATCAGTGGTGCAATAACTCGAGAAAGAATGAAGAGGCAGAGCCAAAACAAAAACAACACCCAGTTGTGGATGTGAGTGGTGATGGAAGTGAAGTCCAGTGCTATAAAGAGCAATATTACATACTAACCTGAAAGGTCCATGAATCAAGGCAAAGTGGAAGTGGTCAAATAGGAGATGACAAGAGTAAACATCGACATTTTAGGAATCAGCTAACTAAAATGGACTGAAATGGGTGAATTTAACTCAGATGACCATTATATCTACTACTGTGGGCAAGAATCCCTTAGAAGAAATGGAGTAGCCATCATAGGCAACACAAGAGTCTGAAATGCAGTACTAGGATGCCTTCTCAAAAACGACAGAGTGATCTCTGTTTGCTTCCAAGGCAAAACAGTCAGTATCATAATAGTCACTTTTTTGGGTTTTAGTTCTAGAAGATCTTGTAGGTCTTCATAGAACCATTCAACTCAGCTTCTTCAGCAGTATTGGTTGGGGCATAGGCTTGAAGAAGCTGAAGTTGAGCAATTCTATGAAGACCTACAAGACCTTCTAGAACTAACACCCAAAAAAGATGTCCTTTGCATTACAGGGGACTGGGATACAAAAGTAGGAAGTCAAGAGATACCTGGAATAACAGGCAAATTTGGTCTTCAGTACAGAATGAAGCAGGGCAAAGACTAGTAGAGTTTTGCTAAGAGAACACACTGATCATAGCAAACACCCTCTTCCAACAACACAAGAGAAGACTCTACACATGGATGTTACCAGATGGTCAATACTGAAGTCAGATTGATTATATTCTTTGCAGCCCAAGATGGAGAAAACAGTCAGCAAAAACAAGACCAGGAGCTGACTGTGGCTCAGATCATGAACTGCTTATCGCCAAATTCAGACTTAAATTGAAAAAAGAAGGGAAAACCACTAGACCATACAGTTCTGATCCATATCAAATCCCTTACAATTATACAGTGGAAGTGACAAATAGATTCAAGGGATTAGATCTGATAGAGTGCCTGAACTATGGGTGGAGGTTCATGACATTATACAGGAGGCAGTGATCAAGACCATCTCCAAGAAAAAGAAGTGCAGAAAGGCAAAATGGTTGTCTGAGGAGGCCTTACAAATAGCTGTGGAAAAGAAGAGAAGCGAAAGGAAAAGGAGAAAAGGAAAGATATACCCATTTGAATGCAGAGTTCCAAAGCTTTCCTCAGTGATCAAGGCAAAGAAATGGGAAAGACTAGAGATCTCCAAGAAAATTGGAGATACTAAGGGAACATTTCATGCAAAGATGGGCACAATTAAGGACAGAAATGGTATGGACCTAACTGAAGCAGAAGATATTAAGAAGAGGTGGCAAGAATACACAGAAAAACTACAGAAAAAAGATCTCCACGACTCAGATAATCATGATGGTATGATCGTTCACCTAGAGCCAGACATCCTAGAGTGCGAAGTCGAGTGGGCCTTAGGAAGCATCACTACAAACAAAGCTAGTAGAGGTGATGGAATTCCAGTTGAGCTGTTTCAAATCCTAAAAGATGATGCTGTGAAAGTGCTGCATTCAATATACCAGCAAATCTGGAAAACTCAGTAGTGGCCACAGGACTGGAAAAGGTCAGTTTTCACTCAGATCCCAAAGAAAAGCAATGCCAAAGAATACTCAAACTCCTGCACAATTTCACTCATCTCACATGCTCGCAAAGTGATGCTCAAAATTCTCCAATCCAGCCGTTAACAGTACGTGAACCGTGAATTTCCAGATATTCAAGCTGGATTTAGAAGAGGCAGAGGAACCAGAGATCAAATTGCCAATATCCGCTGGATCATCGAAAAAGCAAAAGGGTTCCAGAAAAACATCCATTTCTGCTTTATGGACTATGCCAAAACCTTTGACTGTATGGATCACAACAGACTGTGGAAAATTCTGAGAGAGATGGGAATACCAGACCCCCTGACCTGCCTCCTGAGAAATCTGTGTGCAGGTTAGGAAGCAACAGTTAGAACTAGACATGGAACAACAGACTGGTTCCAAATAGGAAAAGGAGTACATCAAGGCTGTATATTGTCACCCTGCTTATTTAACTTACATGGAGAGTACATCATGAGAAACTCTGGGCACAAGGTGGAATCAAGATTGCCCGAAGAAATATCAGTAACCTCAGATATGCAGATGACTCCACCCTTAATGCAAAAAGCAAAGAACTAAAGATCCTCTTGATGAAAATGAAAGAGGAGAATGAAAAAGTTGGCTTAAAACTCAACATTCAGAAAACTAAGATCATGCCATTAGGTCCCATCACTTCATGGCAAATAGATCAGCAAACAGTGGAAACAGTAAGAGACTTTATTTTTCTGTGCTCCATAATCACTGCAGATGGTGACTGCAGCCATGAAATTTAAGGATGCTTACTCCTTGAAAGAAAAGTTATTACCAACCTCGAGAGAATATTAAAAAGTAGAGACATGACTTTGCCAACAAAGGTCCATCTAGTCAAAGCTATCGTTTTTACAGTAATCATGTATGGATGTGAGAGTTGGACTATAAAGAAAGCTGAGTACCAAAGAATTCATGCTTTTGAACTGTGGTGTTGGAGAAGACTCTTGAGAATCCCTTGGACAGCAAGGAGGCCCAGCTTGTCCATCCTAAAGAACATCAGTCCTGAATATTCAGTGGAAGGACTGATGCTGAAGCTGAAACTCCAATACTTTGGCCATGTGATGTGAAGAACTGACTCATTTGAAAAGAGCCTGATGCTGGGAAGGATTGAAGGCAGGAAGAGAAGGAACAACAGAGGATAGGATGGTTGGATGGCATCACTAACTCAGTGGACATGAGTTTGAGTAAACTCTGGGAGTTGGTGATGGACAGGGAGGCCTGGCATGCTGCAGTCCATGGGATAGCAAAGAGTCTGACACGACTGAGTGACGGAACTGAACTGAACTGAACACTGATAAATATAAAGAAGATGTAGCAATTCTAAATCTATATGCTGTAGTAATAGTTTAAGAATATACATGGCAAAAATTGATGAAACAGAAATAACTAGCTAAACTTAAATCATGCAGTAGATTTTAGCACATCTTTCTCTGTAATTAATAGAACAAATGAATCAGAAATGATATAGAAGATTTGAACCATATAGTTAACAATATAATATACACACAGTGGGAAGTCAGAAGGGCATAGTAGAGACCACTGCAACTCAGTCCATAGAAGGGAAAGTGATGCACTTAAAATGTTTATTAGAATAGCTAAAAGGCCAGAAGCAAATATTCTTAAGATTTTACCTTAGGAGGAAAAAGTAATTACCTAGTTGAGTCAATTGCTGTGACAGTGGCTTTATCTTCAGCCTTTCTATTCAGTGCCTCCTAGCAGTTCTTTCAGCATGATCTCTTACAGCAACCATTTTTAACTTCTGCTGTTCTTTTGGAGATCTTACTCTGATGCTCTTCCCCTGTCTCTAAGAAGATAAACTTGCAGAGATAAGCTTCACAGCGAAAATGGATCTAGTAAGTATGATCTGTCTACTTCATCCTTATTTGCTTTCCCAGGGTCTCAGAGGAAGTGACCTCCCTCCTTCTGTATTCAGAACTATTCGTCTGCTATGCTCGCAAGCCTTAATTTCCTATATTGTCTTATTATAATAGCTGTTTCTAAATGATAGTCTTTGGATCAGCTGTGTACCAAAATTACCTAGAGTTTTTTTAAGGGTACAGATTCTAAAGCCCTTTGTCGGAGGATCTGATTCCATGGGTCTGTGATAGGACCTGAAAATTTATGTTTTTGAAAACTTCTCCTGGTCATTCTCATATGTAATCAGTTGTGGGAACCATTTGATGGATGGAATTTCAATCCATTAGGTATTTTCTAGTGTTTTGGGGGCAAATATTTTTAATTTTTTTGAATTCAATTATTAGTGAATTAATTATTGAGTTAATTGTTTCATCAATGTATTGTATTTTGGGCATCATCCTAAGAACTTTGTAACCCTAGGTCATGAAGATATTCTGCATTCTTCTAAAAGTTATGTAGTTTTACATTTAGACACTCATTTTGATGTATTTGTGCAACAAGGATACTCAGGTGGAAGTCTTTTTTTTTTGCATATGGATGTTCAGTTGTTCCAAAACCACTTGTTAAAGGACTCTACTATCTCTGTTGAACTGCTTTGCACCTTTATCAAGAAAAAAATTAACCACATTAAGGTGACTCCACTTATGGACTATACCAATCTGTTCTGTTGATCTGTCTATTCCTTCACCAATACCAGGCTATCTTGATTTCTGTGGCTTTATAGGAAGTCTTATAGTTAAATAGTTTGATTACTCCAACTTATGTTCATTATTATTTTATTCTGCTTTCATTCCCTTGTATAAATGTTTAAATCAGCTTATCTACTTCTACAAGAGATCCTGCTGAGATTTTGATGGGAATCAACTTATAGATCAATTCGAGGATAATTGACTTCTTTACTATGTTGAATCTTACAATCCATGAATTGGATATGTGTCTCCATTTATGTTTCTTTGATTTCTTTAATAGCAGTTGGAGTTTTGAGCATACAGATCCTATACAAGCTTTATTAGATTTATACTTAAGTATTAATGATCAGTATTGTAAGTATTGTTTTTAATTTTGTTTTTCCAGTTGTATGTTACCAGTGTACAGAAATACAATTTATTTCTATTTGTTCGTCTTGTTTGCTGCAGCCTTCATGAATTCACTTATTAGTCCAAGTGTTGTTATTGTTGTTTTAAAGTTCCTTGGGATTTTCAACAGAGACAGTCATTTGTCTCTAAATTGGGATATGACTAGGTCTTCCTTTCACCCATGTATGCTTTTTCTTTCCTCTTCCTTCTTTATTGCGCTGACTGGAACTCCGAGCACTGTGCTGAATAAGAGTAGCGAGGAAGGGCATCATTGCCTTATTCCCAATCTTGGGGAAAAGCATTCGGTCTTTCATCTTTATGTATGTTCTTAGCTATGATTTTTTGTAGATACTCTTTATCACAACAAAGACCTTCCATGGAGTTTTTATTATGAATGGATGTTGAATTTTATCAAAGGCTTTTTCAGCATCAGTTGGACACAGAGGTAATTGAAACTTATAGATTCAAAATTGGATCCAAATAATTTTCAGTTACTATAGAAGTTGAGAAAGTCCTATTTAACTTATCTGTCTAATGTGGGTAGAACTGTGTCTTCCTAATAAGTTCTTTAAGTTCTAATCCCTGATACCTATAAATGTGACCTTATTTGGAAATCTTCACAAGTGTGATCAAGTTAAAATGAGATTATACTGCATAAAGGTGGGCCCTAATCTAATGACTGGTGTCCTTATCAGAGGAAAATGTGGACACAAACCCAGGAGACACTTCAAAGAAGACCATGTGATGACAGAGGCAGAGACTGGAGTCATGTGTACACAAGCTAAGCGACGCTAAGGATTGCTAGCAACCACCAGAAGCCTGGAGAAAGGCATGAAACAGTTTCTGGAAGGAAACAACCCTATCCACACCTTGATTTTGAACTTCTGGCCTCAGAACTGTGAGAGAATAAATTCCTGTGGTTTTAACTCATCCAATCTCTGGTAATTCATTCTAGTAGCCCGAGGAAACTACTATCAAAAAATTCATTCAGGTTTTTCCATAGCATCTTACAGAAAAACCCGGATGAATTTTTTGGCCAGCTCAATAACATACTGCCACTTTCTGGTGACTTTTTTTGAGTTCCAAAATGATTTTATTCCAAAAAATAAGTCTTTGTTTGTTTTGGGGTTGTATACCTATTTTTCACAACCTACACGTGACATCAAACAACTCAGGTAGGCTACTCATCCCTCTTAGGTTTCTTAGTAGTTTACTCAGTGATCTCAAACAGTTTTTGAGAAAAGCATATAATATGCTCATTACGTTTCCAAATCATGGATATTCTTTTTGTTCTGCACTTTGAAAATATGATTTTATTGTAGGCCAGCCTTTTAATATCTTTTCTATGACTAGCAGCAATGATAGCCATCATAGGCTCATATCTGAGGAGGCTGTCTACCTCCATTTTTTAAAGTAAAAAAACTCATTAAATAATTTTGCATGTTTTGAGAGGATCAAAAGTAGAACAAAAACTTTCATTATTAAAGCCTCAGTATCACAGGTAAACAGATCATACCCCTTTCTTAGAAATATTGCATACAAGCTGTGCAAGACATTTCATTTCTTTGGTAAGAAATTTATAGAAAAGAAACTGCCTAAGTTTTATTTGCACTGTCAGCCTAGTATCCAGATAAATGAGAAAAGTCTAATGTATATTTGGACACAATATCAACATTCTTTTGTTTTATGATTTTTACAGTTTAAAACCCTTATAGAAATCAAGAAAGCAATTTGAAACCTCATTTTTCAAATGAAAATACCTAACAGGTAGAGGGTTTGTTGCTCTGATTTGGCATATTGCTTGATATGTTTTAAAAAATGTTATTACTCTTAAGTTCTGACAGAGTCAGCTCTATGCTATAAGGGGCCAGCACAACTCTTATCAAAATCCTTTTTTGTTTATCCATAGTTATAACCTCTGAGCCAAAATAGGTAATTTTACTCAGTTTCATAGAACAGTCAAGGAAACAAAACTAATTTTTGTCTGTTTTGTGTAGTGTGCCCAGGCTAATGCAGCCTAGTGTAATTTATTATCATTGGTATGATGTGAAGAAACAAAAACACCCCTTTCGATTGGTTTAGAAACACATGCCTATTTCACCCCAGACTTGGGAGATTCACTTTCCATATGTACTTTCACATCTCCCTCTCCAGCATGCCCAACCACACATTCTCTGTGTATTTTGCTGTATATTGTTTTGATTATTTATCTGCATAGTCCACCTGTATATGTGTCTTGTCATTTAGCCTTCATTTTTTGTGATACCTTGGTCATGCCGACATTGGTCTTGTCAGCATTCCCATTTTCATTATCTGAAACTCTTAGAAACCGTGTTCTTAATATCCACAGTTTTAAACATTAAACTAGCGCTGTCTTGATACAAAACACAACAGTTAGTGTACAGAGAAAGTCAGAGGTGAACTGTTAACTCTTAACATTGACAGTGTATATTTGTTGAACTTAAGTTGCATCACTTGGAGGGGTGTAGTGATAAATGATCCATGATTGTGAACCACTTGTAAGTTAGTGGCCAGAGGGAAAAAAGAGCAATTGCAGCAGGCAGATAATTTTGCTGTATCCATCAAATACTAAAACCAGTATTGCTTTTAGCCCTATTTTTTGGACTGCCATATGAGTTTGTACTCCCCCTGCCAAACTTCTACACCCATTGCCAAAGACCAGAACATTTTACATTACAGGGAGGGGTTTCCCAAAATGGTTGGTCACTCTGTGGACAACTCTGATGTCAGAGAGTGAGCTCTTGAAAGTGACAGAAAGGAGATTGTACTTGGTCTGTTAAAAATTTGGCAAACTCTGAAGTCCATTTTCTGGAGGAGTGGTAAAATGTATGACTTGATAATATCAGAGTTGGAGGAAAGTAATCTCACTGGTTGTAATTGAATTAACAAGGGCAGGTATAGGAAGATAGGAAAGACTAACTTGGAGGCTATTGGAGTATTTCATGAATGACATTGTTCAGTTGCCATGTCATGTCCGACTCCATGGACTGTGGCAGGCTAGGCCAGGCCTATCTGTCCCTCACCATCTCCTGAAGTTCACCCAAGTTCATGTCCACTGAACTGATAATACCATCAACCATCTCATCCTCTGTCGTCCCCTTCTCCTACCTTCAATCTCCCAGTATCAGGGTCTTTTCCAGTGAGTTGGCTGAACACATCAATGAATGAAGTGCATAAGTTCAAATTACTGGAACTGGAGGTCATTGATAAGGATAGGACAAAGTTTAGTGAACACTGCAGGATCAATACTGACTCCCTATGGAGTAAATATTATGATTTTAAAAGAGTATTTGCCATTCGTACAAAAGGAAAACATAACTTTTAAAAGTTTGACTGGATGATAGGAAAAGAAATGGTGGAATAAAAGCTGTTTCTGTCCTGAATAACAGCTCCAATATGTCCTCTTAGCTTGGAAAGAAGCTCTGTCTAGTTCATGACCATGCACTATGAGAAACTTGCCAGTCTACCTAATGATGAAACTACTTCTCAATCTTGCTCATCACTACTCTTCCAAATACATTAGTTTTCAAATGTACTAATGGGAACCCATATGAGCTAATATGAATAGGCTTGAGAGTCCACGTGCCATTTAGAGAATTTGATTGCTTCGTGGAGAAAGGCCATATTCCATTTACCCTATTGGCTCCAACTGAAGCTGTTTTAGTACAAGAAGAAAATTTTAAAATTAAAATAAGACTTCTTATGGCTCAGTTCAGTTCAGTCGCTAAGTTGTGTCCAACTCTGCGACCCCATGAATCACAGCACGCCAGGCCTCCCTGTCCATCACCAATTCCTGAAGTTCGCTCAGACTCATGTCCATCAAGTCAGAGATGCCATCCAGCCATCTCATCCTCTGTTGTCCCCTTCTCCTCCTGCCCCCAATCCCTCCCCGCATCAGACTGTTTTCCAGTGAGTCAACTCTTCACATGAGGTGGCCAAAGTACTGGAGTTTCAGCTTTAGCATCATTCCTTCCAAAGAAATTCCAGGGCTGATCTCCTTCAGAATGGACTGGTTGGATCTCCTTGCAGTCCTAGGGACTCTCAAGAGTCTTCTCCAACACCGCAGTTCAAAAGCCTCAATTCTTTGGTGCTCAGCTTTCTTCACAGTCCAACTCAAAGGCATATTTTGAAGGAGTGATCAAAATAGACCTGCATTTTTAAAAAGATATCATAGGAGATTTGAACAGAATGATCAAGGACGAAATTCTAGTGATCTGGAAGAACAAAAGGAGAAAATAAAGAATTGGAGTGAAATGCTAAACAAAACCTAGTGTGTGAAAACAGGAGTAACTTTTAGAAATGAAAGGAGTAGATGTAAGGGAAACCATATTCAAAAGAATAACAGGCAAAAACTCACCTGAACCAAGGGTTGACAGAGGATGATATGGTTGGATGGCATCACCGACTCAATGGACATGAGTCTGAGTAAACTCTAGGAGTTGGTGATGGACAGGGAGGCCTGGCGTGCTGCAGTCCATGGGGTCACAGAGTTGGATATGACTGAGCAACTGAACTGAATACTTGAACCAAAGAAAAACTCAAATTATCAAAATGAAAGTACATCACAAGGATGGGATAGAATAATGTTTCATTACTTATATAAATTTATATACATGTTGAATGTATAGATATATCTGGCTAAAATATCTGTACTCAGTTGGGGAAGAGAAAATGTTAACACCTTTTCAGTATAGAAGTGATGGTTTGCAAAGGAAAGAGCATCATGATGTCACGTGTACTTTTCCAATTTTCCAGCTTAGTGCAGAGGAAAAGGGTCCTGACATTCATGGGAATTCGGTTTCCTAGAAATGGGCCATCTTTATTTTTTTTTGTAATGTATTTATCTCTCATGGTTGTAATTATAAATACTGAAGTTACTGTGATTATGGAATGTGGTAAGCTTCCAATCTTTCATATCAGAAAGCCAGGGTGCCCAAGTGGAAACCTAAATATTTCTGTAGGAAGTTTGCTTTTATTCATTATTTTTTTTATTATAGCCTTTTTTGGTGAAGTGATTTATTTACATGTTTTGTTTTTTTAAGTTTCTGTCCTATTAACTGTCTTGATGCCTAACTGAGGGCATTCAGAACTGATAATCAGTAGGCTTTTCTATTTAACGCTGGAGGAACAAGCTGCTTATGATGACCCAACAGAGACATGAGGAAGGTTTGTGAAAGGGGTGTATTCATCCCGCTCTAATCCTTGTTTTCAGAAAGACAGTGTCTTTAAGTGTTCTCTAATTAGTGAATAGATATGGTTGTAAATTCTTGTAGACACCTCTTTTGTAGGACAGAGATGGATGCCTGGCTTGTTTAAATCTTTGTTTTACATTTCTTTTAAGTGAAATTTTGATATTGAACATTTGACAGTGGAGAATAGGAAAAGTAACTTTATACATATAATTATTCCTCTTTTATTAGTATGCTCCATTGTGATCTTACTTTTTTAACATTCTCACAATTAGAAACTTGAATATCATATGAGATGATCACGGCAAAATAAAAGTAGGGTTTTCTGTTTTGTCTTCTTGCTTGGTTGTTTGCTTTGCTGATCTCTTTGTGTACATAAAATAATGTTTACTGCTATGAAGTAAATTCTTTTTGGGTTTGGTAAAATTGCTTCTACTCGTCACCTAGGAAATGTAAGCGAGGGAACAAGACACTGATATTTAGGCATACCAAGAGGAAATATATTTCTTCAGTGAACTGAATATAAAACATGATCAGTGAAGACACCTGGAAATCAAAAAGAACAGATTTTAGTTATGCTTCTTCTTTTCAAAGAACTTAAGTACTTAGCTATTATTGTTAGTGCTGGAGAAGTAAGTTGGCAGTGTCATTTGAAATATGATAAATAAAAGCCTGTCGAATGTCTGCTTCTGCTTTTAGCACTTGTCTGACTCCTTCTCCAGGAATTGCATCATGGAAACTACCAAAGAATTAATGGGAGTCAAATATACAGCCTTATTTGTTGTAATAAATGTATTCTCTATCACTGTGTAATGATAAAGCCATAGTTATTGAAACTACCAAAGTTATTGAAACAGAGGGGTAGGAGCTTTTTGCCTTTATCACCTGTATTATTAATTGGAGATAATTACTGCAGAGCAGCTGGCTGTTGGTTTTAGGGAGCATCAATTGTTCTTCTCACCCAGCTGTTGGCTAATAAGGATAGTCAACACATCTGTTTCAACAGCTGGTAATTAACAAAAGCCTAATTGCTGCAACTCTTTTAACATCCAATCTGTGAAAAAGAAGGGATGTAGAAGAATATTATTTACTTTGTGCTTTGCGCTCTCTGAGACCAGTTTCTCTTTTCTCTCTCCCTCCACTTTTTTTCCCTTACTTTGAACACCACTGCCTTTGTATGAAGCATTGAATGGCAGGAGAACACAATATGGTAATCCAGAGCTTAACTTTTTCAGATCTTTGTTGGTGTTTCTTATTGCAACATTTCTTTGCTAACTTGCAAGATAAAATGGATCAAAAGCATTTTGAGTAGTTCCATACAACAGTTAAAATCCGCAGCAGCGTGCCCTAGGCTGTGTTGCTGTTATCTGCAGCATCCAAAAGGAAACAGGGAATTCTCTTTTCTTATGCTTTTCACATGTTAAACACAACTCCCAAATAATTCCACATTCATTTACAGAATTTTTGTTTAAATTCATGTTTTTATTGATTAACAGAAGTGAAGTCCAGTTTAGTGATTTCCTTTGTTTTGTCATTTCTTAACAACTTTAGTTGCTGTGTTTAATGCCTGTATGTTAAAGTATTTGAGAAAACTTTTAATTTATATATGAAATCTTACTTCATCTGTTTTTCTTTAAAATGTGTTTGGTCTTTTAAAAACTTTGCCTTTAATTCAGATAACTTCAGTTATTTCTTGTTGATTTTTAAGATGAACTGGAAATTTACTGGCTTAGTGATAGAGATCTGAGTAAAATGGTTTCACAAATGAAAGACATAAATTTAGCGTTTCTTTTGTTTGAAAATTTTTAGTACTCTAATTTAATTATGAACTATTTCAGTAAAAATATATTTCATATAACCTGTTATAAAGCTTTATATTTGTATATCATTGTAATTTTTGCTAGTTATAGATTAGTGTTTATATATTTTTAAATTTGCTTTTCTCATCTCTTAAAATTTTCCATGTAAGATGTAGCTTATTAACTTGTTTTCCTTTGTAAGAATATATTTTTCAGTTATCATGGCTGATTTTTTCAATAGGCTTTTCCATACTCTTATGTTTTCTCTATAGTCTTTATATGTGTAAACTTTGTAATGAGTAAAGTTTTTATTTTTAATAATTAGAGATTACATAATCATACTGATTTCCCTTTTAACGTAAGGTTAATCTGATAGACAGTGATCATTGTACTTATTTGAGTATCAGAAAATTCCTTAGCTAAAATGTTACTCAAGTTACCTTGGTTAAACTCACTTCACTAACTTTTCAGTTGGCAGTATTTCTATGCAGGCAGTTCTTTAATTGTCTTTAGGTATGTTGGAAGGTATAGAAGAAATTCTATCTAAGTGCTTGCCATGGACTGAATTGCAGATTGCATAATTTCAAAATTTTTTGCTGGCAAGACAAGTTTAAGTTTAGTTCAACAGGTGTTCAGGTGGTGAAGTGTATTATAGACATAGTGAAAAAACATACATGATCCTGAACAAATAAACAAAATACTGCTGACTAAAATTCTTAACTAAGTAGAAGAACAGCGGCATGTAAAAAAGTGTTTACAGCTCATCTGTAAAGGAAGAGGACACTGTCATTTTGGGAAATGTTTGCTTATTCAGTTTAAATAAGAATTTAATTTTCTCTGTGTGCTCATGTTCTTAGGTAGTACCAGAGAGAGCAAGCTTAGTGAAAGGAATGTATCATGCCGTGAAAAAGGAGAATGGACGTTTTGGAGGGAACTCACATTCCAGCTGATGCTTTAAGTGTTTTCTTGCATATAGATTTTTTTCCAGAGAAAATAACTTAAAGAACAAGTGGTGTGATAGACAGGAAATCAATAATTTAATGGATATTCTCTGAAGACTTTGACTACTACTTGATTAACCTGTTTTCTAAAACAGCAAATCTCATTTAATGATGAATAGATTTCTTAGTGAAGCCAGTGAGGTGGTCAGTGGTTTTGTATGCATCAGTATAAATGACTTGCAGAGGTATGGTCAAGAAGTCCTGGGAGCCAGATATCTAATGGGATCTAACTAGCAATAAAGTTAAGGTCAGGGTAGTATCTTCTGAGATAAGAGTTCATTCAGTGGAAAAGATAGAGCCTCCACAGTCTGAATTAATAGACAAATGCTTCAAAATAAATATGTTGAATTACTTATGGCTTTAAAATTGAATAATATCATACACTAAAATTAATACAGAAAAAAAACTTTAAATGACAGTGAACAGAAAAAGAGAGAAATTGGAGTAAACTGTGTTCTTTATTGTCATCCCAATAGGATATAATGGCTTCTTTAAAGTTGGAGAAGTTGGCAAAGTAGTTAATGCATAAACTCAGAATTGTTTATTGAATAGGTAGTTAAGAATTCTGTACTCAAATTCAGGTTCTGACAGTAACTTTTATTTATAACCTTAAAAACTGAGAGAATTTAAGTAAATAATTTCCCAAAAAGCAGTTCTTCCACCCCAAGGAATTTTTTTTCCAGAAGGATTCACATTGTTAGGTGTAGTTAGGGGGAATGTTTCAATTTCTGCTTTTCAACATTTTATCAATTAAATAATTATTTATATATACTTTTCCCTTTAAAATAAGTGAGACTGTGATAACTTCTATTTGTTTAATTAGAATATGTGGCAGTTACTGGAGATCAGACATGACAAGCTTATGACACAATTTATCACTCAACTGAACCGTGCTAGCTGCTATAGTGATTCTGACCATTAATCTATTTTAAATAGCTTTCATTCTTATAGTATTTATTGTAGAACAGAGAAGCTGTTATTTTTAAACAGAAAGCAAAAAAAAGATACTAATGATGATACAATAGTTAATACACAGCTTAAAAGTGATGATATTAGAAATCCTGTTAGGATGACTATATTTAAAATTTTACTTTGTGTTTCAGATATGTGGATTTTGGACTAAACCTCCACACAGTGGGCTATTCACAGAGAAGCGCTTGCACATGGTGATCTGAAATCTTCTCTTGTATCTTTTCTAATCAAAAATAATTCAAAAAAATTATGAAATTATTAAAATAATTAAATCTAGTTAATGTACCAAATTTTAGAATTCCAAATATTAGATTATAAAAACAGTTTGGTCTATTTTTGATGGCATAATACATGTTAAATTTCAGTATAGGCTTTTTCTTCTTGATGTGTAACAAAAACATACTACGGGGACCCTTCTGCTTCCAACCTGCCAGGTCCTAGACAAAATCTAATTCATGCATTGCTAGACTCAAAAAAAAATAGAGGAAATTTTCCAAAGATTTTACTTTACCAAAAAACTGAGAGTTGAACCAGAAGCATTCCCTTCTCCAAAAGTAGGCAAATCAGTGGTCCTCAGAAGTACCAGGGGCAGACATCTTTAGAAGTACTTTGATCTTCACTTGGGGTCCCCATCTGAGCCAGAAACAATATTAATCTAGACTTCTTGAACTTTATCTAGGAATTGTCTCCTGACTGCCTAATGAAACAGACATAAGTTCTCCTCAGAGAAGGATATTGCCAATTTAGTTCAACATAATTCCCATAAATTACTATCTGGAAAATATGAATTCACAACTAACTTGATTTAGTCATTTTCAGCCTTATATTAAAGAAACTTCCAAGAGCTGTGTTTAAGTAGAAGCAGTGTGATTCTATAAGGAACTTCCTTCCCAAGGAGGAAGGAATGAAACACAAAAAAGTGACAAATATATATTTAATCAAGAAAATAATATTAATAATGTTTTGGGGGAATTAAACCTAACTAAGGTGAATTACAATACATTTTAAAAAACAGTAATAAATTGGAATGAAAGTGAAAAGGGTTAAAGGGTTATAGGTCCTCTCATTGTCCAAGAGGATTACTGTTATATTTATGCTAAATCAAATTGAATCTTGTAATTTCTGGGATAATCATTAAAAGAATGTGAAGGAATTATAACATGAAATGAAGAAAGGGAAATGGGATAATAAAAGAACCCAAAATATAACAAGAAAAATGTAACAGAGCTAACAGGCCAATAGAAATCACAAGGTAATATATGGAAATGTTAATCACTCAGTTGGGTCTGACTCTTTGCAATCCCATGAACTGTAGCCCACCAAGCTCCTCTCTCCATGGGATTCTCCAGACAAGAATACTGAAATGGGATGCCATTCCCTTTTCCAGGAGCTCTTCCCAACCCAGGGATCAAACCTTGGTCTCCTTGTTTGCAGACAGATTCTTTATGATCTTCTTAAGCCCAAATCTAGTGGCAATTACATTAACTGTAAAGAGATCAAATGTCCTAGTTAAAAGACAAAGATTTTTAGACTGAAAAAAATACAGGCAAACCTCATTTTATCATATGTTGCTTTATTGTGCTTTTCAGTGAGTTTTTTACAAGAGGTTTGTGGCAAACCTTTGTCAAGCATGTCTTCAGTACAATTTTTCCAACATTTGTTCACTGTGTGTCTCTGTCACGTTTTAATAATTCTCACTATTTCAAACTTTTTCATTTTATTTATTATGGTTATCTGTGATCAGGGATCTCTGATATTACTATTGCAGAAGGATTGTGACTCACCAAAGGTTCACATGATGATTAACAATTTTTTAGCAATAAAGTATTTTTAATTAAGATAAGCACATTGATTTTATAGACATAATTCTACTGCACACTTAATAGACTACACTATAGTATAAACATAACACATACATTCTGGGAAGCTAGAAAATTCATGTCACTCAGTTCATTACAGTCTTCGTTTTATTCCAGTGCTCTGGAACTGAACTTGCAATATCTGAGTTCTGTCTTTATGCTGTTTACAGTAGTCACATCTAAACCTAGGCATGTAAAAAAGATTGACATTAACAGGATATAAAAAAGATATGCCATGCAAACACTAATAAAAAGAATGCTATGAAAACTCTATTGAAAATTTGAAGCTGCAAGGTTTTTCATTTGTTTTGCTTTGTATACAATAGGTGACATCATAGCTCACTGACAAGGTGGTTCCTTTCACAGCGCAGTGTTCCTGTGCCAGCACAAGGTTACCATACAACCATTAACTCCTTTCTTCCTTTCTATCATTGTGTGTCTTGGCAAATCTGTCCTAGAACAGTGTGAATTTCAGGTATTTTGTTTCATTGCACCCAGAAACATGTTCGTCTAGACAGGGCAACATTTTCTTTCTTCATTTCCCCAAGTATCTGACAGCATTAGCCAAAAGCTTATAAAGACCAAGAAATATTTTAGATTCTGTGTATCTGGCTCTCCAGATGCATAGTTGGCAAACAGTGGCCTTGGGCAGGCTCCTTATTTTTGTAAATAAAGATTTTTTTAAATACAGCCATGCTCATTGAAACATGTAAATTATCATATGTGAAACGAATTGCCAGTCCAGGTTCGATGCATAATACAGGGTGCTCGGGGCTGGTGCACTGGGATGACCCAGAGGGATGGGATGGGGAGGGAGGTGGGAGGGGAGTTCAAGATGGGGAACAGATGTGCACCTGTGGCGGATTCATGTTAATATATGGCAAAACCAATACAATATTGTAAAGTAAAAATAATAATAATAAATAAAAACAAAACAAAAAAATATAGCCATGCTTGTTCATTCATATATCGTCTATGGCGGCTTTCACTCTCCAACAACAGTTGAGTAGTTGCAACACAGTCTTTACAGCTCACATTTTTTAAATATTTAAGAACTGTCGTTCTTAACAGCCATTCTTTAGATGGCCACATGGCTTGAACTTGTACTTTAAGCCCAATTCCTTCTCACCTTATTGACCTGTTACTTTATACAATGCTATTCCTTACTGACATAGTTCTTTCCACAGTAACTTCACATCAAAAGTTCAACAGTTTCTATTGTGCAGTTTATATATTTATTCACTTTGATATGGCTATATTGTATGGGAATTTACTTTATCATTGTATCGTAATCCTGTGAGATGTGATATTATGCTTATTTTGCCGAAAAGAAAATAGAGGTTCACGGGCTGTAACTTATTGATTCATATAACTAATTGCTGGAAGTGAATCCCAAGTTTATTCTTACTCAGAATTCTGAGTAAGAATAAACTTGGGATAAAGAATAAACTTATTCTTACTTATTGCTGTGCTGTCCTTCTGGAGTACTTCTCTCTACCCTTCCTTTCTTGGCTTCATGGTTTCTTCTCACTGCTCATAGATTACTCTCTGCCTGTGTATATTTTTATTTCTGCTTCCATTTCAAACCATAGATCACTAGACAGTGCATTACGACTGCTTTTGAGTCTAGAGGCTAATAATGCTTGGTCTAAGAAATTTGACATGAGGACAAAAGATAACCTCTGAGGAATAACCTTTGAAAGAGCAATGCACTCCAGTAATATCCTGCTGTAATCCCACTCTTCTTATCAAGGGGAGATATAATTAAAATCAGTCATTTGTATCTTTCTAATATAGTAGCTTCTAATTTTTTAGATATCCTTTTGCAGTGTTTCTTTACAAGCTTCTTAATAAGCTTCTGAGATTAAAGAGTCAAATACTGGAATGGTTATACTCATATTGTTTGAGCAATTGTGCGATCAGACATATTGTTTGAAAATCTCTAATTAGGTACCTTACAGATGTGTTTAATAACATAGCACAGTTTGTATATTTGTGCTTACTCTGTAAAATACCTATATTAAAACAGTTAACATATAGATTAATTGCTTGTTTAAAATAAGCAACATTTTCTGGATAGTTTTATGCTAGTTCAAACTTCTAACCAGCCATGAAACCTTAAACAGTTCCCAAATGTTTCTCTAAAGATATTGTATAATGTTAGCAACAATTTCCTCACCTATAAAAGTAGAGGACTATGTTACCTCTGAAATCCTTTTCAGGATTTGGTTCTATGATTTGATTTGTACTGTATGTTTCTCTCTTTAGTAGATATCATACATAAGGTCAGATGCCCCTGTTCTCCATTTATGGAGATTTCCATTTTATGATCTTGGAGCTACCAAAGAAAGGTTTAACTGTATCAGACTATTACTATTAAAAACACATTCAAAACCAAACATAACAAGATTTTAAGTGGTTTCTCCACAATAGCCATACAAATATTATTCACTGATGTGAATAGTGTAGTCTTTTCTTTGTGATTCTACTTTACTAGATAAAACTCTAAGGAAATAATGTAGTTAATTTCTGAAGAATAGCATTAATAGTACAAATGGTTTTCCTGTTTAGATGGTATTGCTCAAGATAGATACAGTTTAAGAATAATGAAATAATAAGGTTAACCTAACATTAATTAACCAACATGTTTTCAGTCACTTAAATAAGAACAAGGTAAATAAGTTCTGGAGAGATGCTAATATATAGAATAGTAACAATATCATATTATATATTTGAAAGTTGCTAGGAGAGTAAATCTTAAAACTTCTCATCACAGGGGGAAAAAAATGTGATCATGTGAGGTGACGGATGTTAACTTACTGTGGTATTTATTTTGCAGTATGTATATATAGGACTTCCCTCTAGCTCAATTGGTAAAAAAAAAAAAAAGGCTGCCTGCAGTGCAGGAGTCCAGGGCTTGATTCCTGGGTTGGAAAGATTCCCTGGAGAAGGAAATGGCAACCCATTCCTTATTCTTGCCTGGAGAATCTCATGGGCAGAGGAGCCTGGCAGGCTATAGTCCACAGGGTCGCAAGAGTTGGACACAACTTAGCGACTAAACCACCACCGTGTGTGTGTGTGTGTGTGTGTGTGTGTGTGTGTGTGTGTGTGTAAAATCATGATGTTGTATACCTAAAATTAATATAATGTTATATGTCAGTTATAGCTTTAAAACCTGGAAACAGAGAAAAGATACCCCACAGACAGGCCAGAATGCTAGTATGTTGAGGTTTAAGGGAGAAATATGTATTTTGTTCCAGATAGGCTTGGATATGTGCTTGAGTTCTATCAGTCCCTAGCTCTGTTATATTTACAAGTTGATTAATGTTCATGGACCTCAGTTTAATCGTCTGTGAAATAGGGGTACTGGGAATTATCTCACTGATTTGTGAATATAGTTGTTGTTGTTCAGTCGCTAAGTCATGTGTGACTCTTTGTGACCCCATGAACTGCAGCACACCAGGTTTCCCTGTCCTTCATTCACTCCTAGAGTTGCTCAAACTCATGTCCATTGAGTCAGTGATGCCATCCAAACATCTCATCTTTTACCCTCTTCTCCTCTTGCCCTCAATCTTTCCCACCATCAGGGTCTTTTCCAATGAGTCGGCTCTTCACATCAGGTGACCAAAATATTGCAGCTTCAGCTTCAGCATCAGTCCTTACAATGAATATTCAGGGTCGATGTCCTTTAGAACTGACTGGTTTGATCTCTTTGCAGTCCAGGGACTCTCAAGAGAATCTTCTCAAGAACCACAATTCAGAAGCCTCAGTTTGGCACTCAGTCTTCTTTATGGTCCACCTCTCACATTTGTACCTGACTACTGGAAAAACCATAGCTTTGAATATACTGGCCTTCATCAGCAAAGTGATGTCTCTGCTTTTTAATATGCTGTCTAGGTTTGCAATAGTTTTTCTTCCAAGGAGCAAGCATCTTTTAGTTTCATGGCCGTAGTCACTGTTCCCAGTGATTTTGGAGCCCAAGAAAATGAAATCTGTCGCTGATTCGACTTTTTCCTCGTCTATTTGCCATGAAGTAATGGGACCAGATATCATGGTCTTAATTTTTTGTGTGTTGAATTTTAAGCCAGCTTTTTCACTCTCATCTTTCACTTTCATCAAGAGGCTCTTTAGTTCCTCTTTGCTTTTTTCCATTAGAGTGGTATCATCTGCATATCTGAGGTTGCTGATATTTCTCCTGGTAATCTTGATTCTAGCTTGTGCTTCATCCAGCCTGGCATTTCAAATACTCAGTACAATGTCCAACCCATAGAAGACATTCAACAAATGACATTGCTATTGTGGTTAACCACAGATGGTTTTTGTTTTTTATTGAAATCTAGTTGATTTACAATGTTCTGGTAAATTCTGCTGTGTAGCAAAATGATTCATACACACACACACACACACACAGAGGTTTGCAAACACATTCTTTTTTTATATTCAGTACATTGAATATAATTCTCTGTGCTATACAATAGGACCTTGTTGTTTATTGATGCTCTATATTTGACAGTTTGCATCTGCTAACCCCAAGCTCCCACTCAGTCCCTCCCCTACTCGCCCCCCTCTTGGCAACCACAAGTCTGTTTTCTGTGTCTGTGAGTCTGTTTCTGTTTCATAGATAAGTTTGTGTATGTCATATTACAGGTTCCACATATAAGTGATTTGGTATTATGGTATTGTCTTTCTTTTTCTGATTTACTTTACTTAGTGTGATAATCTCTAGTTCCATCCGTGTTGCTACAAATGGCATTATTTTGTTCTGTTTTATGACTGAGTAGTATTGCATTGTATTATACATATGTGTCACATCATTGTTTTTTATTCATCTATTGATGACATTTAGGTTTCCATGTTTTGGCTGTGGTGAATAGTGCTGCTTTGAACATGTGTCTTTTTGAATTATAGTTTTATCTGGGTATATTCCCAGGAGTAGGATTGCTGGATCATATGTCAACTCTCTTCTTAGTTTTTAGAGGAATTGCCATATTGTTGTCCATAATGGTTGGACCAGTTTACATTCCCACCAACAGTGTAAGAGGATTCCCTTTTCTCCACACCCTCTCCAGTATTTGTTATTTGTAGACTTTTTAATGGTGGTCCATCTGACCGATGTGATACCTCATTGTGGTTTTGATTTGCATTTCTCTGATAATTAGCGATGTTGAGCATCTTTTCATATGCCTGTTGGTCATCTGTATGTCTTCTTTGGAGAAACACCTATTTATTTCTGCCCATTTTTTGATTGAATTGTTTGGGATTTTTTTGTTGTTGAGTTGTATAAGTTGTTTGTGTATTTTGAAAATGAATCCGTTGTCAGTTACATTGTTTGCAAATATTTTCTCCCATTCTATCGGTTGTATTTTCATTTTGCGTATGGTTTTCTTTGCTGAAGCACAGATGTTTTTAAGTTTTATCAATTTAAGCAGCATGTTTGGCAGTTTCTTTATAATGTATATAACTTAATAGAGTACATAACTTTTAAAGTATATAAACACACACACTTATCATGCGACCCAGCAATTCCACTCCATGGTGTTTACCTAAGTAAGAGAAATGAAAGCATATTTCCACAAAATTATCTATAAACAAATGTTTATAGCAGCTTTATTAAAACTACCAAAAACTGGAAACAATCCAACTGTCCATCAACTGGTGAATGAATATACAGATTATAGTACATCCACGCAGTGGAGTACTGCTCAGTGATACAAAGGAATGAACTGCTAATCCGTGTAATAATATGAATGAATCTTTAAAAGCATTAAGTAAAAGAAGCCAAATTCAAAAGGCTGTTGACTATATAATATTTATATGATGTTCTAGAAATGGGAAGACTATAGCAGTAAAAATAAAAATTACATCACTGGTTGCTAGGAACTACATGTAAAGAAAGGACATTGATTGCAGTATTCCACAAGGGAACATTTTGGGATAATGAAAATATTCTGTGTCTTGATTGTCATTGTTATTACATAACTGTATAAACTTGTGAAAATTTATACAGCTGTACACCAAAAAAATGGGTGAATTTTCTTTGCCTCAGTTATAATTCAACAAGCCTACCTAAAAAATTCATGTATGTTTATATTCATATGTTATGAATGTTTTACTTTGATAAAATTTTTACCTGAAAATATAAGTTTAAAAAAAATGTTATACTTTTGTACAATGTTTGCCTAAATCTTTAACCATATAATCGTCCCTTGTTATCCAGAGAGGACTGGTTCTAGGAGCCCCACAGATACCAAAATCTGCAGTGTTCAGGTTCCTTAATTGGCCCTCCAGTATCTGCATATATAGAACCTGTAGATAGGGAAGGCCAGCAATACTTGGAAATTTTGACTCACTGTAGGCTTTGCTCAAAAATATATTTTAAAGTGTATGTTCAAGTTTAGAAATGTATAAACAATCAGATATATTATCTGTAAGTACATGACTATATTGTAAAAGTATAAAATACTCTTGAAAATGATGGACCCAAATTCATGGAAATGTTTCACTTTGAGTTTGGAGGGAAGGAAGGAAATGTGATTAGTGAGTGCAACACATGGGTTGGGATAAAAGATTTCTTTTTTAATAGAAAGCAAAATAGCAAAACTTCTTTTAAATCTAAAACAAAGTTTTTAATAGTGTGTAAAGATACCATCAATATTTTAAATAGATTTATTTGGTTGTAAATACATATATATGCTTGTATATATATTTCTAGAAGGATACACAACAAACAGGTAACTTGAAATCTCAGAATATTTGTAGTTTGAAGATTAGGGGTGAGAGACTGACAAGTAATTACCAAAAATTTGGGAAATATGATGGCAGAGAAACAGGAAAAATATCTTATTTGCTAATTTTTATTGTTTTTGAGATTACATATATTTTTGACTAGCAATGTGATGGAAAGAATCAACACGACTGAGTAACTAACACTTTCACTTTTCTTTCAGTAATGAAACTAGGAAATGCAGTACATATAAACAGTGCATGTAAATTAATTAAATTTTCTTACATTGTTTATACTCTTTGTGACCGCATGGACTGTAGCCCACCAAGCTCCTCTGTCCGTGGAATTCTCCAGATAAGAATACTGGAGTGGATAGTCATTCCCTTCTCCAGGGGATCTTCCCAACCCAGGGATCAAGCCCAGGTCTCCTGCTTGCAGGCAGATTCTTTATCTTCTGAGCCACCAGGGATATTACATTACATATACCATAAATCCAACTCAAAGTAGCCTATGCAAAAAAAGAAAAAACTCATGTGTCCAAGAAATGAATCTGGATCTGTCTAGGGTACAGGGATCCAGAATACAAATGATGTCATCAAGGTTCAATTTTCTTCTGGGGCTATTAGGATGGACTACTCTGTTTGAACAATCTAGACCATATAGGGATGCCCTCAGTGGTCCAGTGTCTGGGACTCCACATGCCCAATGCAGGGGACCTGGGTTCAATCCCTGGTCAGGAACTGGGTCCCACATGCTGCAACTAGGAGCTTACATGCCACAGCTAAAACATCCTGTGTGCCAAAGCTTAACAAAAAAGATCTCACATGTCGCAATGAAGGTCAAAGATCCCATGTGCTGTAACTAAGACCAGCACAACTAAATAAATAAATAAATATTTTTAAAAAAATTCTAGATCATATATACTTGAGTACCTGAGGTAGTAGGGAAGGAAGTTCATCCTAGCCGCCAAACAGGATCACTGTGTCATAAGGTAATGGTATTTACTCACCCCTAAAAAAGTTGACCAGATAAATGTGTATCTGATAAAGTAGCGGAAGGAGCTTGTAAGGCCAGAGGTTTATAATAGCTTTGTACATAGTCTCCAGTGCCCAGATATAAGATCAGGCATTTGGAAGTAATAAATCAAATGGGTTACTATGAAGCAACACCAAATCTTCATGGTGAACTGAGTGTAGGAAGAGGAATAAAATGTTCATTTTTACCCAAAGCAAGGGAATTTATGTACAGTTCTCACATCCCGTTTTCATTGCAGAAATTTCTTAAGGCATAATCTTTGTTATACCTTTTTCCTGCTACAACATTGCTAGGTTTGTTTTTTGCTTTGTGTTTGGGTTTGTTTTTTGGTTTTCTGCAGAAGTACTGGGTACAAAAGCTTAAAAATAATCATCTCAGGTTCTTAACAGTGTCCCATTGTTATTTATCAAATTCTCAATTACCTGTCAAATACTTGATATTTATTAAATTACATGCAACAGGATGTCGGATGTTTTGTAAGTTGAATGTGAAATATTTTGGGGGCAATTCTTTTTGGTTTCTTATTAATCACAATGGGTCATGCAAGTTACCCTTTCAATTACATTTTATAGTATACTGAAAATTAGGAAAGCTGTTAATTATTGGCATCAAGAACCAGCTTTAAATGCTCTTTTAAAAATAATTTTTAAGACTATTTCATCCATAATTCTAGAATGTGACATGTTAAAGCAAGCACTTGAACATCTTAAATATAATTAAAAGTAACTCTTTGTTAGGATTTGCTAGTGCAGATAGCTAATTAATTTGGTGCTTAATTTTTTATATAAAAATTTAAGCTGCTATTTTTTATAATTCTGCATTATTAAAATAGAAAAGTGGCACTATTTAATGTTTATTTATATTACACTCATTAATTTTCCTATGATCAGATTTCACAGTTTATCTTATGACTTCATTCTTATGCAAAAAAATAATTTCAGTAAAATCAATGAATTTTACAAAAAAATAATTTCAGCAAAATTAATGAACTTTATTCAACCTCCAACTTTTGATTACTTTTTAATTATTACCTTTATTGCAGTTTGTGACATGTATGATAACAATTTGCTTCATGTTGTCTATCAAACACATTTAAAGTAAAAGACAGCCTTTTTCATGCAAATTAAACTTTAAATAAGCAATGTTAAAGTCTGACTTACCAGTAGCATACTTGAAAAGGCAGGTTGATAACTTTTTTTGACTATGCTGGAAATTTTGGGAATGATGTTTGGAAGGTACAGTTCTTTTAAAATTACTATTGAACTCTGTTGAAAAACTGATTAAGACTCTTTAAAATTTGACTATTATAAGCCAAAATGAACAATAGCAACCCTTGAGTGAAATATCTCCAACATTCAAAATTACTGCCATTCTCCCTTTAGAGATTTTTTTTTTTTTCCCTGCAGAAAAGGAATTGAAGAGGTTAAATCATATCTGTAAAAATCAGGTTGTAGTCTTGTGCAGTTTTTTTCATGTTAAATATCAAAGATGGCTTAGCATATTTAGAATTTTCTGAGTTTCTATTAATAAAGTTAAAAGAAAATCTAGCGATCAGGCAGTGGAGCCACATAAAATTTATATGTGAAACACCCATTGTGCTTATCTCTATTCTAGATAATGCTCTGAGCCCATGTTCCACAGTCTGAATTCTGTGTGTAAAGTTNCTTGTGCAGTTTTTTTCATGTTAAATATCAAAGATGGCTTAGCATATTTAGAATTTTCTGAGTTTCTATTAATAAAGTTAAAAGAAAATCTAGCGATCAGGCAGTGGAGCCACATAAAATTTATATGTGAAACACCCATTGTGCTTATCTCTATTCTAGATAATGCTCTGAGCCCATGTTCCACAGTCTGAATTCTGTGTGTAAAGTTAAACATTGCAGAAAGGCGTATATCTGATGATACAGATGAATAAGACTGAAGTTTAGTAATAAGCAAAGTTGGTAAATTAAATATGTTATGTCTTTAATATTTCTGTTATTAATATAATTGAATTATTTTGTGGGAGATTATGAACCACTACTAAAAATACTGATGGGTTTTTAAACTCCCAGAAATTAAAGACTTCTATTCATACTGTAGTAGTGTATTTAAAGTACCAAACTGCTAGTAAATTTCTTAAAATGTTAATTACTTGCAGGCAAAGTTGTTAGCTATGCAACAAGCCAGAGAAACCGCAGTTCAGCAGTACAAAAAACTGGAAGAAGAAATCCAGACACTTCGCGTTTACTACAGGTAAAATTCTTTCTATCCTGGGCATAAAAAAATGTTAGTTTGGAAAATGTTTCTACCCAGTTTTATAATGGTGAATGAGGAAATACCTCAATGAAATTTAACATTATACACTTAAGACATTTTTGTAATTTTAAAATGATTCGGGCATAAAATATTTATTATTCTACCTTGTTTCCTTCTGGTATTGGGTAAAGTTTAAGTTGAGACTCCCATTATAAAATGGGAATTATAAAGTTTACGTAACTCTTAACCAGTTGTCTAAATGGAACCTGCTTAGCTCTTGAATTATTTGCTCATCTAAATGGCACCTTTGAAATGAAGGCATATATTTTTAAAATAGTACATGAATACCAATAATAGCAGCCTTTCAACTATCACAGTATGAGAAGTTTCTAAAGAAATTCCACTAAAGGATTTTTAAGACTAATTTAATTTATGCTCCAAGATTAGTTGTAAAATTAATTCAGTAGGTCACACTGGCATTTTTTAATAAATAGAGATAGAATAGAAAATGTCAAGAGTGCAGTAAGGGTAAATATTGTTTTGTGACATTTTTGTTTCAGTTTTGTGTTGTGTGTGAGAGAGAAGATTGTGTCTTGAGCTACATGTAAAATATATTTTTTCACAGTGGATCATAGTTTTTTTTTTTTATAAACGGTTTGAAAATGATGTACAAGGCACTGCATATTTTTAAATACTTATGAAGATTTAAAAAACCTCAAGTATGAAATGGAAGAATTCACTAGAGCTGTAGGTTATTGAAAGGTTTTTTAAAAATTTTGATCCCCTTCTTAAAATAATGTTCAATGGATAAAATTCAATTCAATCAAAGACATATGGATGGCTAACAAACACATGAAAAGATGCTCAACTTCACTTATTATCAGGGAAATGCAAATCAAGACCACAATGAGATACCATTTCACACCAGTCAGAATGGCTGCAATCCAAAAGTCTGCAAGCAATAAATGCTGGAGAGAGTTTGGAGACAAGGGANAGGTGGGGGGGGGAGGTTCAAGATTGGGAACTCATGTACACCTGAGATGGAAAAAAATTAAAAATTAAATTAAAAAAAGCACTACCACAAAAAAATAATAAATAAATAATAAAAATTTTGATCCCCTTAAAATAATGTTCAATGGATAAAATTCAATTAAAATTGGTTTTATTGAAATAAAATTATGAAGGTATTACATCATGATATATTAATACACTAATACTTTAACTATCAACAGCAAGTCTATTAAAAACTGTAATTTTGAAGTAGTGATAACTATAAATAATATTTTGAAGATGACTGCAAACACTGAAATGTGACCTGAAAATACTAGTGGTTTCTGTGGGCACAAAGTCTCAAGAACCACTAATAGTACTACTGAAGATTGTTGCCTGTGTTCATAATCGTAAGAAATACTGTATTTACATGAAGAGTGAAAAATAAAGATAAAAAATTTTTCCCATCCTCATGTTAAGAATCCATGCTTTGAAACAGTGTTATTTGATGTAAATACTAATTGGTTATTGTTATAGGTTGAATTGTGTCCCTCACAAAAATATATTGACGTCTTAACCCCTAGTGCCTCGGAATGTCGTCTTATTTGGGTCTAAATAAGGTGTTTAACCGGAGAAGGCAATGGCACTCCACTGCAGTACTCTTGCCTGGAAAATCCCATGGAAGGAGCAGCCTGGTAGGCTGCAGTCCATGCCACTCCAGTGTTCTTGCCTAGAGAATCCCAGGGACGGGGGAGCCTGGTGGGCTGCCGTCCATGGGGTCACACAGAGTCAGACACGACTGAAGTGGCTTAGCAGCAGCAAGGTGTTTAACAGAGCTAATCAAGTTAAAATGAGATCATTAGCATGGGCTCTAACCCAATATGACTAAAGTTTTTATAAAAAGTAGAAAGTTAGCCACAGAGACACAGGCATAGAGGGAAGACTATGGGAAGACCCAGGGCAAACACCGGTTTGTGCCTGGGGAGACGTGAAATATCTTCAAGCACACAAATACCAAAGATTGGCGCAAACGCTCAGAAGAGGCACCAGGAGCATTCTCCCTTACAGTCTTCATGGAAGACACAATCCAGCTGAAACCGTGATTTTGGACTTGTAGCCTCCAGAATCGTGAGACAATAAATTTCTGTTGTTTTAAGCCCCCTACTTTGGGTACTTTGTTACAGCAGCTCAGGAAACTAATACAGTGACCGAATTCCAAGTATGTTTGGTTGATGACTAGCCATGGGGAATCATTTGCTTGCAATTAGAATCAGTAGGTGTGTGGGCAAGCAGAACCCTGGTAATAGTTGAAGATGGCGAATCCTATTTTTTTTTTTTCAGGGCATGAATATAAGTCTTTCCTCACAGGTAGTGCTAGTGGTAAAGAACCTGCCTGCCAAGGCAAGAGACATAAGAGATGCCGGTTTGATCCCTGGTTGGGGAGATCCCTGGAGAGTCCCCATGGACAGAGGAGCCTGGCAGGCTACAGTCCATAGGGTCGCAAAGAGTCAGGCACAACTGAAGCAACTTAGTACACACTTGTATATTTTACACTAGTGGATTCTCAGCTGTAATTATTCAATAGAATCATTTAAGGAGCCTCTAAAAATCCTTTTTCCCCATCCCATCCCAGACTGATTACTTCAGAGTCTCTTGGAGTAAGGCTCTGCTTTGGTGTGTTTAAAGCTCCTTAGAAATCCCCATGTGCAGCCAAGTTTGAAGGCTGCCAGTTTAGATGCACACTTCAGTTGGCTGCATTAAGTTAGGGTTACTTCTTGGGAGAATAACAGAAGCCTTTATTAAGACTTATGAATACTGTATGGTTTGTGCTTAGACCTTGGCTGTTGCGGTAGGGTATATAGTCTTTTCACCCCATTGATAGAGTTTTTATGACACCTTCTCCTGCCATGAGATAGGTCAGCAGGTGTTCTGTCGTTAAAGTGACAGTGTCAAAGAATGCTGAGGGTGATGTGCTAATCTTGCATAAGTTGACCTTAACTTACTGAAAAACAAACCTTGATACTCCTTCTCTTTGCTGAATTGCAGAGGATTATTGAAAGATTTTTGAAAATTATGTGGATTAAACATTTATCTTTCAAAGACTTTTTAAAATCTACATGAATCTAACAGAGCTACATAACCTCTTTTAAATAGTTAACAATTATTGGCTCAAAGATAAGCTTCACAAAGACCCCTCTCACTGCTACTTTTTTTTAAAATTGCTGATAATGTAGTAAAGCTACAGAGATTTGCAGTTAGACAGCCCTGCCTTGTGTAACCTTATATAAATGAACCTCTCCAAGACCATTTTCATTTTATAAATGAGAATTATAGTACCAACCACATAGAGGTTTTGTGTTGTTTTGTTTTTTATGGCCAGGCCACACAGCTTGTAGGATCTTAGTTCCCTGACTAGGGATCAACCCATGCCCTCATCAGTGAAAGCATAGAGTTCTAACCACTGGACCACCAGGGAATTTTCTAGAATTGTTATAAGTACTTGCAACCCTTCACACAGTGTTTGTCTGATTATTAGTGTTCAACAAATGTTAAATTCAGAAAACTAAGATCATGGCATCTGGTCCCATCACTTCATGGGAAATAGATGGGGAAACAGGATACAGAGTCAGACTTTATTTGGGGGGGTTCCAAAATCATTGTAGATGGTGATTACAGCCATAAAATTAAAAGATGCTTACTCCTTGAAAGGAAAGTTATGACCAACCTAGATAGCATATTCAAAAGCAGAGACATTACTTTGCCGACTAAGGTCCGTCTAGTCAAGGTTATGGTTTTTCCAGTAGTCATGGATAGATGTGAGAGTTGGACTGTGAAGAAAGCTGAGCATCGAAGAATTGATGGTTTTGAACTGAGGTATTAGAGAAGACTCTTGAGAGTCCTTTGGACTGCAGGGAAATCCAACCAATCCATTCTAAAGGAGATCAGTCCTGGGTGTTCTTTGGAAGGAATGATGCTAAAGCTGAAACTCCAGTGCTTTGCCCACCTAATGCGAAGGGTTGACTCATTGGAAAAGACTCTGATGCTGGGAGGGATTAGGGGCAAGAGGAGAAGGGGACGACAGAGGATGAGATGGCTGGATGGCATCACCGACTTGATGGATGTGAGTTTGAGTGAGCTCCGGGATTTGGTGATGGACAGGGAGGCTTGGCGTGCTGCAGTTCATGGGATTGCAAAGAGTCAGACATGATTGAGTGACTGAACTGAACTGAAATGAATGTTAAATTTCTTTGTACAACAAGAAGTCAGTGAGGTAAGAGTAGAATTAAAAACAATATCACTGAAGCCAAGGAAGGAGATTTTAATTTAAAATTTTTTTTAAATCAAATGTTTCTAAATGGTTAAGATATGAGCAAAAAGTATCCCCTTTGTTTGAAACGAGGTGGCCATTATGGACATCTATAAGAATAGTTTTAATAGAGTATTAGGTATAGAAGCCAATTTTTTTTGGAAGTTTGAGTAATTTGAGGGAGAGAAGAATAGCAGTTTGAACTACCAGTTTGAGTGATCCTTGAAGAAACCTGAATAAGAAAGATGTTGTAGCTAAGAAGAAAGGAAAGTGGGTTAAGGATTATGTCTCTTGGTTTTGAAAAATGGCAGACATTTAAGCATGTTTATGAGTCGTTGGAAAGAGCCAAGAGAAAATTGTTCTAGAACAGAATTCCCCCAAATATAAAAAGAGATGGAATTAAGAATCTGTAGAAGGATTTGCCTTGAGCAGGAAGATGGTCACCTTGTGCTTATAGACAGGAGTAAAGGGGATAAGAATAGCTATGAATATAAATAAATTTAAGCTCACAGTTAAGTTTCCTTTTAAAGGTATAGAAAACATTCTGTGAGGATATTCAGGAATTTATTTTAAATAGAATAGGAGTAAGATCCCTGGGATATAGAACTCTAGGAAGAGAGTGGCAGTTTCCAAGAACAATAAAGTTTAAATTTCCTGGAATCCCAGATTCTAATTTAAGTGAAAGTAAACAATATTTCTTACACACCCGAATAGATGGTGGTTACAGATCCATACATGAAACACAACTAAGTCATAGAGATAGTACTCTTTTTTTTTTCTTCAGTTTCTCTGCTATAAAAGACAGGGGGAAGAGTTTCATATTTATTGTAATTTTCATGTGTGTTTGCATGTGTATATGTATGTCATAATAGATATTTTTTTAAAGTTTAAGAAAAAATGCACTTTTAGTTATTCAAATCAGTTTTACACATAAATATATATGCATATATATATATACACATATACATGTATATGGTCATGTCAAAGAAAGTTGCTTATCAATAACTAAGAAAAAATACACTAAGAAAAATATAGGAATAGGACAAGAAGCTAGAGCCAGGAGTAAGTCAGCTTGCATATTTACCGTGAAACAGCAAAAGAAGAAACCTCAAGAATAATTCTGTCTTAAACTTTCCAACAGCCGAAGTAAAAGCGGATATGTGATCAGTCATTAGTATTAGGGGTATATTAAAATATGCTAATGACTTTTATTCTTCTTGATATTGACCTTATTCTTTCTAATTTTTTTTCTAAAAAGTTGTTTTTTCAGCTGGGTTACACCAGGAGCTACTGTTTATTATAAGCGTTTCATTTCCCCGAATGGGAATGGGAATATGGAAGTATGTATTAGGAGATTTCTCTATTCTGTTTGTTTCCTTTGAGTCCTGGAAGATTTTGAATACTGAGGAAAGGAAATGTTGGCCTTTGTGTCCTTTGGCACAGGTAGGGACGGGGCAGGTGAGGTGAGTGGGTAGCGATAGTAAACTTACCAGTGTAAGTGACGGCTCCTTCACATTAAAGCAGAGAGGATAGCTGGAGAGGAATCAATGTGAAGTTTTAAAATAAATTTTATCATTACAAAAGTGCTATTAGTAAAGTATTAGTGCCTTCCTTTCTGCCAAATACTGAATTCATCTACAATAGCTTCATTAGTGTAAATCTAAACTGTTTCATCAGGGAAGAATCTTAAACTTGTAGGAGTTAGATTTGTATTTAGTAATGATTTTTTCCTGTTTAAACCTGTAGTGCTGCATTCCTAAGCTCAGGAGGCATAATAATAACAAACTCTTTTCTAATCGAGAGAAAGCCTAAGTTTCAGTGTTTGCTGATTTTATAGTACTTCTGTATTTACTTCTGCTTAAAAAAAGTGTAAATTCAAGTGTGTAGATAGGAATTAGATCCTCTTACTCAGTACCAGTAGACTAGGATTTAATATACTCATAATAGCAGCAGATTATATTTTAAATTTTTGTTGTTTTGTTCAATTCCAAGTGAGAAGTTATGATGCCTTTCAGAACATGGCAGATTTGACATTCTAGAACATCACAAATATTGAATAGTCTGTTTCATATTTTAAGGTGGTATGTTTCCTCTGATTGTAATAGTATTTTTTTAAAAAATAGAATACTTGAAGGTTTGGCATAGTGAATACTGGATTAAAAATAAATCCTACTTACTGGGTTCATGATATACTACATTTCTAAGTCATAAAAGCCACAAAGACAGAAACCATGTCAAATATATTCGAAAAGAGGGTGGAATGATTTTTTGTTTCCTACATTCTTTTTATAAATTTTATTTAGTATAGGTCCCTTTTACTTCTTTTATATATGTATTTTGTCTTTATATATCCTATTCTTCATAATCAGAAATATTACTGACTGTCGCTAGGCTCTGGTTGGGCTTGGGGGCTGTGTATGTGTGTGTGATGGTGATGGTGATGGTGATAGTTTCTCTTTCAGTAGTCAGAACTATGTATCAATAAGAGTCAACGGCATGCAAACTCTAGCCATAGCAACATTTTTCTCAATGTAAATCCCTCCTCAAGAGGGGTTGAACACTCAGTCCTGAACTCTTAGTTCTGTGTTCTAATTGGACTACCCAGTGACACAAACATTTTGTTCTGTCTGTATTTTTATTGGAATTATCATGAAACTGTATTATGCAACCATACTGCCAAAACAGTAATAAAAGATCGAAAGAGCATCTTTGCCGTTAACCAAATTTTTTTTTCTGATGTAGACAAGCTCTAGGCTTTCTAGACTTCAAGTTCTTTAACTTGGACTTGAGGATTTTTCTAGTTCTAATATTCTGTGACATCTCTAACCATTTTGTATGAAGTAGATTAGATTTTTTTATTTAGTGATATTTGGAATTAAGAACTAGTTTCTTATAGCAGTGAGTTGCACCTGTTTGTGAATGATCTAAGCCGCTTACTGTGACAATTACGGAGATGATTTTTTTTAATGTTTTTGAAAACTGTTAAGTACTGTGCCAAGGAAATGTATTAATAGTATCATTGATCAAAATAAATGTTTTTGCTTTATTGACATATAAGACAACAATTAAATAACTACAGAGGCTATCAAAATATTTTATGCCTTCTATGACTCTGAATTTAGGACTTTTTTTTTTTTTTTGCATTACTGACTTTCACTGTTTTCTGTGCCTTATTTTAATGTAAAAGTTCATCATGTATAGCTCTCAACTGCTCCTTTTTATTCTGTAAAATGGTTCAGCTTCCTCTTTGAAGAGCATTTAACAAAATATTTTACCATTTAATTATCATGATTAGCAAAAGGTCCAGACTTAGAATGGGCCTGCTAATTATAGATCCTGGAGTTTGCCATCTATTAACATCATTTTCATCAGCTTGAGAAAAAATTAATTTTGTATTTTGGTAAATAAAAAAGTAAAGTGTTTCCCTTGGTCTTGGCACTATTATTAGAGTTCTACAATTGCCTGTTACCTTCTGCATAGATAATCTTTGATTTGTCCCTTTATAAAATTTAATTAGTAACCAAATTTTGCTAGATTTTTCCTTGGAATGTCTCCTTCCTCTCCAAAATTCCTACCTTAGACCAGTCTTGTATAATTTCATGCCCAGGCTTTTCTAGCTACATCATCCACTTGTCTCCATTTCTTATTCCTCTTAAGACTCCTGAAACATTATTTTCAACCTCTCAGTCAGATATCAGCAGTATTTAGTAATACCACATTGTGTGTGTGTGTGTGTGTGTGTGTGTGTGCATGCGCACACTCAGTCATGTCCAACTCTTTGCAGCCCCATGGACTGTAGCCCACCAGGCTCTTCTGTCCGTGGAATTTTCCAGACAAGAATATTGGAGTGGGTTCCCATGCCCTTCTCCAGGAGATCTTCCCAATCCAGGGATCGAACCCTTGTCTCATATGCCTCCTGCATTAGCAGGCAGATTCTTTACCACTGTACCACCTGGGAAATACCACATTACCTGTACAATAAATTCCAGACCCTTTAACCTAACACTTATGAACCTTTGATATTGCTGCCACCTCTATCTCTGGTTTAGTGTTCCACCAATCATCTTTTTATCTTCTGGTTTCATTCATACATGTGTCAGTGGTGCTAGTACACTACCTCACACATAACAAGCACCCAACAAATATTTGTTATACTAAATTGACTATCATTTGTACTCTCAAATGAATTATTCACTGTTTCCTGGCCATACCCCAAATTTCCCACTTCACTGCTTTCTTTTTATTTCATCTTACTCCTGGAATTCTCCCAATCTCTGCCTATCAGATTCTTACTGAGCCTTCAAAACACAATTTAAGAACTATTCTGGTAATCTTTTTCTGATCTTCTCAACCGGAAGTGATCTCATTCTACCTAACATTAACTACCATAATTATATATAGTGCTCTCTCATCATACATACGTCATGCTCACTTGTATTAACACCTTTAATGAATATTTATCTTAATTTCCCTTCGAAGACTTGTATTTTTTATATATTACAAGCCTTTAGTGAATATTTGCCAAGCAAATGAATAGACAGTCAAATTTAACACTAGACTGAAAGTCTCTTCAGATTAAAACTTTCTTCCGTAGAGTGATAATGTGTGCAACGCACATAATAAGAACTCAGTGATGAGTAAATTGATTGGAAATAACATGGACCTAGTTCAGCTTTTCAGTTAGTCATTTGTAGGGCTGTGGGGCTAAACAAGGTCTTTATATGATAAAGTATCTTATCTGCCAACAAAGTTTCTTTTCTTTTAGGCCAACAGTGTTCAAATTTGAAAACCATTATCAGTAACATTTGTTTGGATTTTACCTTTCTTAAAATTTAGACTTAAAAAAAAGTTGGAGGGGCTTAGGCAGACTAAATAGCGAAAACCCTGCATGCATTGAAATAAGAGTGTAAACTTCTAAAGCCATTCTGGAGGGCATTATCCATTACCTAGAAATTTGGCACCTGTGTATATTCCTTGAATAAATTCTCACAGGTCCAATTTAAAAAATGTGTAGGAAACAGTAGCATTATTCCATATTCATTTGCAACATTATTTCACAAGGTGAACAAGAAAAGCTGGAAGATCTGCCCATGTTGGATCTTTAGCATGGCAAGTGTGTTAGGGTTCTCCAAAGAAACAGAACCAATAGACTGTTTATATACAGGGAGGGAGATTTATTTTAAAGAATTGTGTGCTGTACTCAGTCACTTCAGTTATGTCCAACTCTTTACAACCCAATGGACTGTAGCCTGCCAGGCTCCTCTGTCCATGGGTTTCTCCAGGCAAGACTACTGGAGTGGGTTGCCATGCCCTCCTCTGGGGGATTTTCCCAACCCAAGGATTAAACCCCCATCTCTTACGTCTTCTACATTGGCAGGCAAATTCTTTACCACTAATGCCAACTGGTAGCTCATGCAATTGTGGGCTGGTAAGTCTAAAATCTGCAGGGCAAGTCAGCTGGCTAGAGAACCAGGAATGAGTTGTGGTTAAGTCCCAAGATGCAGAATTCCTTCTCCTTGGGAGATCTCAGTCCTTCTCTTAAAGCCTTCAACTGATTGGCTGAGGCCTATCCATATTATGGAGACTAATCTGCTTTTCTCAAAGCCTACTGATCTAAGTATTAATCCTATTTAAAATATACCTTTACAGCAATATCTAGACCAGTGGATGAACAAACAGCTGAGCACCATAGTCAAGCTGCATTGACACATAAAATTAACCATACCTGTGCTTTTCAACAATTAGCTGAGGCTAAGTAGAGGCTACCTTCCCTAAAAGGGCCAGCATTTACCATTTTTCCACGTTTTCCATCCTGCTTTTGTGGTTTTCGGTTGCTCAGTCATGTCCAACTCTTTGTGACCCCATGGACTGCAGCATGCCAGGCTTCCTTGTCCTTCACCATCTCCCAGAGTTTGCTCAAACTCATGTCCATTGAGTCGGTGATGCCAGCCAACCATCTCATCCTCTGTTGCCCACTTCTCTTCCTGCCCTCAGTCTTTCCCAACATCAGGTTTTTGTGTTTTTTTAATGAGTTGTCCCTTCCCGTCAGGTGACCAAAGCCTTGAGCTTCAGCTTCAGCATTGTCTTTCCAATGAATATTCAGGGTTGATTTCCTTTAGGATTGACTGGTTTGATCTCCTTGCTGCCCAAGGGACACTCAAGAGTCAACAGTATCCTGCTTACTTCATGTATTTAACAACAGCTGCCTAAAGCATATAGTGACTCCAGATATTTGTCCTTTCTTAATTATAAAAGGAGTGTTTGTACACATATGCACTGGCCCCTGCGTTACCTAGAACTTCGTTTCTTAACAGGTGTCTACTCTTGCTTTGGTCCAGTCACACCGGGTTTCTTATCTCCAACATTCTAAGAATGCTCCCATCACAAAACCTCAACTTTCTTTTTTCTCTGCCTAATCTGCAAGCCCACCACCACCACTGTAGTGTCACGAGTCAACTTTTCACTTTGCTCAACTTTCTGCTTAAATGTTTCTGGCCACATTATCTAAAATAGTCTACCTCCTCGCTGCATCACATTATTTGTTACTTTCCTATCAGTTCAGTTCAGTCGCTCAGTCGTGTCCGACTCTTTGCGACCCCATGAATCGCAGCACACCAGGCCTCCCTGTCCATCACCAACTCCCGGAGTTCACTCAGAGTCGTGTCATTTTTCTTAATAATGGACAAGCCTACATGATACTATAATGTATTTGTGCATTGTCCTCTAGAAATTAAGATCTGCAAGGACAAGGATTTTGTTTATTTAACACTGCACACTGCATCTTGTACCTGAATCAGTGCTTGGAGCATCTGTAAGGGTCAATAAAAATTTTTCTGATACCCTAGAAACTCAACAGCATGTTTTCTGGAAAGTGGGACTATGTTTAACAGTTAGGTTTTTTTTTTTTTTAATTTTTAGTTTGTTTTGCTTTACAGTACTGTACTCATTTTGCCATACATTGACATAAATCAGCCATAAGTGTACCTGAGTTCCCAGTCCGGACCCCCCCCCTTCCCCCTCCCTCCCCCCACCNAAGGGGATGACAGAGGATGAGATGGCTGGATGGCATCACCGACTCAATGGACGTGAGTCTGAGTGAGCTCCGTGAGTTGGTGATGGACAGGGAGGCCTGGCGTGCTGCGATTCATGGGGTCACAAAGAGTCGGATACGACTGAGCGACTGAACTGAACTGAACACTGTAATAAGATAGATGGTGTAGATTCTGACTTCCTAGCCAAGATGATCTTTGATAGGTAATAACCTCTGTAAGCCTCAGTTTCCTGACCTGTTAAGTTGAAATTATACTAATAGCTGCTTATATTGTTTTTAAGAAAAATCAAAATAAAATAATAGTCGGCAAATGCTTTGTATCATACCTGAGTACAGATTTTAAGTAATAAGTGTGAACCACTTTGTCAACAAAGGTCCATCTAGTCAAAGCTTTGGTTTTTCCAGTGGTCATGTATGGATGTGAGAGTTGGAGTATGAAGAAAACTGAGTGCCAAAGAATCAATGCTTTTGAACTGTGGTGTTGGAGAAGACTCTTGAGAGTCCCTTGGACTGCAAGGAGNGTGTGAACCACTTTGTCAACAAAGGTCCATCTAGTCAAAGCTTTGGTTTTTCCAGTGGTCATGTATGGATGTGAGAGTTGGAGTATGAAGAAAACTGAGTGCCAAAGAATCAATGCTTTTGAACTGTGGTGTTGGAGAAGACTCTTGAGAGTCCCTTGGACTGCAAGGAGATCCAACCAGTCCATCGTAAAGGAGACCAGTCCTGGGTATTCATTGGAAGGACTGATGTTGAAGCTGAAATTCCAATACTTTGGCCACCTGATACAAGGAGCTAACTCATTTGAAAAGACCCTGATGCTGGGAAAGGCTGAAGGCAGGAGAATGGGATGACAGAGGATGAGATGGTTAGATGGCATCACCGACTCAAAGGACATGGGTTTGGATGGACTCTGGGGGTTGGTGATGGACAGGGAGGCCTGGCGTGCTGCGGTTCATGGGGTCGAAAAGAGTCAGACACGACTGAGCGACTGAACTGAACTGATTGTTATGATGCCTATTCTGAGTTTATAGTGATCCAGCATTCACTTTTCTTTGAGAGTCTATTAGTGGATGTTAAATATTTTTAGTGTTTTGGCTCAAAATGCAATACTGTGACTGCAATATGGAATTATTTGTTTTTTCTTTGGGAACAGTTTTCACTGGAGTTAAAAGGTTAATTTGTTTTCTCGTTATAGAACATTTAAAAAATATTTAGTCAAAGTGTTATTTTCAGTTTAGATTTGGCCCTTTTTGATTAACAGTTTATTTTCAGGTGTTCTTCACACAGGAGAATTTTAAAGTTCAAAAATCTATTGAGAATTTAATATTTTTTTCGTTTTTTCTACTCTATTAAAGACATATGTTTCATGTAATACACATTCAAAATATACTATGTTTTCTGTTTTAGAATCTACTCCAGAAAATAATCAGGATGTACTTTTAAAGCTATGTTCCTAATTCTATCTTGTATCTTGGAGTTGAATACAAACATTATATTCTTGAATCCCTTGAATCCCTTCAACATCCTTGTGAGGTATTATTGCTTTTTACAGATAAGGAAAGTGAAATACAGAGCTATAAACATGCCCTAGGTCACATCAGGGCCGGTAACAGAAGTATAAATATTACATAACCCATCTTATACTTGGGCCTTCTGCACTATCTGCCAGACAGCTTCCCCCACCCTTGCCTCTCAGAAATAATGCTAAGGTAGAACTGGTACTTCAGCTTTATTTTTCTGATTTGGATATGCTTGGTATGTTTATCACATAAAACATGCCTCCAAGCCCACATTAAAGACATATTAAAATGGTAAAAGAACCTGACCTGCTGTGGAGTTCACCAGTCTTTGTCTGTGTTCAGCCAAACTCTGCAAATTACAACCACAGCCAGTGTTTGGATTTATAAATAGACTACTTCTGAATTTTTTTTTTGAGAAACTTTAAGCTCTATCATTATATCATATGTCAGATAACAAAGGTAATACTGTGCCTGAAAGTAATTTTATCCAAACATTTATTTTTATTTATATGTTGTGGTATTGTTATTTTATCAGTGCCCTAGCACAATCACTGACATTAACGAAATAGTCATTTTCAGTTTCAGGAACCTACTATATGCAGAGGATTGTGTAGTCTCCTATAAAAAATAGAGTAACAAAGGGTAAGATACAATTATTACCCACAAATAAATATAATTAGATAGAAAAAAGAAAATGAGCACATACAGTAATAAATTTTAAATAAAATGATTGGACATTGCCATAGAAAGTGAAGTGAGAAATTTTTGCAGACTAAAATGAAGTTTTATGAAATGCCTGGAAATTGAGATATGAACAAATAAGATTCTGAAACAAAGAAAGGAGAAAGACAAAGGGCATTCTAGCCTAGAACAGTATAAGCAAAACTGAACAAGGTGTAATGAGCATTCAGTTCAGTTCCATCACTCAGTCGTGTCCAACACCATGGACTGCGGCACATGGGCCTCCCTGTCCATCACCAATTCCCAGAGCTTACTCAAACTTATGTCCATAAAGTCGGTGATGCCATCCAACCATCTCATCCTCTGTTGTCCCCTTCTCCTCCTGCCTTCAATCTTTCCCAGCATCAAGGTCTTTTCCAATGAGTCAGTTCTTCACATCAGGCAGTCAAAGTATTAGAGCTTCAGCATCAATCCTTCCAATAAATATTCAGGACTAATTTCCTTTAGGATTTGATCTCCTTGCAGTCCAAGGACTCTCAAAAATCTTCTCCAGCACCACAGTTCAATAGTATCAGTTCTTTGGCACTCAGCTTTCTTTATAGCCCAACTCTCACATCCATACATGACTATTGGAAAAACCATAGCTTTGACTAGACAGACCTTTTTCAGTAAAATAATGTCTCTGCTTTTTAATATGCTGTGTAGTTGTGTCATAGCTTTTCTTCCAATGAGCAAGTATCTTTTAATTTCATAGCTGCAGTCAGCATCTGCAGCGATTTTGGAGCCCAAGAAAATAGTCTCTCACTGTTTCCATTGTTTTCACATCTATTTGCCATGAAATGATGGGACCGGATACCATGATCTTAGTGTTTTGAATGTTGAGTTTTCAGCCAACTTTTTCACTCTCTTCTTTCATTTTCATTAAGAGGCTCTTTAGCTCCTCTTCACTTTTACCATAAGGGTGGTGTCATCTGCAAATCTGAGGTTATTGATACTTCTCCCTCAATCTTGATTTCAGTTTGTGCTTCATCCAGCCAAGCATTTTGCATGATGTACTCTGCTTATAAGAAAAATAAGCAAGGTGACAATATATAGCCTTGACATACTCCTTTCCCAGTTTTGAACCAGTCTGTTATTCCATGTCTGTTTCTAACTGTTGCTTCTTGTCCTGGGTACAGGTAAGGTGTTTCCATCTCTTTCAGAATTTTCCACAGTTCGTTGTGATTCACATAGTCAAAGCCTTTAACATGGTCAATAAAACGGAAGTAAGTAGATGGTTTATTGGAATGCCCTTGCTTTTTATACGATCCAGTGGATGTTGGCAATTTGATCTCTGGTTCATCTGCCTTTTCTAAATCCTGCTTCTACATCTGGAAGTTCTAGGTTCATATGCTGTTTTGAAAGATTTGGGGCATTAACTTTGCTAGCACATGAAATGAGTACAGTAGTTTTAACATTCTTTGGCATTGCTTTTCTTTGGAATTGGAATGAAAACTGACCTTTTCCAGTCCTGTGGCCACTGCCAAGTTTTCTAAACTTGCTGACATATTGAGTGCAGCACATTAACAGCATCTTCTCTTAGGATTTGAAATAGCTCAGCTCGAATTCCATCACCTCCGCTAGCTTTGTTCATAGTGATGCTTCCTAAGGCCCACTTGACTTTGCACTCCAGGCTGTCTGGCTTTAGGTGAGTGACCACACCATTGTGGTTATCCAGGTCATTAAGACATTTTTTTATATAGTTCTTCTGTGTTCTTGCCACCTCTTCTTAATCTCGTCTGCTCCGTTAGGTCCTTGCCATTTCTGTCCTTCATTGTGCTCATATGTTCTCTTGGTATCTCCAATTTTCTTGAAGTTACCGTTTGTTATACTTCTAATATGTATGTATGTATAATGTCTGTTTTTTTAGAACATGAATCATTCACTTCAGTTTTCACATGCTCCTTTTTATTGGTTATGAATATTTATAGTAGAAAATCCAAAATTATAAAAATAGAAGTGAGCTTCAATTCCACTACTCTTTTCATATTTTGGAATGTATAATTCTAAACATTTCTCCTGTCACTAGCTACACAGTACTGTTTTTCAAAATGTTTTAGTTAATGTTTCTATGCCAATTTCTTACAGTATATATTACACTATAATTCTTATATTATCTGTTACTTCTGTCATATATCTTGATCTGTATAATAACACTAATTCTTAGCTTCTTTCATATTCCTCACAGTTGATAAAAAATAAAAATTAAATATACTATGCCTATTTAAAATTTGATCCCCTATGAACTGAAACTAGAGTTTAGAATCACATAAGAGAGATATCTTAGCTCCCATTCACAAGACTGTCGTACAAGTTTCCTTATAATAAGGACTCATAGAATGGTTTCATATAATCATCTCTGAGATGCACCGTAAAGATAAATATAATGAATTCATTTCAGGCATGGGAATATACAGATAGAACATAGACCCTCCAAGTTTATAGAGTCACAGAGCTATTAATCATAATAAACTAACTCAAAATACAGCAAAGTTTTAATTATCATTAAAGTTAACATTTATAGCCACCAGGATGGCTATAATTTTTTTAATGGAAAATAACAAATATTAGCAAGGATACAGAAAAAAATACCTTTTATGCTTTCTTAGTAGGAATGTAAAACAGTGCAACAACTGGAAAATAGTTGGGTGGTTGCTTAATAAGTTGATTATAGAATTAGCATATTGCCCAGTATTCCTGAGTATATACCCAAAATAATTGAAAACAGATAGTCAAACAAAAGCTAGTACATGAATATTCATAGCAGAATTGTTCACAATAGCCAAAGAGTAGAAACATCTGAAATGTCCATCACTTAATAGACAGACAGTATGTGGCATATCCATACAATATTCTTCAGCCATAAAAAGGACTGGGATGCAGGTATATGCTACAATATGAAGGCACATGCTATGTGAAGAATGCCACATACAAAGGTACTCATTGCATAATTTTTTGGACAAGAATTATCCAAATTTATGGAACCAGAAAGCAGATTAGTGGGACTGGAAATAGTGAGGAATGGAAAGTAACTGCTTAATGAGTACCGGATTTCCTTGGGGATGATAAAGGTGTTGTGGAACTAAATAGTGAGATGGTTATACAACACTGTGACTATACTAAATATCACTAATAGTGTATTTCATGTTATGTTTGTTCTAAGAAAAACCCAAACACTCGCAGACTGAAACCAGCAACCTATAAAAAAAAATTCTTTATTATGAATTCCCAGGTGGTGCTAGTGGTAAAGAACTCACCTGCCAGTGCAGGAGACATAAGAAACAGGTTATCTCCCTGGGTCAGGAAGATCCCTGGTGCAAGGCACTCGAGTATTCTTATTGGGAGAATCCCATAGACAGAGGAGCCTGGTGGACCATAGGGTCATAAGAGTCGGACACAACTAAAGCAACTTCACACACACACACACACACACACACACACACACACAAGCAAAAGTTGGTTTTAACACCTGAAAATCGATAAATGGAATATGCTTTATTATTTTGGTAGGACTGCCATAACAAAATACCTTAGTTGCTGCTGCTGCTAAATCGCTTCAGTCATGTCTGACTCTGTGCGACCCCATAGACAGAAGCCCACCAGGCTTCTCTGTCCCTGGGATTCTCCAGGCAAGAATACTGGAGTGGGTTGCCATTTCCTTCTCCAATGCAGGCACGCATGCTAAGTCGCTTCAGTCATGTCTGACTCTGTGCTCCCCTATGAACAGCAGCCCACCAGGCTCCTCTGTCCACAGGGTTCTCTAGGCAAGAATACTGGAGTGGGTTGCCATTTCCTTCTCCCATACCTTAGCTTATGGTAGCTTAAACAATGAAAATTTATTTTATGTCAGTTTTGGAGACCAGAAGTTTAAGATAAAGGTATCAGAGGTCTGATTTCTTCTGAGCTCTGTTTCCTTGACTTGCAGATGTCCTCTTTGCTGAGTTCTCACATAAGTTTTCTCTTTGTGCTCACTTCCCTGATGTCTATCTCTGTTTATCCTGATCTCTTTATATAAGGTCACCAGTCAGGTCATATTAGAGGCTACTATAACATCCTCATCTTAATTATCTCATTAAAAATTCTGTCGCCCATATAGTCACATTCTAAGGCATTGGAAGTTTGGTGGGAGTTAGGGCTTCAACATGTGAATTTAGAGGGTATTGATTCCAGTCATCACACTCCAAAATTTGTTCTTCTCCCATTCAAAAGTCATTCATCCCCATCCCAACAGCCCCAAAGTCTTAACTTATTACATCATCTTTCTAAGTTCCAAATCTCTTATAAATCAATGGTGAACAAAACTTGAAGTATGATTCAGCCCAAGGCAAAATTCCTCTCCAGCTATGAAACTGAAACCCCACAGGTTATCTGCTTCCAAAATATAGTGATGTGACAAGCATAGGGTAGACATTTCCATTCCAGAAAGAAGAAAGGGAATCACAGGTCCCAGTTAAGTCCAAAATAGGCTTTAAGGCTCCAGAGTAATCTTCTTTGACTCAGTGCTCTATCCTTCAGGCCTAGTGCAGTAACAGCCCAATCTCCAGGCCCTCTAGGATGGCAAGGTCACCACTTCACCCTGGGTGGGAAACTGGTCCCCCTAAGTTGAGGAGGAGACGGTGGTGCGCCCTGGACCTGTGGTGGAAGTGGCAGCCATCCTGATACCTGAACCACCTCCAGGGTCACTCTTCTCTTTCCTGAAGGATGGCACGTGTGCAGCAAGATGGATATATCTATTATCCCATCCTACGGAGTTCCAGAAGTCCGACCAAGTCACTTCAATTTGTCCTGTCTCTGTTCCCTTTAGTCCAGACTGACAGTGTTTCTCCTGATGTAACCCCATGTTTTTTCCTAGCTTCTGTAGAGGTGGCTGATTAGAGCATGAGTCACACCTGTAATCGCTTTATGACATTTCTGTCCCATCTCATTGTTCTCTCCAGAAGACACTTCCTCAGTTTTAGCAGTATGGATAGGCTGTGAATTTTCTAAATCTTCAAGTTCTGGTGCCTTTTACTTAACAATTTCTTCAACTGATTCTGCTTATATTTTACTCCAAGTAGCGAGGAGAAACCAGGCCACACCATCAGTATTAGAAATCTCTTGAATTAAATATCCAAGTTCACCACTTAAAATTTTTACTTTCCACCTTATTAGAACACGATTCAGCCATGTTGGTTGCCAGTTTAAAACAAGGATCAACTCTCTTCCAGTTTCTAATGACACATTCTTCGAATCCATCTGAGACCTCACCAAAATCATCTTTTAACATCCATGTTTGTTTCCAACTGTCTCTTCAGAGCAATGTAGGTTTTTCTAATATGCATCTCAAAACTCTTTTAGCCTCCACCTTTTTTCCAGTTCCAAAGCCACATCTATGTTTTTAGGTGCCAAAATCTGTATTAGTTATAAAGAAACAGAACCAATATGATATGTACATATACAGAAAGATTTAGTTTAAGGAAACAGCTCATTGGATTATGTGATTATGGAGACAGACAAATACAGAATCTTCAGGTGACCCAGTAGTTTGGAGATCTAGGGAAGAGCTGATATTGCAATTCAAGTACAAAGGCCATTAAGCTAAAGAATGAGGGAAAGCTCAAGGTTGCAGTTTAGTTCCAAAGGCAGTCTACTGCTAGAATTCCTTCTTGCTTTGTTCTAGTAAGACCTTCACCTGATTGGGTGAGTCCCATCCACATTATTGAAGGTGGTCTGCTTTTACTCAAAGCTAACCAATTTAAGTGTTAGTCTCATTCAGAAACCACTGTTATGTAAAGTCTAGGAGGTCTGATCAACTATTTGAGCACTGTTGACATGTAAAGTTAACCACCATATTCACATACTTATGCATTAATATAAAAGTAAATATAAACAAAATAATGTAAAATGAATAAAAAGCAAACCCATCTGATTACCTCAGTAGATGCAGAAAAAGCATTTGACAATATCCAACAAACTTTCGTAAGACTCCAACAGAATAGGTATAGAAAGGAATAGTCTCAATCTGAAAAGGGGCATCTATGAAAAACCCACAGATAACATCACACTTAATAATGAAAGACTAGCTGCCTTCCCCTCAGATCACAAACAAGACAAAGATGTCCACTATCACCACTTCTGCTTAAAATTGTTCTGTGTGTTGTAGCAAGGAGATTTAGACAAGAAAATATAATAAAAAGGCTTCCAGATTGGAAAAGAAGTGGTAAAAGTATCTCTGTTTACACATTACATGATCATAATTTTGTAAATTATATGAAATTCAGTAGAAAGATGTTAGAACTAAGTTTAGTAAGGTTATAGTATACAAACTCAATATGTAAAAATTAATTGTATTTCTCATTTACAATGCGCAATCCAAGAATGAAATCAAGTAAATAACATTTATAATAACATCAAAGAAAGTAATATACTTAGGAATGTATTTCATATACTTTGAAAACTATAAAACATTCTTAAAAGAAATTAAAGAAGATAAATGGAAAACATCCATTTGCCGGGATAAGAAGTTGGTAATCTGTTACCATGTTACCATGCAGTTGGTAACACTCCCCGTACTGGATACAGATTCGACATAATTCCTGTCAAAATTTTGACTTCTGTATGGAAATTGCATGTCAAATGGCAAGGGACAAGAACAGTAAAAACGGTCTTGAAAAAAACAAAATAGGCAAATTCACACTTCCTGATTTTAAAACTTACTACAAAGCTACATTAGTTAAAACACTGTGGTACTAGCATTAGAATAGATATCTAGATATTCAACAGAATTGAGACTCTAGAAGTAAACCCATACTTGACATAGTAAGAAATGAAAACTGAATGGCCCTATGTCTTTTAAAGACATTGAATTTGGAGTTTAAAACATTCATAGCTTAAACAGTGCCAGGCCCAAGTGTTTTAATGGTTACTTTTGTCAGCTATTTAAGGAAAACAGTAAGCAACCTTAAACTCTCAGAAAGTGGAAGAGATGGGAATACATTCTAATTTAGTTGATGATGCCAGTTTTATATTATTGTAAAAACCAGATGAAGGCATTACAAAAACCAAACCACAGGCCAAATCTTTAATGAAAAGCAGGAACTCAAACCCAACAGTATATAAAAATGACACCACATTGTGACCAGGTGGCAATGCAAGTTTGATTTAACATTTAAAAATCAATGTAATTCACCATGTTAACAATGTAAAGAAGTTTTATCCCAGCATCTTATGTACTGTCTGTTTGATGTGCTCAGTTTCTCAGTCATGTTCGACTCTTTGCGATCCCCTGGACTGTAGCCTACCAGGCTCCTCTGTCGATGGGGGTTCTCCAGGCACGAATACTGGAGTGGTCCGCCATTCCCTCCTCCAGGGGATCTTCCCAGCCCAGGGATCAAATCCAGGTCTCCCGCATTGCAGGTGGATTCTTTACCATCTGAGTCACCAGGGAAGCCCAAGAATAATGAAGTGGGTAGTCTATCCCTTCTCCAGGGGATCTTCCCGACCCAGGAATCGAACGGGGCCTCCTGCATTGCAGGCAGATTCTTTTACCAGCTAAGCTACCAGGGAAGCCCATCTCTCTGATAGTAGGTGCTAAATAATTACCTGTGTAATGAATAAATGATTAGAATAGTTGTCTTGGTTTCTGACTCTAAGTGAGAGATGATTACCACACTTTTGGAAGGCTATACAAACTTTGTTTTAGCTTCAATAAGCTATAACTCAGTTTCAATAAGATATAACCCAGATTCTAGTTCCCTTGTTTCACTGAGTCAGTCTGGGTAACTTTCCTTCATAACTTCCAGGTACACTCACCTGACTCTGAAATGTTTAATAGTTTTATAGGTATTTCTTTGTGTCATTGCATTTGTATTTATTGGAAGTGGCAAGCATAAGAACATGTTAAACTTAGAGTAACAAGAAACAGAACAATGATATGTGCCTATGGATAATTCAGTACTGTTTGTTGATGCTACTGATTTGAATTTTACTCCCACTGGCAGCTAGAGTCAACTTGATATATTCATTTATGCTACCATTTAATTCCAGTGAGCTGTCTTTAAAAAAATTAATATAGATCCAGTATGACTTAATTTTTTGCTCAAAGAAATTAAAGGATATTGGTACCCATACTTTCAATATATGGGTAGATAATCAGTGACTAATGTTGGTAGATGAACTAGAGAAGTAAGATAACTTGACCATTGACATGAAAGAGAAAGATCTCAGGTAAAGTTCAGGACTCCTGATGGCTGATTTTATAAAATGATTCTTAAAGGAGTAGGCTGTATTATAGAATACCTCATCACTTGTTTGCAGACTGGGAATGCTCTTAAATTAAAAGCAAAACCAAAAAATAGTCTGAGCCACAGAAAAATAAATACTTCTCTTCAAAGCTTTGTTTCAGGATACTACTTCAATTACTCACCAGAGAGAAAACCCACTAGGTTCTAATGAAAGTGAAAATTGTTCAGTCATGTCCAGCTCTTGGTGACCTCATGGACAGTCCATGGAATTCTCTAGGCCAGAATACTGGAGTGTGTGGCCTTTCCCTCCTCCAGGGGATCTTACCAACCCAGGATTCAAGCCCAGGTCTCCCACATTGCAAGCAGATTCTTTACCATCTGAGCCACAGGGGAAGCCCTAACAGTCCCTCATAACTTCAAGACTGCCAAATCTTCCTTGTAAAGGGGACAGACTCTGTTCTACAGCAATAGCAGCAGTAAGCAGTGTGGGCTGATGCATGACAGAGGTGTCATTGCAAAAGGCAGCTTATGTTCTGAAACAGGAAGTTGAATCAAGGTGTCCTATACATACTGCTTTTCTAAAACTGGTCTATAGTAGTAGTAGTATAGTAGTTTGTATAGTAGTAGTAGTAGTAGTTTGCTTAAACTAAACTGCCCATAGTATCACTGGCAGGAAATTATTTTTATGTTATTGATGTTGATGACATTTATAAATAAGTTCTGATACATCACAAAATTCTTTCTGACTAAACTATATTGATCATTTTTTCCTAAAAGATTGTTCGATTTGCCAATTAATACTTGTTAATAACAGCCAGCAAAATCATCAGCAGTTTCAGAGTCTTACTAGTTCATTTTATCCCTTACATATTGAATAGTCTTAAAATCTTTCCAAGGAAGTTAATATTCTTTCTATGCTGTGGCCTTTTAAAATCAGTGGAATGGGGTTAATCAGGAGTGCAAGGGGCAGAAAGCTTCCTAAAGGGATCTTAGAGAACTGATAGTTTTCCTTTACACTGTTTATTATACTAAAAGAGCCAAAGGATCGCAGATGCCAAAATCGATATCCTGCTGACTCTGTCTTGTTATGTGAAGATCACTTGTAGTTTTTACATTTATCCATATTTATTAATATATGCTACATTCAAATGGTGTGACAGACGTGTTCCTTTAGTTATTCCTCAAAGTATTTACTCTTACATATTTATTTTCTTAAAGACCAAAGACATTCTCAAAGACCACCTTAAAAGAAATCTGGTTCGTGCCAGCAAAGAAGGGAATAGCAGCAAGATCACATTCTTCTTTTTGTCACCTGAGGAGTATTTGTCTTATTTCATACATCGATACTTGATCAGACAGGTTGCTGAAAGAGCTCTACTTCATTTTCTTTTAATCTCCCTGTTAATAGGCTCTACTATTAATGTTATCAGTTTTAAAAATGAAAGGAATCTTTGGCAGAGGTAATCTACAATTGTTAAAAATATTGAAACAAACATGCACTCAGATTATGTTTTGAATAGTTACGTTTATCAGTGTGCATGCTCAGCCACTTCAGTTCTATCTGACTCTTTGCTACCATATGGACCTTAGCCTTGCCAGGCTCCTCTGTCCATAGGATTCTCCAGGCAGTAATACTGGAGTGGGTTACCATGCCCTCCTCCAGAGGGTCTTCCCGACACAGGGATCGAGCCTGTCTCTTATGTCTCCTGCATTGGCAGGCAGGTTCTTTACCATTAGCGCCACCTGGGAAGCCTGTGTATCAGTATAAAAATTGACAAAATGCAGACTTCTAGAAGGCATTGAAATAGCAAACATATAGATCTGTGAAGAACTCTTATTGTCACTTGTCCTAAAAATTGTTCAACAAATGGAATAAAGGTGAAGAATCTGAATTTGACTGTCTCCTCTTTTGTCTACCTGTCCTTCAGTGGAATTAGTAATAAAAGTCTTTATTGCTTTATACACAGATTGATGTTAAGACTTAAAATTTTTCCTGTTTGAAAAACAGAAAGCAATGTAATTGACTGTATTGGCCATGTGATATTCAAGAATTATAGTCCCTTATGTTGGGTTGAATTTTTCAGTCCCCGTGCCAAAGGAGAATGTTCTTTGGATCAAGACAAAAGGATTAAAAAAAAAAAATTACTCCATCAAGTACTTCAAATCATACCATATTTTGTGTCTTTTTCTTACTTAAGCCATGACTTCCTTGTACAGTTGTTTCATCTTGTCTGCAATTTCTAATTACCTTTCTTTTTCTTGGATCTTGTACTTTATTATTTCAGCTTTGTCCATCTTGACACTCTCATTTTCTGTTTTCTGTAGTTTCCTTTTTCACCAGAGCCCCCCATTCTCCTGCTATAATTAGACCTGTTGGTTTCTCTGTAGGCTTCCTCGCAGCTGTCTTCCTAAGATTTCTCTTCATCTCTGGGTTGGTTTCACTGTTTCTAGGATTCCATATCTTCTTTCTTGCTTTATTGCCTGTTCAAGTCACTTCCAAACAAAGGGTAGATGATAGAGAGGTTCTTTGAATGTAGAACTTAAATTTGAAGTTTATATGCCTTTGAAACTTTTAAGATATTTCTCTTCTCTTTTTCTGTTTCTAGTAACTGATTCCAGGATGATTCAAATCAGTCTTCCTTTGCAGACTTTTTTCTCATGAAAAATATTAATTTTTTTTTACCTTAGTGTTCTGAAATCTCATAAGGAGGTTCTGAAATCTCATAAGGAGGTTCTGAGAGTGGATCTTCTTTCTTTTATTGTGTTCTGTACTTATAGACGCTTTTAATTTGAAGATTCTTATCTTTCATTTCTGAGAAGTGCTCCTTAAGATTATCTGAGAGTTTCCTCTCTTTTTTGTTTCTTTATGATATCTCTTTCTATTTTCCTAATTCCCAGATGTTGTACTTTCTGGACTGATGCATGTTTTTCTTTATATATTTTTTTCTGATACATAGCTGTAGAAATTTCCCCAACTTTACTTCAGGTTATCTTTTTTCTCAGTGGATTTAAAACATTTATTTGTATAAATAATGCAGTCTACTTCCTCATTGTTGCTTTAAGTAACTTTCCATTTCCAAGAATAAAAATAAGTTGTTTGTAGTACAAAATTTCCACCATAGCTATTGGCTACGAGTTTTTCTGTAAAATATTCTCCCATTTACCAAACTACATAAAAGTTCACACATTCTTTTTTTTTTTTTTTTTTTTTTTTAAAAAACATTA
>SJYA01002750.1:2597776-2703991 GCA_006410615.1 Neotragus moschatus
TTTTTTTTTTTTTTTTTTTGTCTTAAAACACATATAACAAAACTTACCATTTTAACCATTTTTTAACTGGGCGATTCAGTGGCATTATACAGTCACATTGTACTGTTACATCTTTCTACTTACTTTTAATTTAGTGAAATCTTATTCTCTAAAATTACCTTCTTACATTTTATTCCTTTTCCATAGCATCCTAGTCTTATATTGTAAGATAACATATTGTCTCATCTTCTCATGTCTCTCTGTGAATATTTTTTTATTTCTTTTTGTTTTAGCATTAAACTTTTTTTTTATAGGGATCAGATTTTCTGTTTATTTACCTTGTTTTATTCTTTTTCATACTTTGGCTCTCGTCATATATCTTCATAGTTGAAAACACAAAAGGCTTAGTATCAGATATGGACTTCATTAACTATAGTACAAGTAGAAATTTTTAAATAATTTCAATTCCTAAATTAAAGATAGATTAAATATGATGAGGCTTCTTTGGTTTAGAAAAGATTGTGTGTCATAAGCTTTCCATATCTTCATCAGGGACATCACCTACCTTTTTGTACAAATCTGTCATTCTTGTACATTGAACTTCGTTGTGTAGACTCTGACTTTTGTATATGGAAATGGAGTTAATTATCTCCCTGCGTGCTGCAAGCTAGGTCCCTTCGGTCTTTTCCAACTCTGTGCAACCCTAGGGACCATAGCCCACCAGGCTCCTCTGCCCATGGGATTCTCCAGGCAAGAGTATTGGAATGGGTTGCCATGCCCTCCTCCAGGGGATCTTCCTGAATTATCTCCCTGATAGTCATAAATTTTTCTAATGAAAGATGTATACATGTACACGTACACATATGTGTGTGTGTGTGTGTGTGTGTGTGTGTGTGTGTGTGTGTGTGTGTGTGTTAGAAAAAAGCATTAACATTCAACAGATTTTAAGTGCAAAGAATGACTTAGTTAAAGCAAAGGATTATTTTTAGGGGGAAAACTAAGAAATAGATGTTCTGCTGAGTTGTATTTGTGAAAGCATATCAAGCAAATCATTAAGAATCTTAAAGTTCTTTCTATTCTCTTTGCCTAGCACTTAACCACTAAGGGCTTGAGATGAAAAGAAAGAGATATGGCTACTCAGTAGTCTGTCAGTGCAGTTGGAATAGCAAAGTATGAAATCTGGAATTCAGCCAAGTGTTAGTTATTAATATCTTTAGATGATTTTTCAATGTAGATTTGCATTTATTATAATTTAATATAGTAGAAAAGCATTAATTAGAGAAACAGTCTCATGAATATGAACAGCAAATGAAAACTTGATTAAAGGTGGCCATATCAAACATTCTTCTCTTGAATTATCTTGCCAGCTTCTGAGTAATGCTTTGATTTGATTTGAACCTTTTGTATGTAACAATTTTTAGAGCAAGTTACTACAGTTCTTTCTGAATAATATAGGTCATGAGAAGTTCATTTGTAGGTGGGGCAGCTGTGCTACTTTGGGGGACTGTCTTAATAGATCCATTTCATTAATTGTCATGAATTTTTTATTAACAAAACCAGTACATCAGGTTTAGCCAGGTGAAAACTGTTCTCGTAGTTGTTATCTTTATTGTCAGAAAGAATATTGTGAAAATAGGGAATTACTGCACATGCTTTAACTCTTGATTAAACAGAGGAATGGCACTATCCATGAACAATAACTTAGGGGCATATTATGAAGTTGACATACAGTGTTTTCAGTTGTGCAACTCCCATTAACTTTAAAGCCCTGTGTTTTAATTTCAGTGTCTTCCAGTTAGGAGTAATGCTATAGCTATCTGTTAGGTTCTCTGAGTTAATGTGATTAATGTCAAGTAGCAGGATGTTCATTCTTTATTCCTTAAGCTTTATTACTTAGGTATTTTTGGTGAAATGGCCTTCTAATGAATTCCATTTCAGAAACCAGGCAGTGGTATTAAGAAGTTGCCGTAATGGGTTGGAAAATGAATGTTGTTAGCATGTACATTTTTCCTTACCAATTTTAGAAATTTCCTTCAATCCTCAACTGATAATTTTTAAGTCATATATAGAGTATTAAAACTGACTTTATTTTTATTTAAAAAAATTTCTGAAAGGCTTCTTAGATACATGATAGGCAATTATAATGTTATTATCCATAGTCTTTCTATCTTCAAGGTCATTAGCTGCTAAGCCGCTTCAGTCGTGTCCAACTCTGTGTGACCCCATAGACGGCAGCCCACCAGGCTCTGCCGTCCCTGGGATTCTCCAGGCAAGAACACTGGAGTGGGTTGCCATTTCCCTCTCCAATGCATGAAAGTGAAAAGTGAAAATGAAGTCGCTCAGTCGTGTCTGACTCTACCAGGCTGCTCCTTCCATGGGATTTTCCAGGCAAGAGTACTGGAGTGGGGTGCCATTGCCTTCTCCATCCAAGGTCATAAGCACTTTTTGTTTCCCACCTCTTGTAAGATAATTTATATCATAAATTATTATCTCTATAAAAATGGTTTCAAAAGTGAAACAAGGAGAGGCTTGGTACTTTTCTTTGGATCCCAGAACTAATCTTTGATATGCTACCTAGTAGGACTTAAAATGTATACTTGTACTCATTTTACTTGATTAAACATTCGTCTCATAAAATAGTAAGCCTGGAAGAGTCCTGCTGCTGCTGCTGCTGCCGCTAAGTCGCTTCAGTCGTGTCTGACTCTGTGCGACCCCATAGACGGCAGCCCACCAGGCTCCCCCATCCCTGGGATTCTCCAGGCAAGAACACTGGAGTGTGTTGCCATTTCCTTCTCCAATGCAGGAAAGTGAAAAGTGAAAGTGAAGTCGCTCAGTTGTGTCCGACTCTTAGCGACCTCATGGACTGCAGCCTCCCAGGCTCCTTCGTCCATGGGACTTTCCAGGCAAGAGTACTGGAGTGGGGTGCCATCACCTTCTCCCGAAAGAATCCTGAGAAAATAACATTTTAGAAAACAAATATGACATAATTTTTGGAGGAACATATATTGTGACTGGAACCCTTACTCAGCTATTTACCAGCCTGGGTAGATTACTCAGCCTCTTTACCCTCCATTTTCTCATTTTAAATGGAAATAATAACTACCTTTCAGCTTTTTTGTGCAAATTATATATATAGTGTATGTAAATGCCCAAATAAGTGTTGAAAGCACTCAAAACAATAGGCATCATGTTCATTTTTATCTGAAGATTTGAACTCAGTCCTAGAAAAGTTACAATAGAATTTACCAAGGTATCATGCCCTGTTAGTGGCAAGGATAGAGTTTAGAACTAAGATGTTCTAACCAAATCCAGTGTTCTTTGCGTATGCAATGTTATCTCCTAATTATTGAAATTGTCTGGTCTTTTTAGTCAGGATTATTCACTGGTGGATACCCCTGTTACTCAATGAGTCTTCCCCAGTGGCTCAATGATAAAGAAGCCACCTGCAATGCAGGAGACACAGGTTCAATTCCTGGGTTGGGCAGATTCCCTAGAGAAGGAAATGGCAGCCCTCTCCAGTATTCTTGCCTGGGAAATCCCGTGGGAGAGGAGCCTGGTGGGACTACAGTCCATGGAGTCACAAAGAGTCGGTTATGACTGACACAATAACAGCAGCAGCAGCATGTGACTCAGTAGTGTCATTACTTTCTTTCCTTTCCCTACAATTCAAGATTTGAATATCTGTCATTAAGGCCCAAAACCCAGATTTTTTTTTTTCATGTATGTGTGATTAAAAGAATCCTATTATTTTTCAACAAATACTTTCAAATTCTGTTAGAAACAAGAGAGTTTTTTCAATGGCTGAATTTTAGAATCTGGAAAATGAGTCTAGTTAGCCATGACCTAGAATAAATAACATAAGACATTTCTGTTCTAAGTCATACAGTTTCTACTCTAGGTGATACAATTGCCAATATACCTGCTGATACCTGCTGATACATGGCACCTTGTATTCTGGCTGCTGGCTTTTCATGGACTTCATGCTCTCGGACCAGAACAACGCTCATAGCTCTAGCTCTCTTACTCCTCCTGGATTATAGGTTTCAGGGTGCTCCCCGGGTTTGACCTTCTCCTGGGCCAGTTTTCTTTGCCATCTGTGTTTTGGACCTTCCACTCCTCACTTCCCATGCTCTCTAACTGGTCTACCACAGAGGTGTCGTGATGGTGCTGGCTAATACTTACATAGAGCTTTACTTTTGGCAGAGTGTCTTTCACAGCCATAATCTAAGTTGATCCTCATAACAACTGTGTGAAGTACTTAAATTGTCTCTCTTACAATTGAGGAATCTGAAATTCAGTTAAGTAATTTGCCCAAAGTCATGTAAATCATGAACAGAAGGGCCCAGGGCCTTTGACCACAAACCCCATGCTCTTTTCACCTCTCAATCACTGCTTATGATCCTTTGTTGGCAAACGGTACCCCAGGTGCCCTGAGATAACCAAAAGTGCCCCAGTATTTAAATAGCAGAATGAAAATGTACAGTTAAAGTATTATGTTGGGATATGAAAGCTACTGGAAGAAGCATCTTATATATGAACCTACATGAGAAGTAAAGTATTGGCAGTGTTAACTAGGGAGTAAGTCTTACATTTCTTTTATTTCTCTCAAAACTCTCTTGGGAGGTAGCCGCTAAATTTTTTTGATTATTATTTCACTTAGAGTATCATTAAAAAAGACACTGTCTCTTCTAGGGGAAAAAAGTCTTTATGGTTTTTATTACATCTATCTCAGCAATTTTTTCATTGTTTGTGATAGCAATTATTCTCTAAATCATTTTCCTGGACTGCCTCGACTTATTCCTCTGATTTTAACACCTACGTATATGCTGATGACTCCTAAATGCAGATACACAGCCCAGACTTCTCAGCTTCAGTCACTGTATGCAAACTATCTGCTGGACATTTCCAGATGATATTTCATGGGCACTCCAATTCAGAATGGGTATCCCAACTTCTGAAACGGAAGACAACTTTCTTTAAAATAAAAACTGCTCTTTCTTCTAAGTGCATGAGTCAACATAGTCATCTCTTTCCCTTCAAATACTTCTGGAATCTGTTTCCTCTCTTCTGTCTTAATTGCTGCTAAGTCACTTCAGTCGTGTCCGACTCTGTATGACCCTAGAGACGGCAGCCCACCAGGCTCCGCCGTCCCTGGGATTCTCCAGGCAAGAACACTGGAGTGGGTTGCCATTTCCTTCTCCAGCGCATGAAAGTGAAAAGTGAAAGTGAAGTTTCTCAGTCGTGTCAGACCCTCAGCAACCCCATGGACTGCAGCCCACCAGGCTCCTCCATCCATGGGATTTTCCAGGCAAGAGTACTAGAATGGAGTGCCATTGCCTTCTCCCTTTATCTTGATTACCAGTACCCTATTCAGTCTCTCATTATATCTCACTTGAACTACTGGGAAAATATTGGTCACTCAGTCGTGTCCAGCTCTTTGCAACCCCACAGACTGTAGCTCGTCAAGTTTCTCTGTCTGTGGGATTCTTCAGGCAAGAATGCAGGAGTAGGCTGCCATTCCCTCCTCCAGAGGATCTTCCAGGCCCAGGGACTAAATCTGGGTCTCCCACGTTGCAGGTAAATTCTTTACCATCGAAGCCACCAGGGAAGCCCTGAACTATTAAGATACCCTTCTAAATAATTTCTCTGTAGCCAGTTTTGTTATCTTCAGATTCATTCCCCACTCCTGACTGCCATTTCCCTTTTTAAAGCCTTTAAATAATAGTCCTCCCTTCCCACAGGATAACATCATAGTTCTTAAGGCTTCTGTCATGATCTCCCCCGTGACTGCCTCTTCCACTTCATCTTTGCCCTTTCCCTGCTGTTAAGCTGAGGCCGCATACACACCAACTGCTTATAGTTGCCCATATGCTGTTCTTTTTTTTCCCCAAAAAAGCTTTTGCTTATGCTTTTTCTTTTTAAGGGATTATTCTCTTCTTAAAAATCTATTACCATTCTCATCTCCCATTCACCAGCCAAATTAGGTATGCTTCCACTGTGTTTGTATTGTAATTATCTGTCTTATCACCTACGCTCTGCAGTTTATAACACTTGGGCTAATAGTATATTTGGTATATTATAGACACTCAGATTTGGGCTTCCCTGATATCCCAGTTGGTAAAGAATCCACCTACAATGTGGGAGACCTGGGTTTGATCCCTGGGTTGGGAAGATCCCCTGGAGAAGGGAAAGGCTACCCACTCCAGTGTTCTGGCCTAGAAAATTCCATGGACTGTATAGTCCATGACCGGGTAGCAAAGAGTTGGACACGACTGAGTGACTTTCACTTTTTACTTTCAGACACTCAGATAGTTTTGAAATGGGTGTGCTTTTAGAAATGTTGTGTTCTTGAAAACTACATGTTTTTAAGTTTTTAAATTTATTTCCTTTTGTTGTGAATGATCTTTTTAGTAGGTCAAATTTGGTAAATTCATGTTTGCCAAGTTAGATTTAATCCATTTGCATGTCATTTTTTCATTAAAATAATAATTTGTTATTATATTCTCTTTTGTAACATATTTCAATAAGTTATAAAAAAGTAAGATATGCTGATAATATTGCAGAAGCCCTGTCTCATGTAGATGAAAATATAGGTTTTTTTCTCTATTATGTTAATATTGTTAGCTTTTCATTTATGAATTTATCATACCCATAGCAGGAAACAAACTAAATAAAATAAATAAGCTGAAGACCAGCTTTCAGTCCTTTGCCCATCCACATCAGTCTTTTTTATATTTTTTTTCTAGTTGAATCTGCTTTCCAGTTAGCAGATATTTTCTTGAGTAGTGAACAAGATCAGATAGTTATTCCCCAAGTGAAGAACAAATTATAGTTAGGCCCATGTTTATATTTGTATTACAGATAAGTTCTATACATACCTACAATGAAAACTTATTAAATGAAAAACAAGCATGTTGCAGCTATGAATTTTTCAGACAAAGGAAATACAATCTTGCTTATTGAAAGGAGCCTAACATTCTTTGTTATAGTATACTCAGCAGCAGTACATCTTATCCTAATCCACTATTTCAATCCAAAGCTAGCTAAATATTGGATTGTAAGGACAATAAAAATTTCCCTGTTATATCATTTAACTGTCAGTTTGTTGGATTGGTTGGTTTGTTTGTTTTGATGATTTATTTGCTTCAAAGAGATCTAGAAGTTATATTTGTCACTCTCCAAAGTAAAGCTCTTATAGGCAGTGATTATCAGAATATAGATGGATGTTGAAGTACTATAAAATCTAGTACTTACGATTTCAGACGTTTTCTTATTACCTGAAAATATTTCAGTTTATCCTAATGTCTTATAAGAATATAAAATCTTTTTGAAAATAAGCATGAGTATATGAAAACTCACTTTATAGGCTACCTTCAAGGAATTGTCTTTACAGTCAAATCATTCTTCAAAATTGTGACTAATGGGACTTCCCTGGTGGTCCAGTGACTAAGATTTTGGACTCCTAATGCAGGGGGCCTGGATTCGATCCCTGGTCAGCTAACTAGATCCCACATCTGCAACCTGACACAGCCAAATAAATTTAAAAAATATTAAAAAATAAAATTGTAACTGATGTTCTTTTGTGTATTTGCATAATATTTACATATACCTTTACCATTAAAAAAAATGCTACAATAAGGTGTACTTTGTTGACTGAAAATTTATTCTGGAGATACATATTATACAAAAGTGGACTCATCATGAAAATATAAAATTTGAAATTTTTTGAAAATTTGAAGCACAGTTGGCTGCTGCAGCTTGTTGTGTGCTCGCCTGCCTGCCTGCCAGCCTACACACATTGTGGAGTGTCCCTCTAGGAAATTTTGCTTCAGACATGTGTAAATATCCCAGGAGCAATCACTGCAGTGCCTACACCACATTAATCCAAAAATAACAAGTCACCCCAACCTGAATTCAACTGTTTTAGCCCTTGCTGCAGGATCTATCCCCAGAAACACACATGAACAAACCCTGGGGCTGACAGTGTAACAGGAGCAACCCTCCAATCTCTGTAGCATCCTGGGTTTTATATACTCTTGCAAGACACCATTGACAATTCCACCAGTTCACCTCCACCAGTTCATCAACTGTGATTTCTGAATTTCTTTCACTGACATCTATTTGCATCTATCCCAGGGATCTCAGATGAAGAAGTCTTGAAGCTACTATAAAAATAAAACTGAAAACCAGAAGCAGGAGACTTAAGTCCAAATCCTGAGAACATCAGAGAACTCCTGACTCCAGGGAACATTAATAGATAGGAGTTCATCAAACGCCTCCATACCTACACTGAAACCAAGTACCACCCAAGGGCCAACAAGTTCTAGAGCAAGACATACCACGCAAATTCTCCAGGAACACACCCCTGAGCTTCAAAATGCAGGCAGCTCAAGTTACTCCAAAACCATTGACATCTCATAACTCATTACTGGACATTAATTGCACTCCAGAGAGAAGAAATCCAGCTCCAGCCACCAGAACTCCGACACAAGCTTCCCTAACCAAGAAACCTTGACAAGCCACTGATACAACCCCATCCACAGCGAGGAAACTCCATAATAAAGAGAACTCCAAAAATTGCCAGAATACAGAAAGGCCACCCCAAGTGCAGTAATATAACCAAGATGAAGAGACAGAGGAATACCCAGGAGGTAAAGGAACAGGAGAAATGCCCACCAAACCAAACCAAACCAAAGAGGAAGAGATAGGGAATCTAACTGAGAAAGAATTCCAAATAATAATAGTGAAAATGATCCAAAATCTTGAAATCAAAATGGAATCACAGATAAATAGTCTGGAGACAAGGATTGAGAAGATGCAAGAAAGGTTTAAACAAGGACCTAGAAGAAATAAAAAAGAGTCAGTATATAATGAATAATGCAATAAATGAGATCAGAAACACTCTGGAAGCAACAAATAGTAGAATAACGGAAGCAGAAGATAGGATTAGTGAAATAGAAGATAGAATGGTAGAAATAAATAAATCAGAGAGGAAAAAAGAAAAATGAATTAAAAGAAATGAGGACAATCTCAGAGACCTCCAGGACAATATGAAATGCTCCAACATTCGAATTATAGGAGGCCCAGAAGAAGAAGACAAAAAGAAAGACCATGAAAAAATACTTGAGGAGATAATAGTTGAAAACTTCCCTAAAATGAGGAAGGAAATAATCACCCAAGTCCAAGAAACCCAGAGTCCCAAACAGGATAAACCCAAGGCGAAACACCCCAAGACACATATTAATCAAATTAACAAAGATCAAACATAAAGAAAAAATATTAAAAGCAGCAAGGGAAAAACAACAAATAACACACAAGGGGATTCCCATAAGGATAATAGCTGATCTTTCAATAGAAACTCTTCAGGCCAGGAGGGAATGGCAAGACATACTTAAAGTGATGAAACAAAATAACCTACAGCCCAGATTACTGTATCCAGCGAGGATCTCATTCAAATATGAAGGAGAAATCAAAAGCTTTACAGACAAGCAAAAGCTGAGAGAATTCAGCACCACCAAACCAGCTCTCCAACAAATGCTAAAGGATATTCTCTAGACAGGAAACACAAAAAGGGTGTATAAACCCAAACCCAAAACAATAAAGTAAATGGCAGTGGGATCATACTTATCAATAATTACCTTAAACGTAAATGGGCTGAATGCCCCAACCAAAAGACAAAGGCTGGCTGAATGGATACAAAAACAAGATCCCTATATATGCTGCCTACAAGAGACCCACCTCAAAACAAGGGACACATACAGACTGAAAGTAAAGGGCTGGAAAAAGGTATTCCATGCAAATAGAGACCAAAAGAAGCAGGACTAGCTATACTCATATCAGATAAAATAGACTTTAAAACAAAGGCTGTGAAAAGAGATAAGACCACTACATGATAATCAAAGGATCAATCCAAAAAAAAATTTTTGAAATAAAACATTAGTTTTAAAAACTGAAGAATTGGTATCTGGGGAGTCTTAACATAGAGGATAGAGTGAAAAATAGGTGAGAGATAAGAGCCTCTCAGACTAAGGCTGTAGGTTAGTTCTCCAGAAAGGGACCTCAGCTGCAGGTATGTCTTTGCTAAATAAAGCTGAGTAAACTTCATTCTCAAACTTTCCAGAAGAATAGGAATCTTAGTCTGTTTTATTCATTGCTCTCTCCATAGTGCCTAGAATTGTGTCTAGCACAAAGTAGATATTGTATAAATATTTGTTGAATGAATGAGTGATGACAGTGAGAATGAGCCTATCCTCAACCAGACCAGAGTTTCCACACATTGGCCTTTCAGCAATCAGATCATCAGTTATTCTCTTTCTTAGATTCAGAAAACACTTGTCAGTAAGAGAATACTAAATTGTCTCTCCTTCGCCTACTTTACAAAGGTCTGACAGTTTCTTTTTAGCACTAGCCAACTATGCAAGCCTGTAATGAGTTAAATATTTTCTGCAAAGTTTTTCTCATACCACCATGATATACACATAGTGTGTGCTGATACACACAACCTTCGTTAGCTACAACATCCTCTATAGATCTTTGTTTGATTAAACAAATCCTATTCCTTTTTCAAGACTCAAATTAGACATAGTGTCTTCTCAGAAGCTGCTATACTCCCTACCCTTCAGTCTGTCTGAGCTGGGTGCCCCTACTAAGTACTGCCACAACTTCTTTTACTTGTCTTTTTTAATCTCCCAACCAGACAGTTTTTGAAGAAACATATTAGAATTGAATCCCTTAATGGCATCACGTCATATGTTTTGGTTTCAGAAGTTAGTTGTCTGGTAAAGTGTAATTGATGCTATTTATCATATATTATATAATATGCAATCATGTATCAGAGCTGGCAAAAAAAAATATTCTAAATTTCTAGCTAAGGTACTCATCTATTTAGGGAAGTAACCCAATTTACTTTTTTTCCATTTATGTGAGTTATTGGTCACCTGTGCAACTTGAGTTAATGACCTCTATATTTTAAATTTATTCCAGTGAGGTTTTTGTGACCATTTAAAATTGAGGCCCATAACATGTACCTGCTGGCCTGCCCCTAATTCTTTTCTGATCTGCATCCCTGGCCAAATTCTGAGAAGTAGGGCAATACCATTATATCACATAATGTATATCAAGAAGAATATAGATATATTTTCAAGAGATATAAACAGAAATACTAATTTTAAAGCATACATATTCTATGCCATCTTTCCAAACTTTAATATATAGAGATTAGCAATGTAAAAATGAACTTTTAAAGTTGTAATATAGTGCCTTATAGTTGGAGTATAGGTCCATCTAGTTGAGGCTATGGTTTTCCCAGTGGTCATGTATGGATGTGAGAGTTGGACTATAAAGAAAGCTGAGCGCCGAAGAATTGATGCTTTTGAACTGTGGTGTTGGAGAAGACTCTTGAGATTCCCTTGGACTGCAAGGAGATCCAACCAGTCCATCCTAGAGGAGATCAGTCCTGGGTGTTTACTGGAAGGACTGATCTTGAAGCTGAGTAACCTGATGCAAAGGGCTGACTCATTGGAAAAGACCCTGATGCTGGGAAAGACTGAGGGCAGGAGGAGAAGGGGACAACAGAGGATAAGATGGTTGGATGGCATCACCGACTCAATGGACATGGATTTGGGTGGACTTCAGGAGGTGGTGATGGACAGGGAGGCCTGGGGTGTTGCAGTTCATGGGGTCGCAAAGAGTTGGACACAACTGAGCGACTGAACTGAACTGAATAGTGCCTTACTCTCTCAAAGCACCATCTTATTAAATAACTCTTAGAAAGTGTTTTAGGAAAGATTCAGAAACCTTTCTTTCATAGTAATTGGTTCATCTAATAATATCTTAAAAAATTAACTTCATATGTCACTGATAGTAGGTGGCTATTTCTGTTCTATGCACTAGCCATGTCAGGCCAAAAAAAAATAATAATAATAAATGGAACATTCCTTTCAGACCACCACAAAGTAAAATAAACAGATCATCCAGGTATTGTTAAACCCAGTGTTTCCACCTCAAATCTGACACATTTGTAAAATTTTTTCATTCTGAAAGCTTAACTTTAAACTTCTTTGCTTTCACATTTTTTTATTTTATTTTCAATTTTTACCCTTTTGATGTAGGATACTTCTTAAAAGGCCATTAATTTAATACAATGCTTTGAGTCACAGGTTCTTATTTGATACTTAGGAGAATAATTTGTGGCTTTCTATAGTTAAACTATTAAAATTCATACTTTGTAAAACAGTATTTAGTAGTAAATTTAGTGTTAAATTTTTAGACTGATAAAATGAGCCTTATTTCTAGAAAGATTCTAAACAGTTACCAATATTCCAATAAAATTTAAACCTGAAAAGATTTCTTCCAAATTTAAAAAACTTGTCGTTAGTTTGTTTGTTTTTGCCCAACCACAAGTTAGAGTAAGTGAAACAGGAGGGCCTAAGAATTCAGAAATTTAAAAAGTGAAGGTGTAAAACTCAACCTTTATTGTGTTGAATAGAAAGCAAAAATCCAAATGCCTTCTGATTTTGACAGGGCATATAGCAACTCTGTAGCAACAGAAACTTTATAACATTTCCTGATGACAGCAGCCTACAATGAGTTTTGAAAGTCTGGTACAGTGTTTAGTAAAATGAACAGGCTAGGTTGTTTTATGCTTTGAGTTGGCATTTTGTCAAGGAGAGCAGTTTGTTGGTGGTTTGTTTTCTCCTCTTATGTTTAAGAGACAGAGTACTGATTAAAATGAGCATTTTTTCATATTCTCATTTGGTCTTTTTCTAAGCAGGATACCCAGTAAAATGAAATCCAGATGCTTTTACACCTACATACTATATTGCTGAGCAAATCATTTATGGAAGAGAAGGCAAGATAAAGTTGCTTTTAAGAGTCCTTTAGCATATCAGTTTGATAACTAGCAAAACACCTCTACTGCCATTAAATATTTACCAAAACTCAGCTTTGGGCAGGGAGGCAGTTTGGTGCAACAAATTTGACTCTCTGCAATGCCATTGATTAGCTATCAGAAGGACATAGTTAATAAATAACTTTAGGTATTACAGAGCACTCTACATTCTTGTCAAATATTTTTTCTGAAGATGACCTAAAAAAAGTCAGTTACAACCAGCATTCACCCCAGCGATGATTGCACAAGCACAACTATGAAAGAAATAAAGGCCAGGCAAATCAGTTGAGCAGTAAGTACTTAGGCAATCTTTCCTAGTGACTGTTGTCATTGCCGCTGGACTTTAGAACTGAACATGTTTACATTTAATTAGAAAGGACACACAGTTTACAGCACAGTAGCTATCAATATCGGATCAGAATTGATTTCCGCTTTCTCCCCAGTGATTGCTTCCTTCAAGCTAATTAAAAAAGGCATATAACCAAAATGACTCACATAAATTTTAAAGCAAAGTAAACAATATTTCCTGGAGACCAAAACAAAAGTAAATGACATTCAACCTGATTATTAGCTACATTTTTTTTAAAGAATTCTGATGCCTATAAATGTGATATAAGGCACGTTTAGTTCTTATCAGACTGCTGATAAATCACATATTCCCTTCTGAAGAAACCTGAATGAGTACTTTACTGAGTTCTTTAGCTCTCAAAGAACAATAACCTTACTTTTATCTTTTTAATCCCTAAAACATATAGATAAAGCAGTCTGATAGAAGCTTGGACTGATTTTATTCATTTCTTCAATTCTCACATACAGAAAAACTGCAAAAATATAACAATAATTACCAAATTGATTTCCTTTTAAATAAGTTATATAGAGCACATGTGTAATTTGCTAAAATTAAGGGAATCATTCTGGTGTATGTGAGTGTGTATAGTATGCACATACCTGGTCGTGTCCGACTCTGTGACCATGCCCACCAGGCTCCTCTGTCCATGGAATTTCCTAGGCAAAAATACTGGAGTGGGTTGCCATTTCCTACTCCAGGGAATCTTTCAAACCCAGGGATGGAACCCACATCTTTTGTGTCTCCTGCATTACTGAGCATATTCTCTACCACTGTACCACCTGGGGAGCCCTGTGTGTGAATAACATTCCTCTACAATTATCATAGCCAAAATTATCAGCAAAATTATGAAAAAAGATATTTTCTTATAACTCTATTCGTTATAAAAGGAACTGTTTTAAATTTCACAAACTAGCATTTGTTGATTATGCTATATTATGGTAAAATTGATTTCAAAATTAAAGATGTAAAAGAAAGTAAGGGAGACAGAACGATTACCCACCGGAAGAATTGTGTTACAGCCCTCCTTCTATTTTCTATGCATCTGCCTTATAATCCCTCATCTAGAATGCAAGGCCATCAAGATGTAAGGAAATGCAGAATGATTCAGATTAGAAGCAGGCCTTAAGCAACATTCATTAGTCAATTTGCAAATATTAAGCAGTTCTTCCAGGCATTAAAGATAAAGGTAGTGAGCAAAATCTCTGTATAATCAGACATTTTTATCTGCTTTAGTTACTATTATATCCCCAAGCTTTTAATGTATACTCGGTACTCTATATGTTTAGTTGCTCAATAAGCATTTATTAAATGAACGACTCCTTTCAGACATTATTTCATTATGAGCAAATATTCACTCATCCACCAGAGGGGAGTCCAGTAGCACTTGTATCTAGTATCCAGGAAAACTGCTGAAATCCACAGTGGTACCACAGTAGATGAGAGTCAAGGTGAAATCCCCCTCCAGAGGAGAATAATTCATGAGAGCTATTTTTGCTTGCTTTTCTTTCTTTCATTTTCTTTTTAAATCTTAGGCTTTTTCTTATTGTTAGTGTTCACAAAGCAATCAACCTGGAAGCCACATTGGTTAACTATAGAGCAGTACGTATACATAACTTAGATTCCGCAGGGCACACACCAATCACAGAGATTCGAGTCAGCCATTAAAACATTTAAAAAAAAATTAAGAACCACATGAAGCAGGCCATCAGTTCCACAAATATTTATTAAATCCTTTTCTGGGCACTAGAGATCAAATGGTAGGGGGAAAAATTGTTTCACAACTATCCAGTTGAAAGGTCAGAGTACTATAGGAACATGTGAGAGGATCAGCTAATCTGGACAACAGGTCAGATTTCTTAGAGAAACTCATATCCTTGCTGAGATCTAAAGGATGAGTAGGGGCTAGATAAGTAACAGAGAATAAGGTCAGTGTTCTGGGAGATATGGAAGTTGTTCATTCTGGCCTGGAGTATAGAGAGTAAATAAGTGAATAATGAGAAATGAGCTAGAAAGAGAGGCATGAGGAGCTTTGTAAATGATGCTTAAGGAATTTGGACTTTACCCTCGGAGCAGTGAGGAGTCATTGAAGAGTTTTAATCCATGTAGTCATACATTCACATTTGTGCTTTAGAAAACTCACTCAAGGCAAAGAACAAGTGCAGACTACTGCAGTAATCCACTTCAGAAAATAATGGCAGCCACTCTAAATTATGATAATGGTAATGGGGCTAGAAAGAAATACTGGAAAGATACAAGGGAGATTTAAGTTTAAATCAAAAGGATTGATTAGATTGTGTGTGAGAAATAGATGTCAAGGATGACGCTTAGGTTTTGAGCATGAACACTGAGTAGAAGCAGTACCCAGTGAGAAGATAGGGAAAGAAAGGGTGGATTTGTAGAGGAATGTAAAGTGAGATCATGAGTTTAGTTTTTAGATATACTGAGTTGTAGGTATTTCTACGATGGCCAAGTGAAGATGTCTGCTAGGTGGTTGTGTAGATCTGCTGCTGAGGATAGAAATCTGAGTTGGAGAGAAAGACTTCTGAGTTAGGAGTCGTTAGCGAAATAAATGGTTGAGTGAAACCATGGGACTGAGTTAAAATCAAGGGAGAATGACTAGAAGTGAGAAGACACCAACAGTTAAAAGTTGGGTAAAGAAAAAGAAGCTCCCAGAGGAGATTAAGAAGTGTCAAGAAATACTTTTGATGAAGCAGAAAAGCCAAAGTGTATTTTTATAGAAAGCATTTTCAGAAAGAATTGGCTTCTAATAGATAATAGAACATTGAGATTGAAAAATGAGCAACATCGTTGGAGCAGTTGTGGATAGAGCAGATAGCAGAGCCTTGAATAGAATTTGAGGTGAAGATAGCAAGCACAGACAGTTTGATTCTAAATGAGATGATCCCAAAGTAAGTCCAAGAAAAATCTCACCTTTCAGACCAGACTAGCATACCTTTGAACTTAGAGTCTGTGGTGAAAAACAGAACAAAACAAAAAACTTCATAAATGGAATATCTGGCCCAAGGAAAATAAAATGTGAGTTCTAGAACTTTATTTCCCAAATTTGAAGAGAAATGAAGTCACTCAGTCATGTCCAACTCTTTGCTACCACATGGAGCCTACGAGACTCCTCCATCCATGGGATTTTCCAGGCAAGAATACAGGAGTGGATTGCCATTCCTTCTCCAGAGGATCTTCCCAACTCAGAGATTGAACCCGGGTTTCCCACATTGCAGGCAGACGCTTTACCGTCTGAGCCACCAGGGAAGCCTCAGTATAATCCTATGCCCTTAAAATTCCACTCAGAGAAGAAGCAAGGTGCATCTTAGCCATTAGAGGCTGTTTGTCATATAAGGTAATGAAGAGACACAAAACACACCCTATCCAGACTAGAGCAATTGTTTTAAAAGGTAAATCTTGTTCCCCTCTCCTTAAAATCCTTCAGGAGTGTCTCATTTGCCTTAGGAAAAGAAGCAAAATCCTCACTTGTTCAGTGATACAAACACTGGTTGTAGCTGGGCTTCATTGAGCTCATCAGCCATCCTTATTATATAAAGTACAGATAAATAGATAAAAATATAATATATCCTTATATCCTTATGTAATAAGAGAAGGAAATGGCAACCCACTCCAGTATTCTTGCCTGGAGAATTTCATGGTCAGAGGAACCCGGTGGGCTACAGTCCGTGAGATTGCAAAGAGTTGGACATGACTGAGCGACTAACACTTACTAACTTACTACGTTAAGATCATCATGTTATTATGAAGTCTTGGTATGTGTTCTTTCCTGTGCCTGAAATGTTTCCATCACCTCTCTTCTAGTTAGTGCTACTCTTACCTTTAAATTTCAACTCAAATGTCACATCCCTTCCTTGATAGCACTTGCAATCATTTGAAATGTGTGTTTAGTCACTACTCTAGCTCTAGCAAAGTGCCCCAGCACACACTAGTCATTCACGTACGTGAGGAGGGGAAGCAGGGCCTGACAGGTCACCATGCAGCCGCCCAATTCCAAGTAAAGCAAAGCACATGCTTCCAGTCTGTGTGTACTGACTGAACCCTACTCAACAACTCAATTAAACAAACAACGGTACAGCAACAGCTGTGTATCAAGCACTGTGCCTTTGTAATGGTCTCATAAAATGAATTTATTTAAACTTCATAGCTGAGAGCAGCATCAGTGCTTATCCTAGGCTTTCTATAATGTGAAATAAAACTATATATATAGGACTTAATTTACTTTTCCTAAGGGAGTCATTTAGGATCATTAATAAAATTGAAAAATATTTACCCTATGTAAGAACAGTTGGTCTGCTGTTTTTACATTTTTAGTAGAATGATTTATTCATGCAGATGGTATGGAGCATAGCTTTTCAATAGTTGAACATGCTTCTCAGCCATTTGCTAAGAAATAGGATAGTAAGAGCGTGGCCAGGCTCCTCAAAACCTTTTGTCTAGAACTGACCCTTATGTGGGTGATACTCTTCCTTTGTGACAATTCGTAGATGGAGTGCCTCATCTCAGTAGAAGGATGACAGATTATAATCGTTGACATTTAACTAGGCCTCGGCACTGTGAGATCTCTTATGTCTGGAGCTGACTGACACCAGTCTTCTACATTGCGCAGGGATTTCTTCTACACCACTTCTAACAGCTTAGTTATCTAGTGTCTACATAAATATGATATCTGATCACAGGTAGAGCTTACCTGATAAGGTGCTTCGATTTATAACTTAGACATGGCTGAATTCAGGTGTGATTAGGTCTGATTTGGATATTATGCCATGGCTGGCCATACTTGCCTTTTTTTAATTCCTTTCTCATGTCACTTTGGATTCCTACTAAAATATGGTTAATATGATAATCTCTAGACTATCCATGTTGCTGTGAAGATTTTCTCTCAGTCTATGGATTGTCTTTTCATTCTCTTAATGGTGTTTCTTGCAGCGTACAAGTTTTTAGTTTTAATAAGGTTTTATATCTTTTTTTTTTCATGGATTATGTCTTTGGTGTTGTATCTAAAAGCTCATTGTTAAACCCAAGATCTCATATGTTTTCTCTTATGTTATCTTCTAGATGTTTTGCATTTTACTCTTCAGGCCTATAAAACATTTTTAGTTACTTTTTGTGAAAGGTGTCAATTCTCTGTCTAGATTCTTTTCTTGTGTGAATGTTCATTTGTTCCAGCACTTTGAGAAAAGGCTATTCCTTGTCCATGGAAGTGCCTTTCCTCTTTTGTCAAGATCAGTTGGCAACATTTGTATGTCTGTTTCAAGACTTTCTGTTCTCTTCCAATGATCTGTTTGTGCCAGCATAATGCTGTCTTGATTGCTGTAGCTTTAAGTCCTAAAGTTGGGCAATGTCGTTCTTCTGACTATTCTCCTTCCATATTGAGTTGGCGGTCCTAAATCTTTTGCCTCGCCATATAAACTTGAGAATCAGTTTGTCAATACATAAAATAATGTTCTGGTCCTTTGATTAGAATTTCATTGAATCTAGAACAAGTTAGGAAGAATTGATATTTAACGGTATTGAGTCTTTTTAATCATGTACATGGAATATCTCTCCATTTATTTAGGTCTTTGATTTCTTTTATTCCAGTTTTCTTCCTGTTGTATTTATATCTAAATATTTCATTTGAGAGAGTGGTAATATAAGTGGCATTATGTTTTCATTTTAAATTGGAACTGTTCACTGCTGCAAGATAGGCAAGCAATCAACTTTATATTAACCTTCGATCCTGCAGCCTTGTTATAGTCACTTATTAGTTCCAGGAGTTACGTTGTTTTGTTTCTGTTGAGTCTTTGAGATTTTCTACATAGACAACCATGTCATCTGAACAAAGAGAGTTTTATTTCTTCCTTCTTAACCTGTATGCTGCTGCTGCTAAGTTGCTTCAGTCGTGTCCGACTCTGTGCAATCCCATAGACGGCAGCCCACTAGGCTCCTCTGTCCCTGGGATTCTCCAGGCAAGAACACTGGAGTGGGTTTCCATTTCCTTCTCCAATGCATGAAAGTGAAAAGGGAAAGTGAAGTCGCTCAGTCGTGTCCAACTCTTCGCAATCCTGTGGACTGCAGCCTACCAGGCTCTTCTGTCCATGAGGTTTTCCAGGCAAGAGTACTGGAGTGGGGTGCCATTGCCTTCTCCTGTATACATTTTATTTTCTTGTCATATTGCATTAGCTGCAACTTCCAGTCCTGTGTTGAACAGAAGAGATAAGAGGAAATATGTTTGCTTTTGCTGTGATCTTTGGGAGAAAGTATCTAATTTCTTACCATTCAGAAGTCTTACAGTTTTACTTACCATGAAGCTTACCATGTTAGCTTTAGAGTTTTTTTGGCAGATGTTCTGTATCAAGTTAAGAAATTTCTTCTCCCTCTAGTTAGCTGAAACTTTCTATTATAAATTGACCTTAGATTTTGCCATTGCTTCTTATGCATTTATTGATATAATCAAATGGTTTTTTTTCTTAGATTGTTTTATGATGGATGACAGTAATCGACTTTTGATGTTTTATACCTAGAATAAATCTTATGTGTTGGAGTGCATAATTCTTTGCATACTATGTTGGGGTTGACTTACTAATATTTTTCTGAGGATTTTTACATCTATATATGTGGGAGATAATATTCTGTAGGGTTTTTTTTTTCTCATAATGTCTTTATCTGATTTTGGTTTGGGGATAATGCCAGGACTCATAGATTGAGTTTGGAAATATTTCTCTGTTTCTACTTTCTGGAAGAGATTATGAAGAGCTCAGTTCAGTTCAGTCGCTCAGTCGTGTCTGACTCTTTGTGACCCCATGAATTGCAGCACGCCAGGCCTCCCTGTCCATCACCAACTCCCAGAGTTCACTCAGACTCATGCCCATCGAGTCAGTGATGCCATCCAGCCATCTCATCCTCGGTCGTCCCCTTCTCCTCCTGCCCCCAATCCCTCCCAGCATCAGAGTCTTTTCCAATGAGTCAACTCTTCGCATGAGGTGGCCAAAGTACTGGAGCTTCAGCTTCAGCATCATTCCTTCCAAAGGAATCCCAGGGCCAATCTCTTTCAGAATGGCCTGGTTGGATCTCCTTGCAGTCCAAGGGACTCTCAAGAGTCTTCTCCAACACCACAGTTCAAAAGCATCAATTCTTTGGCACTCAGCCTTCNTCCAAAGGAATCCCAGGGCCGATCTCCTTCAGAATGGATTGGTTGGATCTCCTTGCAGTCCAAAGGACTCTCAAGAGTCTTCAGCAACACCACAGTTCAAAAGCATCAATTCTTCGGCACTCAGCCTTCTTCACAGTCCATCTCTCGCATCCATACATGACTACTGGAAAAACCATAGTCTTGACTAGACAGACCTTAGTCGGCAAAGTAATGTCTCTGCTTTTGAATATGCTATCTAGGTTGGTCATAACTTTTCTTCCAAGGAGTACGTGTCTTTTGATTTCATGGCTGCAGTCACCATCTGCAGTGATTTTGGAGCCCCCCAAAATAAAGTCTGACACTGTTTCCACTGTTTCCCTGTCTATTTCCCATGAAGTGATGGGACCGGATGCCATGATCTTCATTTTCCCAATGCTGAGCCTTAAGCCAACTTTTTCACTCTCCTCTTTCACTTTCATCAAGAGGCTTTTTAGTTCCTCTTCACTTTCTGCCATAATGGTGGTGTCATATGCATATCTGAGGTTATTGATATTTCTCCCAGAAATCTTGATTCCAGCTTATGTTTCTTCCTGTCCAGTGTTTCTCATGATATATTCTGCATATAAGTTAAATAAGCAGGGTGACAATATACAGCCTTGATGTACTCCTTTTCCTATTTGGAACCAGTCTGTTGTTCCATGGCCAGTATGAAGAGCTAATTGATATCAAAAGAAAAATAATTGGTAGCATTTCTTCCTTAAATGTTTAACTAATTCATCTGGGCCTTGTGCTTTCTTTTTTGAGATATCATTGACTGTTGATTAATTTAATAGATAAAGACTTATTCATACTGTCTATTTCTCCTTGTATGAGTTTTGTTAGTTTGTATCTTACAAGGAATTTGGTCCATTTTATCTAAGTTATTAAATTTGTGGACATAGAGTTGTTCATAATGTTACTTCTAATGTCCCTGGGATCAGTGAGGACCTCTCTTTCATTTTGCTATTATTAAATTTTATCTTCTTTTTCTTAGTTAGCCTGGCTAGAGGTTTATTGATTTTATTAATTGTGATAGGCCAAAAATGCCTCTTCTCAAAGATATCCACCTTACTTTTTTTTCTTTTTGAATTAATGTTTCTGCTTTCTTTCTTTTTTCTTTTTTTTTACTTTACAATATTGTATTGGTTTTGCCATACATCAACATGAATCCGCCATGGGTGTACACATGTTCCCCATCCTGAACCCCCCCTCCCACCTCCCAGATATCCACATTAAATCACTGGAACCTTTAAGTGTTACCTATTGTGGCAAGGAGATACAAGAAAGTTCCAAACACTTGGGAACTAAACAACAGATTTCTAAATAATCAATAAGTCAAAGGAGAATTGTCAAAGGAAATTAGAATATATATATATGTGTGTGTAAATGATAATAAAACTGAAACATAGCAAAATTTCTGAGACACAGCTAAGGCAATGCTGAGAGGGAAATTTTTAGCACTAAATTCATACCTTAGGGAAATTTGAAATGTATCAAAGTAACAATCTAAGGTCCTACCTCAAGAATATGGAAAAAAAACATTAAAATAAATACAAACCAAGCAGAAGGAAGAAAATATTAAAAATAAGAACAGAAAGATGCACATAAGAGCAGAGAGAAGACACATGACTAATATCAGGAATGATAGGATATCACTATGAACTTTCCAGAGATAAAAACAGTAAGATATTACTATGAATAGCTCTACATGCATAAAAATGGAAACTTAGAAGCGAGACCATTTCCTCAGAAAAAAACTACTATTCCATTTTTGATACATGCAACAACCTGGATGAATTCCTAGGGAACTGTGCTGTGTGAAAAGAGAAAATCCCCAAACCTTTCTATTTGTAACTCTTGAAATGACATTATACAAATGGGAAACAGATGAGTAGTTATTAGATTTATGGAGAGGGTGGAGTGGTAAGGAAGTAGGGAAAAAGGAGGTTTTTGTGGTGAAATAACTGTTTTGTATCTCGTCTGTATCCATGTCAATATCTTGGTGGTGCTATTATGCTATAATTTTATAAAATGTTACTGTCTGGGGGAAGGTGATAAAGGATACCAGACATCTTCTGTATTATTTCTTGCAACTCCGTATGAATTTGCAATTATCTCAAAACAAAAAGGTAAATCATTAAATATTCCTCAAAAATGGAATGGCATGGAGTGGAGATGAGGGAACGCAGTGGAGAATGAGGCTTCGCACAAACATAAGGACAAAAAGAAGGGAAGTAAAACTGATATGATTCTTCTAGACACTAGAGTCCACTTGTTCAAATGGAGCATTTAAGCAACAATGTTCAATAGATAATTTTTGCCAGCCTCTTATAGGAAAGCCACTGTGCTTGGTCATAGAAGGAAATAAAGAAGAGTAAAAGTATTAAAGGAGAAAAGACAAGCATAAAGTAGGTATGAAGGATAGTGGAAAATGATGAAGTTGTGTCTCCTTGGCAGGATATGGGAGAGTGACTTCATGATGGTTGTGACAATTCATCTGGGTCTTAAAGTGTAGCGATCAGGTATTCATAGTGGAGGCTACAGTGTGAGCAGTAATCCATAGTGAAAAGTATGAGGGTGTTTTTATGTTTATGTTACCATTTGACTAGACTTAAAATTTTTGATAGCATAGGTAGGATGAAGCCTGAAAAGAAAAGCAGAACAGAGTTCTGGAGCACCTTGAATTGTCAGACTAAACCTTGGGACATCAGCCTAGAATTCTATATCCAGGGAACTTACCCTCCAAAAGTGAAGGAGAAATAAAGACTTTCTTAGACAGACAAAAATTGAGGGAGCTTGTCACCAAAACACCTGCCTTGCAGGAAATGTTAAAAGAAGTTCTTCAGAGAAAAGATACTCATAGTAAGTCAGCAACTCATATTAAATTAATTGATGCAATAAACCAGGAAGTAAAAAAGAGGCTTTGTCTTCTCAGAAAATGTAGTTAGGACAGCATAGCTCATACTTCTGCTTTCCATACTGGCTTTGTCTTTATTTATTTTTATTCAGTAAAACAAGCCAAACCTGCCTGGTTTTTTTTTTAATGATTTAATAATGTTATCAGTGAGTGATAAGGTTAGGAAAACTAGGTTACTTCTCCCAGTTCATGAAAAATCTGTAGCAACAGGCAGGTTTTTTTAATCATAGTATTTATAAAATATCTAAGTATTATATGGTATCTTATACAAAATAATTAGATATAAATTATTTCTTTTAAATTGTATAATATAAAAAATTATATAGTGTATAAATAGCTGGTTTCTGCCAGGTGTTGTGCTGGATATTTTCATATAGATAGATCACCTCATTTTTTCTCATATAAACTTAATGAGGTTTTTCTCATTATTTTAGAGTTGAGGATAACAGTCAAAGGGGTACTGTATTTTTCAGACAGAGTGAACAGCAAGACTGAAATTTGAATCTCCTTTTTCAAAATCCAAATGCAATCTCTTTTTGTTTACTAGATTTGACATTCTTGACATATTAGATTGGATAATTCTTTGTCGTGCGGATCTATCCTCTGCAATGTAGGATGCTTAGCAACATCTGTGGCCTCTACTCATTAAATGCTGGTAAAAGTATTTTTAAAGGCTCACTTCCTATAGAAACATTTACTAAGAATTACATAATTTCAAAACTGGAAGAGTTAATTTAATTTTTTATGTTACTTCATTATCTTCATAATAAATAGGGTTGGTTACCATTCTGTGTTAATGCCCTGTAAACCACACTCTTTCTGAGGGTGATTAACACCTTTTCTGTTGTTGTTTTATCATTTATTCTTACTGCAACTTAAAATATTTTCCTATACAATGTCATTTAAGTGCCGTTAAATTGCAGTGCTGCTACATGGGAAAAGATTCATCTGAAAAGCAATGCATCTCAGTCAACTTGGAACAGAGGTTAAATGTGATATGACTCTGAAGAAAACTAAACAATGTGACCCTCTTGTCAATTTAGGGAAGAACTTTCTGAAGAAAAGTGTTAGTGCAGGCTCTCCTCGTGACTCAGATGGTAAAGAATCTACCTGCAGTGCAGGAGACCCGGGTTCTATCCCTGGGTCTGAAGATCCCCTGGAGAAGGGAATGGCTATCCAATCCAGTATTCTTGCCTGGAGAACTCCATGGACAGAGGAGCCTGGCAGGATACAGTCCATGGGGCCATGGAAAAACAGCACTAAAACAAAAATTTACTTATCCACTCTACTTCACCTTTATTCCTCTAAGAAAATTTCCTTAAATTATAAACATTCTGATTTATTGAAGTTTATGAATATATTCTTCCCATAAAATAAAACTTCCCTTTGTAAGTTAATATGTTGGAATTAGAAAGTAAATCACATGATGATACTGAAGAAAACTGCAAAGTATTGTTAAGTTCTAAGGAAAAGAGGTTCTATGAGGGAGCATATAAATTTAAATTAAGAGACATAAAAGTTTTATCTGAGAAAGCAGTACTTATTCTGAGACCTAGGAGTTTAATCACATAGAAGTGTGGAGAGAAAGGCATTCCAAACAAATGCTTCAAGCAGGAAAAGCTTGCTGTACCTGAGAAATGGAATGTCTGCTAAAAGGTGGTACGTTAGAGAGACCAGATGACAGAAGGCTTTGTAGCCCATGGCAAGTAGGGGAGGATTCCAGCCCAAGTAAAAGGCTGTGATGAGTGTTCAGATCCTGGCTCTGCTAGGGGTGAGATTAATTAAATTACTTATGTTTTTGCTTCAGTTTTTTATTAGTAAACAAGTAATATTAATAGGACTTTCGAAGTTGTTGTGAGGTTTAGTTAAAATATGTAGTTCGTTATTATCGTCAGAGATTTATTCTGAATTCAGTGAGGAACTATTATAGGATTTTGAGTGACATTGTCTAATTCATCTTTTTATGAGATCACTCCAGCTACTACTTCAGTCTGAGAAAGACTTGATGGGGATTTAAAGGTTTCCAAAACACACTGAAAGATGAGTAGCTTTTTGAGCTTGAGAATAAAGGGTCCCAGTCACAGGTCCATCTGAGAGGAAAATTAAAATCAGGTAGTATAAACTTACTCCCCAAAAGGAAAATATTAAATGATAGAAGACTAATAAATAATGAATGATTAGGGAATTAAATTGGGATAACATTGATTTTAATAATGGTATAATTTTTAAAACTGAGTCATTGATTCTTAATAGTTAATTGTTATAATATACTAGATAGTGTTTTAGGTATCATAAACAGGTGCAGAATTCCCAAAAAAAGCTGACTGACTTTAAGTTTTAAATGAGGAGCATATATGTAAGATTAAAATACAAAGGAACAGGATAGGCTAAGATTTTTTTAAAATAGGACACAAGAAAGCACTGCCATAAATGGAATAAAACTGGATTTCATTAGCATTAAGAACTTGTATTCCTCAAAAGACAACATTAAGAGAATGAAACATCACTGTACCTCTATTAAAATGGCCACAGTTTAAAGGACTGGCAGTCCCACTCTAAGGCTGCACATAGAGCAACTGGAACTCCCTGTGTGGGAGTGTACATTGGTGTGACCGCTTTGGGAAACTTTACAGTATCTGCTAAATCTGGACATACATATACCCTAAGGAGAAATTCTGTTCCAGGTATGAGTGCTTCTGTCACTTATATCTCAGTAAACCTGGAAACAAAAAAACAAAAAAGAAGCAAGTGCGTAGGTCCGTCAAAAGATGCATACGAGAATTTATTCATGGCACCAACCATGGAATGGTCAAATAAGTTATTGTGTGTTTATGTAACAGAATACTTAATAGAAAAAAAGGGGGGGAACTACATGCAACAGCAGGATGAATCTCATAAGCTTTATGTTAGGTGAAATAAGTCAAACAAAAAGTTCAAAAACAGGCAATATTAATCTTGATAGAGGTTGAATTAGTGATTACCTTTGGGAAGGGGATCAACTGTAAGGACTGGAGTCTTCTGTATTTGTTCTATATTTTGTTCTTTACATTTTGTCAAAGCTGAATATTTTAGATTTGTGCACATTATATAATTTAAAATGTAATTGACATTTAAAAGTAAAGAACATAGACTTTTTAGAGGTTTTGTTTTGTTTTTAGTTTCTTTCTTGGATCTTTCAAGTAAACAAAAAGAGTGGATTGAAAGAAATTGGAAGTTGGAAGAATGTAGAAAGTATGAGAGAACAGAGAAAGAATAGGAAAATGAGCAAGAGACAGAAGTCTTTAAGTGTATAGATTGGAAGGAAGAAGAATGAAATAAGAGTTAGATGCATAAATGAGGTGAAAAGCACAAAGGAAGATCCTTCCTTTGCACTCCGCCAACCTGGCACCATGCACCATTTTTATTTCCTACATAGTCATCAATCACTTGACCACAGTGTAGCAACACTCTCTCTTCCAGATTAAATTGAATTCTGGAATGATTTCTTTTGGTGTGCTAACTGTCCCTGCCTCAGGTCTATCTTATTTCCTTGTGACACCTTCTCCAAAGTGAACACCTTGGAGAGGTGTATAGGTTGCTAAAGCAAGAAGAAATTTATAATTACTTTAGTGTGAAAAGTTTTAGATAAAGTACTAGGCTAGATATTCGGCCAGAGTTAAAGTTCCCTGACAAGCTTTCTGCAGCTTTAAGGATTAGATTACTTTCTTTCAACATTATCAATCTGTATTATATAGTTGGGTCGTTTTACTTCGAGTCTCCCATCGACATTTCTTTTGTATGCATATACTGAAATGATTTTATTTAATAAAAAAAGAACATCTCCTGTGTGGATTTTAAATTTCCCCTTATTAAATATTTATATTTTCAAAATGTCTTTATTTAATTGAGTGAGGTGCTTGGTGCCATTTCAAAATAACCTCAGGTGGTAGGTGTAATGACATATCAAAGATTTGACCTTTAGCATTTTAGGATTCTATTTGTCTGCATTTTCTTCTGCATTCATTTGGTCTTAATTTATATGCTGTTTCTCTGTATGACTTAATGAGTGGGTGTATTTGGAGTAAGATTCATTAACAAAAAGAAAATATATCTGAATACATATTATTTCTGTGCGGTCTGACTAGTAATTTTAACCTCATTCATATCTCAACTGTGACAAGTAGAAAATGCTGTGTATAAGGCTTCTCAGTATTTGTACAAACCTCATTCATTCTCATTAAGTGTTCAGCTGAATTAGACCCTGGATCTACTAAACTGATGCCCATTCTCTTACTTCTCACTTCTTTGCAGTCAGCTTATTACATTCTTTTATTTACCTAGAGATACTTTATTTTCCAATTCTTTGCTATTCCTTTTAAAGAAAATTGAATGTAATATTTACACTGATATAATTAAATTAACATCTTACAGCATCTTTTTGTATGCTTTGGTAGCAAAGAGAATCATTTGTCTGGGTAACTTTCAGCTTAGAAGCAGAGAAGTGGATAATTATCAAGTATAATATTGTGATATAAAAATTACTTTCATTTATCCATTTAAGTATGCCTTTATTGATTTTTAGAAATGGATCTTTCTAACTGGAGATTTTTGTTTAATAGATTATTGGTTTGTAAGCCTACATATTTATGTTTAAATTTTTTCATTTTTATATTTTCTCAGTTTACACAAATCTTTATCCCAAGAAGAAAATCTGAAGGATCAGTTTAATCTTACACTTAGTACCTATGAAGAAGCTTTAAAAAATAGAGAGAACATTGTTTCCATCACTCAACAACAAAATGAGGAACTGGCTACCCAACTGCAGCAAGCTCTGACAGATCGAGCAAACATGGAATTAGAGCTTCAGCGTGCTGTAGAGGCCTCCCGAACGGCCAATGATAAAGTTCAGAAGTAAGTAAAATGATCTTGTATTATTTCAAAAGTATGAAACAAAACAAGGCAAAAGCACTTTGTTTTGGCAACTAAGGAATATGTTATTCATGTTATTAATAGTTTCAGACAAAAGTGGATTGAGCCAAATGAACTTTTTTAGACTACCAGTCATATTTAAATTTGGGGTCGAAAAGTCATTTACTTGGAGATCATGGTTACTGTTTAGGGCAAATAACTTTTATTTCTGTTTGTTTTTAACTTTTTTTAACTTAGTAATTGATCTTCATGAGTTCATGGAGGCCATACGATAAAAGTCATTTCATAGGTAATGCATGAAGTTATTAGCAAAGGGAAGAGATGGGCAAGTTACCAACTTTATTCATTTAGCGTTAAAGTAATCCTGCCTGAGCTGAAATCTGTGATCTTGCAGTTTGAGACCTCTAGGTACATAGAATCCAGTACAGTGACATTTATTTTCTTCCGTTGTTCCTCTGAAGAATTCAGTATAGCTTTCACAGTGCATAATATTTATTTTAAATAATCTTTGCATTTTTATTCAGATTTAAATAAAGCTGCATAGTCAGTCTTTAATGATAGCTAGAAAAATGATAACAAATAACTTATCAGATAATGAAGTCGCTTGTTAATTGATGAGACTTGAACGCTGTAGCAGAATTTTCTAAGGCAGCTTTAATGTAATAGAACTTTGTCATTTTAATGGAGCCTTTTTTTATGTATTGCTAACAGCATTGCGTCATTGACACACCTAATCGCATTCAATTCTAAGACACTAAATCCTAAGACAAGGGTATGTTCTAAAACATACCCTTTTCCGTAGCAATTTTTTTCATTTTTATAGTATGAAGTGTAATTGCTAACTTCAAGATTTCTTCCTTCTCACTACTTCTTATTTGAAAATAGGTCTCAAACATTTCCCTCACAATCCTGAAATTATATCTTATATCTTGATTCATAGCCCAAGGTCAGGTACATATGTAGTCAAGACTTCTTTAAAACAGATTAGGAATTTTGCATATTAATCTTTAAATCAATGTCATCTACCTTGAAACTTATGATTTATGATATTATATTTTTATAGGTTTAAAGATTAAGTTTATATTTGACCAGCTGCTGCCTATAATTATTCACAATGAAATATTAGTGTTCTAAGAACACCAAGATAGATATTTAGGTCTATCTCATTTCATTGTCAGTTACAAATCAGTAACTTTTGACAGTCAAGATCTTTTTTGGATCAACTTGCTTAAAAGCTACAAGTACTTTAAAATTTCAAAGTTTTCTTTACATGTGATCCTTTAATTTCTTTATATAACTAAAATTCCCTAAAATTGTGTTTCCCAAAGAGCATTAGATTTCTAAAATATTTGGAAATGTTGTCAACTTTCATTTTTAAATCTCATCAGCTATCTTATTATTTTGTAAAAGAAATAACTTTGTACCCCAAGAAGTAGAAATAACATTTTCTCTTGTAATGCTTAACCTTTTGAAAAACTAGTGATATTGCCCTTATTTTTCACATTTAAAAACAGACAAATCAAGACTTGGAAATGGCACCAACCATGGACAGGATTTAAGTGCAATAATTATGTCAGTTACCAGAGTTAAATGTTAAATTTTAATTTAAATGTTAAATCTTTTATTCTCATTCCTAGCAATCAGACCTAGAGGAAGTATCAGGCCTTCCTTTTCATATTTTATACACTATCTTTCATCTCTAGTTGCCCTCAAGTGTGCAGTGTATCTTCATCACAGTTATGGTGGGCATCAGCCTATTTTATTGGATATAAGATGATAACCTTCCAGGAAGCCAAATTGTAAGATTTTATTAGATGGTATTAGTATCCTCTATATAATCTGAATTACTATTACTAGCAATTATTTTTGAAAGTCTTTTGTAAATATATCAGTATTTCAGGCAATAATTAAAATTTAAACTAAAAATGTTCACATTTTCCCTTTCCTTTCATAACTAAATTTCTTTAATAGCTGATCTGCATTCACTCTAATTTTTCAATTCCCATTAGCTCGTCTACTATTCAGTACACTATGGTTAACTCTTATACTAAAATTGTTCTTCTTAAGATCACCAGTAATTTCCTAAATATTAAATTCAGCGGCCCATTCCTAACTATACTTTATTATAAAACTAGTATATGATCATGGTAAAATAAGTAAAAATGCTCATAGGTCTTCAACATGTCAATTTAGAATCTCAGGCTCTGGATTCAGAATGTATAGGTATGTGAACTAGGACATTTTATTTTAAAACATTGTGCTGATGTGTACAATAAAATGTGGACAATAATACTCCTGCCTCATCATGTTGTAAGAATTCGATGAGATAATCCATGTGATGCTTTTAGAAGAATGTACATAGCATAGTCCCTCCTCTTGCCATTTCACTCACACTGCACCGTCTTATTCTTTAGAAGGGCACTACCTTTTCAAGGCTAAATGCCTTTATATGTGTTGACTTCTCTCCTTGGATCCTTTGGCCCTTTTCCTTCATGAGAATTGTATTCATCCTATGAGACTCACTGCAGTGTAGAAGATAGTGAAGATGTGTAGTCAAAGCAGACAGACCTGTGTTTGAGTCCCTGCTTTCCTACCTATTTCCTGTCAGATTTGGGGCAGATTACTTAACCCCTGAAGCAAATTTTTTTCAGTGAAAAAATCTGGACAGTTACACTGACTTCACAGGGAGACTTTATGTGAAGAATAAACTGGATAGTATGTAAGGATGCCTAGTTTGTAATCAGTTACTGTAGCATTCTGCAGATTATATCATTAGTATCACCACATTTATCAAACCCATAGTAGTTCAACTGCCTTTTCTCTACCAAGTCTTCTCCAGCATCCTAGAAAGCTAAATCACAGTCTTCTGTGTCATAGATTTTTTTGGTGAAAAGTTATTCCTCTGAAAATAAAGCCCTCCCATTCTGTATTTCCCATCTCCATCATAGTCCTCAAAAGTTTCAGCCCTTTCCTTCTTCCCTCACTCTTTCTTGTCATTCACGTTCACTTTGCTGTCAGTCACTGTTATCTGCTGCCTAAGTATCTCCTGATTCCCACCACTCTTCTCTTGTTAATTTCATTAATTCAGGCCCTCATCATCCCTCATGGCCGTTGAAATAATTATTCCTCTAGACTATTGAAATAATCTAGAACTAATTTACCTTCCTGTAGCCATCTCAAAATTTGTCTTCCTTACCGCCACCAGAGTTAATTTTTCTAAAACACAAATCAGGTTATATTATTTCCCTATTTTAAATGTTTCAGGGACTCTTCAACCCCTGCAAGTTAAAGTTTAAACAGCTTAGCATGTTGTTTAGCTTAGCTTAGCATGCTGCTGCTGCTGCTACTAATTCGCTCCAGTCGTGTCCAACTCTGTGCGACCCCATAGATGGCAGCCCACCAGGCTCCACTGTCGCTGGGATTCTCCAGACAAGAGTGCTGGAGTGGGTTGCCATTTCCTTCTCCAATGCATGAAAGTGAAAAATGAAAGTGAAGTCACTCAGTCGTATACAAGTCTTCGAGACCCCATGGACTGCAGCCTACCAGGCTCCTCCATCCATGGGATTTTCCAGGCAAGAGTACTGGAGTGGGTTGCCGGAGGCCTATTAATGGGCTTCTCCCATTGTTTTAGTATTATCTTCCCCCATGAAGCCCTAAGTCAGTGTCTCTGCTCATGCCATTTTGCCTTTTTAGAAAATATTCCTCCCTTTTAGTGCCTTGCTAGATTTTTGTTACTCCTTAAATTCTGATCTAAATGTTACCCCTATGATGGTTCTTTATATTTCCATTCTTTAATGCTTTTGTAATACTCAGTCCATACACTTATTAGAAGTCTTAATCAGCTAGGTGTTAAAATTGCTTTGTATATCTGTATCCTATCTACTCTGATCCCTGCAAAATTAGTCATCATGGAGCTTTTCCAAGCCATAGATGATGTTCTGTTCATCTTTGTATACCCATTGCCTCCAAATACTTGGCACAGATGCCAGCTGTTAAGTGGGTACTCTATAAATGCTTATGAACATATAGACTAGAACAATTTAATAGTTGGATATAATGACAGAAAAGGGTTTCCCTGGTGGCACAGTGGTAAAAAATCCACCTGCCAATGTAGGAGACACAGAAACAGGGATTTGATCCCTGGGTCAGGAAGGTCTCCTGGAGGAGTCAATGGAAATCACTCCAGTATTCTTATCTGGAGAATCCCATGGACAGAGGCACCTGGCAGGCTACAGTCCATGGGTCGCAAAAGAGTCGGACACAGCTGAGTGATTGAACACACACACTTGGTAGTGATCAGCTTGTTCTAACCACAAACTTCCATCAAGTTTAATTACATTTAAAAGACCTGAAATCTTCAGTAAATAGGACAGAGAGACCATAAACTATTTCTAATAATTGTATTTTAAATTTATATTTTATTTATTTATTTTATTTTATTTATTTTTCTTAAATTTTTTAACCTATAGGAGTATATTTGGAAAGGAAAGTTGTACAGAATTACTATCCATAAAGTAACCAATATTTGTAGGCAGATAGTCACTTATAGGGTAAAATGTGATGAATTCCAGACTTCATAAACCAAAAATAACTTCTTGGCCCAAGTATCTGGGCGATACCTAAAATTTCACCAATGGAAATCCATTCCTTTGCCTTCAACATTACTCTCTTTAGGTAGGTCTCTTTTAAAACTGTGTGTTTGTGGAAAAAGAGCACATAGTGATTTGCCTTTTAGGGGTTTTTTTGTTTTGTTTTGTTTTGTTTTGTTTTTGCCAATCCTGGATACAGAGATTTACGTGGAGGCTAAAAAACAGGTTAAGAACATGAGAACTTTGTTATAACAAACTTCTGTTAATAGTTTTGCCTAGACCATCCATAGTCCTCATTTATTAAAAAGAAAACTGATGCACTAGTCCACTAAATGATGTTTTTATCACATGAGATTATAAAATCTGATTCTTTGTGCTGTATTTTTCCACCTGTCTCGCCATCTACAGATACGCTTCTTCTGGCCTAGAGCAAAAGCTCCCAAAGGGGTTTTTAAATATATTTTACTGTAATTAACGTATTTAAGCTACACAGTTACCTAAAAGTATTTACAGCCAGACTGATGTGGTTAGAAGACCTCTCAAAGATCTAGGTTTTAAAATGAAATAACTTTCATCTTATACCATCTTTACTGTGGGCCGAATTTACAGCGATGTTATTTATTTCCTCATAAACTATAACTATATCATGAATAGGTTGGACTAAAATTGTAAACTTTTAATATATCTTCAAGAAGAAAAATGTATCAACTATTTAGAATTTTCTTTCTGTACTTTAAAAAAAATCAGTTACTTAACATTTGTAGGCATTCTGATTTTTAATTGCATAATTAAAATTTCAACGATCAGCATAAAACATTTTCTTCTGAAATATAAGGCATCCTGTGGCTTTTGAGTGCTATTTAAAAAAAAAAAAAAAAAGAGCATGTAAAGCTAATAAAAGTCTTTCCTGCCGTTGGCCAAATACTGATTTCTATGAAGAAGTTGAGGTTACAAAGAAGTTGTGAATTCTCAGCCTGGTTTCCCTGCTGATGAGTGAGAGCAGTCTGTAGTTCACGTCGAGCTATCAGGGGAGTCACCATAGTGTCACACAACGGTTCTTAGCGGAGAGCAAACATACTTTTCACAAACTTAGCTGCTTAATCTGTTTGCAGGTTGAATTATAAAACAGGGTAGATGACTCTGGGCGCTGGGAAGGGGAACAGAGCATTTCCAGTTTCTTGACTTTTTTTTTTTAAGCCTGCTATTATTTAAAAAAAAAAAAAAACCTACAGTTTTCATCAAAAGGCTTCACTAAAGTTTGTAGTTTTGTTGCTAGTTCCAGAATCTGATAGTAACTATAATGATAAATGATTCTGCTCAAATAGTCTCACGTAGTTTAATGTGAAAAGCATCAATGAATTTTTTTACATAGTTGCATTAATATTATGTTTTCATTAAAATTATTCTACTTCTTGCCAACTTTATCTTGCTATTTTCCCTGTAAATTCTTGGTTGGACTACAAGTTGCAAAGCAATACTAGATGTACTGTGAATGCTTTGTAAATATGATACTTGTTAATTGAATCAAGGAGTACATTTCATAAATTCTCAACTCAACATAAGGTTTAAATCAATATTTAATAAAATGTTGAAAGTTTACTTGGATTTATTAGTATTATTAGTAAGTGAGGATTTAAAACTTTTCTGGAAATGTCTTCACAATCTTTTTTGTATTTGAAATTTTAAAAGCTCTGTGAAGTATGATATATACCTCAGCAAATAATAAGTCAAATAGTTAATTTATTTGTGATAGTTTATGTACAGCTGAACACCCCCATCAGCTTTGGACAGCACCTTCTGAATCTAGAAGTAATTAGATATAGCTTTTTTATGTCATATATAGAAAGTGGACTCAGATGCCTCCTAAACAATCATCGCAAAATATACACAATCTAACATGCTTAATTTTTATTCTTGAACACATGATATGCTTTTAAGAATTTAATGTTCTGGGTTTTTTAATCATATGTTTTTAAATTAAATACCTATTTAACTTATGAAATACATCTTGTACTCTGTCAAGCAAGTATGTATTTTATAATAACTTTAATTCCATTTTATGTTTTTATAGTGGATCACCTGTCTTACACACTGAGTATATAAAGTAGCTTTCCTTAGAGCTACTTTTATTATATACAGAAATACCTACCATGTTTGATAGGTGATATAATTATATTCATTTCTTTATAAAAACTAGAGAATTGAGGTTTATACCTTGATCTTCAAGGAACGGCTCACTTTGACATGAAAAAGAAACATAATTTTAATTGTCTAGCTCATTTATTTCTACCAGGGAAGGATTAATCTGTGATTATTAAAATTGAGAAATTCCAATGAATTGTAAAGTAAAAGATCCAGGCTAAAGAAGAAGAGGGATTCTCTAAACCTAAGTATCTGCCCTGTCCCTGTTGAGTTCCCTTTTATAGTTAATTTTATGGAATGAATCATAAACAGCCTGAAAGTAGGGCCTAAAAAGTTAAATCACAACATGAGTTCTTACATTTGATTGGCTTCTTCATTTCAGAGTCTGTCTTCACTAGGTGATCTAGAGTTGGGCTAGTATTCATCTCAGCCTACTAAGATAGATAAAATACATTTCGGATGATCATGAGAAGAAAGAGAGAAAAAGAATAGAAGTGTTGAATAAGAGACTCATATAGTTTCTGTTTAAGACTAAATAAAATGGAGGAGTTTTTATTGTTTTTTATTAATCCCAGTGTTACAGTAATTGAAATCAAAGAAAAGAGTTCCTATTATTTTAGGGAAATTATTTATTGGTGTTCAGTCACTCAGTCGTGTCTGACTCTTTACGACCCCATGCATTGCAGTACACCAGGCTCCTCTCTCTTCCGCGATCTCCCAGAGTTTGCTCAAATTCATGTCCATTGAGTCAGTGATGCATCTAACCATCTCATCCTCTGCTGCCCTCTTCTTTTGCCTTCAGGGTCTTTTCTTCAGCATCAGAGTCTTTTCCAGTCAGTCAGCTCTGCATCAGATGGCCAAAGTATTGGAGCTTCAGCTCCAGCATCAGTCCTTCCAATGAATATTCAGGGTTGATTTCCTTTAGGATTGACTGGTTAAATCTCCTTGCTGTCCAAGGGCATCCCAAAAGCCTCCTCCAGCTTCACAATTCAAAAGCATCAATTCTTTGGTGCTCAGCCTTCTTTATGGTCCAACTCATGTCTTTACATGACTACTGGAAAAACCATAGCTTTGACTATATGGACCTTTATTAGAGAAATTATAGGACGCACTTAATGATGATCAAGTACACTTTAACTGAAACTTGACAAGCTGAAGAAAGTACGAAAGTTCTTACACTGTAGCGATGTCCTATTGTGATTTTCATGCATATACATGAAATGTAAATTCCTTAGAGTGGTCTTAGGCTCTAATCAGTACCATTTTCCTAGATTCTATTCTTAGCTCCAGTTAAAAGCCTTCTTAATTGTTTAACCCTTGACCCCAGGGTACTTCATAAAGATAGGAGAACTCATCTATCCTACCTGAGAATAGTTTTAGAATTGATAAAAATAAGATATATAAAGTGATTTGAACTTCCTAGGAAAGGTACTTAATATCACCAACCACTGAATATTTTACCATACTTCTTTTGTAGTCAAGGAAAAAAAGGAAGCTGTTGTAGAAATTAGATTTTTTAAAGTTTTCATCGTTCCTGCCTGGATGTTGATCAACCTCATTATACTTGATAACTCATTCGGAAATTCCTCTTTTGCTTTCTCTATTCTTAAAAGCACAGATGAATGGATATAATGTATCTGTCTATTGATGCAGAGAATGTTTACATGCTTGCATAAATCAGGGTCTGATTTTTTTTTAAATAAATTGTCAGTGCATTCGTCTAAAGTCTGATGTATACTTCTTTACTAGGTGTAGGTTTTATTCCCAGAATATAATTGAAAAATTCTAAATTGAACCCAGTAACAACTAGAAATACAAACTTTACTTGGATTGTAAGATTCCATGTTTGATTCTTTCTTCCCATTATTCCGTGTTTGTCTATATCCCCCACTAAAGGATTTTTCCCAAGTGCACATTTGGCCCTCTATAAATGAAAGATTGTTTCTTTCAGGGTAACTCTGTCTGATACTGAAATCATAAACACAGTCCTCACATAAACTTCATTCTTCATCATTTACATTTACAGAGAAAAGAATGCATTCTGTAGCAATATAGTATATAATATCAGCTGAAATCCTCTTTCTTTCTTTCTTATATTGTTTTATTAATATATTCCTGAACAACTCAACAAATATTTTTTTCTTCAGCTCTTAACCTAAGTATAAAGAAAAGAATAATTTTGCTACTATAGATTACTTCATTAGGTGTTCCTATGGAAAGACTAACTGGAAGTGAAAATTTTATATAGTAAATAGTATTTTGGAACCTATTACTGAACTTAACTATTTTAATTTTTTAAATTACTTTGACATGTATAGCATTCAAACTAATAGTTCTTGGAATAGCATCATCATTTGACTTTTTCCTTCACATACAATAGTATCCAAAAGCATAATGAAAGTGTGTCTTCTTTTTGTGTTATACCATTTGACAAGCTACATAATGGTAAAAATAACATAAACATGCTCAAAATCTTGAAATGTCACCTTCTTTAGTTTAAACTAATCTGCCTTCTGAGCTATGTATATTTCACATCAATGTTCTAAGAAGTTCTCTACTACTGACTGGAGGGCCTGATCTTTTTCAGACTGATGGAAGTAGCTCAGTTCAAGAACAAGAATGAATCTGTATAATCACACCACAATGTGAGGTGACCCTAAGACTGAGAACTGACCAGATACACATATGGGTTTTAAGAAGACTTTCTGATGCTCTTTTTGACACAGCTGTGAGAAGAATGTGGCTAAGGCCCAGTAGTCATTCTTGAGTAGATCTGGCAAAGGAAACCATGAGGAGAAGAGAATTTAACACATGGGTGTAAGAGAGTACGGCTTCATTGATGTGATCTGAGGGGAATGCCTAATGACTGGAAGAATCAAACTTGGCAATGAAAACACAAAGCTCTTTTCATCAATTCAAACACAGACTCTAAAGCTGCAGATGGTCACCTCCAGCCTTGTCTATTCAGTGTGAGGTTTTATAAAATGGCACTTTGGTGAATACTAATAGATCAAAACAAAGATTTAATAACGTAAAGATGTGGTGTTCATTTTTAACTGAATATACAGGTCAGCGTCTCAGAAAAGGATAAAAAGAATACCTTTTATATGTGGGTCTAAAGTCTTTTTGTTATTTTTCAACTTCAAAAATAAATGACATTTATCTTCAAAACTAAATGACAAATGTACAGATTGTGTTTTATGGAAAACAGTTTACGTTATGCCACAGACCAAAATCAGAGTTTATGTTTATACATTGATTTTACTACTTTTGTTTGAGGACTCTCAATTTGTAACATTTGTTAATGTCATCCTTTAATATTTTCTTGAAACTCACTTGATAGGGGAAATCTGTGTTGCCATTCTCAAGGATTAACCAGTCTAATTAATTTAGGCCAAAATATTTTACAATTGGAATAGAACTTTTTGATTGCCTTTTTAGAAAATGCAAAGAGACATTGTTTAGTACAAAGGAGCCTTTGAACTTTAATGCATTCTTGAAAGGTACTTTGCGTTTGATTTTGTAAGATTTTAGAAGTTCATAATTGTATATATAGTCAAGATGTAGTCCACTATACTCACCTGTTACTAAGGCTTACATAATTGAATCTTACTTTAAATTAAAATATGGTGTAGTTTTCCAGAACAAAGTTTATTATTAGACTTGTCTAGCACTTTACAGTTTATAATATAAAGTCTTGAGCTAAACCCAAACAAGTAAGCTTTATTTTCTAAAATATGCTTAAAAGATGAATATGACTAATAGCCTTCATATTTCTATTATATGTGAAGTAAATATAATGAGTAAGTCTGTGTTCTTAATACTTGTATCTAATAAGTGACACTAACGTACAGTAAAATACTACAATTGAAAGTTAAGAGGAAGACAACCAAGTATTTAGTAGAAATACCAGTAAACTAAGGCCCTTGACTGTCATTAACTGGGTGCGTACAAGTTAATTAGATTGTGTTTCTTCTCAGTTTCCTCATCTGGAAGATGGAACTGATAGACTTGCTGTAACTACTCCCAAACATGATTGTGAGAATCAAATAATATGCATGTGCATAAAAGTACTTTGAAAAATATACACTTTATAAATGCAAGCCATAGACTGAAGAATATATTCTACTTATACATTTTAGATTAAAAATTATTATTATCTCTTTGGAACCAGAAATGAGTGAGTTAGAAAAATAATATTTTAGCCTCAGAGATGATATAGATGTCATATAACTGGAAAAAGTGATTCTCCACATAGATCTTGGAAACCAAAAGTGAAGAGGATTCTTTGCTTTCTCATACATTACTGGTAAGATTGAAAACTAGTGGGAGAGGAGGGGAAAAAAAGCCCTATGGTGGAGAATTTGATGGTATCTAACAAAATCACGGGATTCCCAGGTGGCGCTAGTGGTAAAGAAATAGCAAAGAAATAGCCTACCAATGCAGGAGAAATGTGAGATGCCAGTTTTATTCCAAGGTTAGGAAGATCCCCTGGATGAGGGCATGGCAACCCACTCCAGTATTCTTGCCTGGAGAATCCCATGGACAGGGAAACCTGGCGGGCTGCAGTCTATAGGGCCTCAAAGAGTTGGACACTACTGAAGCAACTTAGCATACACACACAACAAAATTACATTAACCTTTGACTAAGAAAAATCACTTTTAGGAATTCCTCCTAAGGAATTCCTCCTAAGAATAGTAGTACTATTATCATCATTACTATTATTTAGTGAATGCACTGTGTGGCATGTGGGATCCTAGTTCGCTGATCAGGGATCAACCCTGTGCCCCCTGAAGTGGAAGCACAGAGTCTTAACCACTGGACCATCAGAGAACCCCCTACAGTATTATTTTTAATAGCAAACAGAAACAACCCCAGTAGGAGAGTAGATGAATAAACCATGCATATATTTTCATAGTGTAATACATGTGCTTACTCAGTCATGTCTGACTCTTTGCAACCCCATGACTGTAGCCTGCCAGGCAACTCTGTCCATGGAATTTACAGGTGAGCACACTGAGTGGGTTGCCATTTCCCATTCCAGGGGATCTTCCCGATCCAAGAATCAAACCTGCATCTCCTGAGTCTCCTGCATTGCACCACCTGGGGTAGTGCTTAGTGTGATACAGTGCAACTTTAAAAAATAAAATAGTAAGTGAAAGTGAAAGTTTAGTCACTCAGTCATGTCCAGCTCTGCTGTAGCCTACCATGCTCCTCCATCCACGGGATTTTCCAGGCAAGAATACTGGAGTGGGTTGCCATTTCCTTCTCCAGAGGATCTTCCTGACCCAGGGATCAAACCCGGATCTCCCACATCGTAGGCAGACACTTTACTGTCTGAGCCACCAGGGAAAATAGTAAGGAAGATGTCTATAAACGAACATTGATTGACATATTGCTAATTGGAAAAAAAAAAGTATTTATAATATAAGTGAGAAATGAGGATAAAAAGAACAAGAAGGATGTTTATCCTTTGGAGGTAGGTAGGAAAGAGACACAGGCATAGGAGGGTAATGCAACTTTTTGAACTATGTCTTTTGTATAGTTTGACTTTTGAACTGCTTATATGTTTTAAATATTTAGAAATTAAAATCAAATGAAAAATTAAAAAGCACCCATGAAAATGAATACAAACAGAAATAAATGTACCTGACTATATCAGATGGGTTAGATTCTTATAGAGAGAAAATAATTAACTCCAGTGTCTTTTGACTATTAGACTGACTGTGCATCATTAAAGGCATATGTTTTAAGGACAAGAAGAAATGCAAAATAATCTTAAACTTTGCTCAGTATATTCATACTTAGTTGTACTTCTGGTTATTAAAACCTTAAAACTTTTCTCTATATTGTTGGACTAAGGAGCTATGTAAATATTAGGAGCCAAAATTTACACTGTAAAATAAATGGCATTAAGGAAAAGAAACTGTAATACTCAATTTGAGTTGAAACTGTCAGTGTGAATTTTGATTTTAAAAAATGTATATTTTTCCTTAGCTTTATTTATTGAAAAGGCCTTAGAAGCAAGGGACACACCTAAACACCCAAATTTCGGTTTCTGACTACATTTCTTATTAAAGGGTATCAAAGCTTCTGGGTCTGGATCATGGAAAGTACAGTGAGTCTAGATTATCATTTTGTACCAGAAAGCAAGAACTTTCTGGATTTTGCTCAGAGACAAATAGAGTCATGTAGAAAGGGCATGGGAACAAAGTTCCCATAAACCAAAATTGAAATAATGTATGCATCAAAAAAAGTGTATTTGATTATAGAAGCCTTAATTGTTACACTTAAGATCTATAAAGATACTTTTTTTAAAAAAGATGGAAGTGAGAAAGGAAGAAAGCCTTTTGTAAAGAAGAATGTGCTGTCCTGTTGTGCTCAGTCACGTCCAACTCTGTGACTACATGGACTGTGGCCCGCCAGGCTCCTCTGTCCATGGAATTTTCCAGGCAGGAATACTGGAGTGGGTTGCCATTTCCTACTCGAGGGGATCTTCCCAACCCAAGGCTTGAACCTGCGTCTCTTGTGTCTCCTGTTTTGGCAGGTGGATTCTTTTGCCACTGTACCACCTGGGAAGCCCCATGGAAGGAGAATGGCAGTTAACATAGAGTAATAGAATCAGAAAACTATCATCTTGTAACCCCTACTGTAATTAATTCAAGCAAAGACCATTCCATCAGCCATGTAATAAGTTAAAAGAAACTACTTTGGCACTAGAGTCAGTCAGTCTAGTTTGGGGAAACTTAGCATATACCAAAGAGTTTAGAGCTTAAAAATCAGAGAAGGCTTAGACATAGGGATTTAAGATGTCAAGTGCCTTCAAACAATATTTAGGGATTTATTATTAAAATTTACTTTAGAAATTTTTCTTACTCAAATATTCTGTGCTTATGTAAATCATAGAAGATAGACCTAAACTATTCAACCTTTTATCAAAATTGATCTTTTAAAGAAACTCACTATAAAGAAGTTTTGCCTTAGAGATTTTATCAATCTTAGACTAGGTACTGATCCTTTATTTAAATTTTGGGGTTTTTTTAATCATGGGATTTTTGTGTTAATTTATATTTTTTGAAATGTTGCATTAAAATATTATTTATCTTGATAATGAGCGTTTTTACACCTCTTTAAATTGTTCATCTGAATTGAGTGTCCCATTCATCTCTCCCTAGATTTAGCCCTAAATACTCTGTAGATGAAAAGACACTCTCAGAGTGCACTTCTTGTTTACTCTCATTCAAAAATAAGAACAGCTTACTTAGTTTTCCTAGTTTGTATGATTTCTATTGAATGGTGTTCCATGTTCAGAAATAATAGTCATACAGTGGAGCTGAAAAACGACAGTTCTTCCCACTCTATGGAAACTGACCAGGTTTTTAATTATATACTGTCCAGGAAGCCTACCACTCTCTGCATTTCTGTTTCTTACTTTATGGTCATTACCTGCACCACTTTTTTCAACTGTTGCTTTGTCTTTATTTCAATTATCTGGGTAGATGGGTTATTATATCTATCAACAGTAAGGCTGTGATTGTATTCTAGACCCTAAGTGTTTATTTCAATTTGAGAATATTTGGTTTTTATGAATCAAAGATAAGTCGGATAGAGAAAATGACTGTGCTGATTCTGCTTAATAAGTTGAATATTACTTTTACTTTGTAGGCCCCTGGCTTAGTCTGAAGTTTGAAGGTACACTGATGTATTATCTCTTCTAGTCTCCCAAAGGATGTTGCCAGTCTTTTGAATTAAACTTGAATAAGGTTGATTTGTATTCCCTCTTAATCAAAATTTGAAATGTTGACATTAGAAAATTTCATTCAGTGCTAATTATATATGACTTTTATGAAAGTTAGGAAGGAAAGAATCCTACATTTTAAAGTTTAGTATCAGCATAAAGCCCTGTGAAAACAATAGTGAGTAGCTTAATAAGCCATCTTAATAAGATACCTTAATAAAACTAACCAGCTTGCTGCATTTCACTTGGCAGTATAAAAATCAATGACTTTACTTCCTCCATCATTAATTGAAACTTTTCTGGGTTTAAAATGATCAAAAACCTCAGCAATGTTATAGCAATGTTTCCTAACCTTTCTTGACTCTTAATTCCCTTTCAATGCATATTCACTAGGCAGAGTTTTAAGTATCCTTCTTGCATTGGTATAAGATAAAGAAGTTAATATGCACTGATTGTTTTTTAAATTTTATGTTAAGTATACTTTTTTAGTACTCATATGTAACATCACATGGTATTTGATATACATATAAGGAAGTATTAATAGATTAAAATTTCATAGTGTCTTATAGCATTAAATAACTGCTTGTGAGATAATATTTGAAATCCTTAGCATTTTACTTTTAAAATGAAACAACAGTGGTTTTTCAACCTTTGTTTGCTAAAGTATTTCCACAGGTAGCACATTATGATTGTTTTGGGTCTGTACTCCAATGTATGTAAAGCTAAATTAAATATTATTATTATATATTATGGGCTTCCCCAGTGGCTCAGTGGTAAAGAATCTGCCTGCAGTGCAGGAGACCTGGGTTCAATCCCTGAGTTGGGAAGATCCCCAAGATCCCCTGAAGAATGGAGTGGCTACCTACTCCAGTATTCTGGCCTGGAGAATTCCATGGACTGTAATCCATGGGATCGCAGAGAGTGGGACTCAACTGAGCAACTTAATTTTTTTTTTCATTATTTTATATAATATCGTTTTCATCATGAGCAAAGTGTACAACTCCAAGACCTGATTTGTTAGTGAACTTACTAAATATTATCTTTACTAGTCCAGTTTATGNTATGTAAAGCTAAATTAAATATTATTATTATATATTATGGGCTTCCCCAGTGGCTCAGTGGTAAAGAATCTGCCTGCAGTGCAGGAGACCTGGGTTCAATCCCTGAGTTGGGAAGATCCCCAAGATCCCCTGAAGAATGGAGTGGCTACCTACTCCAGTATTCTGGCCTGGAGAATTCCATGGACTGTAATCCATGGGATCGCAGAGAGTGGGACTCAACTGAGCAACTTAATTTTTTTTTTCATTATTTTATATAATATCGTTTTCATCATGAGCAAAGTGTACAACTCCAAGACCTGATTTGTTAGTGAACTTACTAAATATTATCTTTACTAGTCCAGTTTATGCATTTATCTTTTATGCCAACACTAATTTTGCTCTAAAATATCCTGCAATTTGCTGATACATGATACTAGCCCCATAGCTAGCTTTTTCAGTCTACTGAGTATGCTTAGTATATTCTATAATAAATCAATAAAATCTTATAATGTACATATTCCTATCTCTATAAAGCAGTTGTAAGCAAACTGAAAGTGAATGCATGAATCAGAAAGGTATGTTTTGATGAGACTGACTCTGAGAACATTTGATTTTAACAATATACATCATTTATTGTATGGTATAAATTAGTTGTAGCACTGATTATAAGTTTTTGAATAATAAATCCAGTTAATAGTAAAACAAAACGTTTATATCATGGGAATACATTTTAAGTAATTATTCTGAAAAGCTACATGTTAGTGATCTTTAACCAAATTAATGAATCATATTTCTTATTTAGGGAATGAAACTGGCACCTATTAATAAAATTGTTATCTTTAGTCATTGAATTTTATATTGGTTTCATACATTTTCTATTATCATATTATAATAGATGGCAAAAATGCATTGAAAGTGTGTTAGTCACTCAGTTGTGTCTGAGTCTTTGCGACCCCACAGTCTGTAGCCCACTAGGCTCCTCTGTCCATGAGATTTCCTAGGCAAGAACACTAGAATGGGTTGTCATTCCTTTCTCCAGAAGATCTTCCCAACCCAAGAATCAAACCTAGGTCTCGTGCATTGCAGGTGAATTCTTGGCCATCTGAGCCACAGGGAAACCCCAAAAATTCATTTTTTTAAATGTATTAAAAATTTTAAATACATTTAAATACAATTTAACACAGTAAACTCTACATTGATTAAATAACTGTGTTGTAAAACTGGGAATAAAATAAATGCATCAAAAAAGTTCCTTTATAATCATGTTGTCTTGCTCATTTTAAAGTAATTCCTGGAACTTCTCTTGTGGCCCAGTGGCTAAGACTTCACGCTCCAAAAGCAGGGGGTATAAGTTCAATTCCTGGTCAGGAAACTAGATCGTGCATGCCGCAACTGAGAGCTGGTGCAGCCAAATTAAAAAACAGTAGTAATAATAGTTCCTGTAACGCTTCATTACTTGTTAAAATTTTATCTTAAATAACTAACCCATTCAGTTGTCCAATTCTTTAAAGAAACTGTACTTTCATGATAAAACATAGCTTTGACACTCTCTTCCTGACAGGTTTTGTCACTTTCAGAAATAGCCCTTTTGACTACTAGACAGTGATTATTTGTATTCATAATTATTTGATATAGATGTCCTAGTTAGTTACTGTAAAGTGAAAAAGTAAGTATAAATCATTACAGTTGAACTGATTGAGGAAGTGAATAGTCATGTCAATATAAATATTAGAATTTTTTCACTTCTCAGAAATTAATGTATTTTATTATAAATAAAAAGATAAAAGAGAAAGTTCCTTAATGGATGAAAGACCATAATTTAAATATTTTATCAATAATAATAAGCAAGATCTTGAATAATTTTATTCATGTTTTTATTCTATAAATATTTTAAAAACACATAGTGTCAGGCATGGGTGAATGAAGACAAACTGTACATTGAGTTCATGAAGCAAACCTTCTTTCAGAAGAGATAAGTAGTAAATATGCATACAAATAAGTGTATTACTATAATCTGTACTTAATATGGTGAGGGAGAATTCTCTACAAACTGTAAGAGAATAAAACAGATCTAATTCAGATTTGTGTTAAAGGGAGGTTGGTTTTACTAAGCTGAGGCCGAAAGTATAAATAGGAATTAGCCAGGGGGAAACCCTTCTGTGTGTAAGCCAAAGCAAAGAAATAGGTGCGTGGGAGAAACTGAAGAAAGATCTTTGTGGCCAGAGGGCAGCTTGAAACAAAAAAGAAGGATGGAATAGTCTTGTAGAGTCAGATCTCGAGGAACTTTGTAACCCTCGTCAAGGTTTTTGTCTGTTAGTTTCCATTTTTTAACTCTAACAGTAGAATTTGTTGATCGGTTTTAATAAGAGTACATGTTCTTATTTGCATATTTAAAAGATTAACCCTGAATGCTCTGTGGAGGATGATCTTGAGCAAGCTGATAGACAGAAATACGTTTTGTTGAGATTGAGAAAACCAGAGGAAGAACAGAGATGAAAGAGAAGGACATTTCTAAGAGTTTGAGTAGTATACAAGACATCCTCGTAGCTTTCCTTCTTGGGATCTTAATTTCTCAAGGAAGGGGCTTTCATTTATTAACAGATAATCCTTCAGAATTGTTAGTCCATTTAAGAAGGGCTTCCCAGGTGGTCCAGTTGGTAAAGAATCTGCCTGTCAGTGCAGGAGACACAAGAAATGCAGGTTCAAGCCCTGGGTTGGGAAGATCCCCTGGAGTAGGAAATGGCAGCCTGCCCCAATATTCTTGCCTGGAAAATTCCAGGGACAGACACAACTGAGCATGCGTGCACACTCCATTTAAGAAAATATTTGACATTTATGTCCCTTAAATATTAAGTGATCACTTATATTTAGAGTTTAAAATCCTAATGAAAAGAGGATAACCTGCACTTTTCTTGCTTGATAACCTTACCATTAGGCTATATGAGGAGACCAGATAGCATTCTGTGACATGATTAACGTCTACAATAACACATATAACCTAAGAACTTTATTTAGTTGGTATATTTTTCCTTCCCATAGAATATATCATTTCTATCCAAAAATTTTCATTGAACCATCTTGCCAAGAATCACTTTAGGTCTTAAAATTACATATATATGTGTCACTATTTTGTTCCAGAACTCTTCCTTGCTATATATATTTATTTCCTGCTAATAATGTACTGCTAATAATATACCATAATTTTGTTATATTTTGTAAGACAACAATATTTTGCTTGTGAGGTTTTATATTAGCCTAGTTATCTTCTTTTAATAAATTACTCCAAAACTTAATAGCTTAAAGCTATTATTATTTCCCTGGGCTTCCCTGTGGCTCAGATGTTAAAGAATCTAACTGAAATGTGGCAGGCCCGGTTTGATCCTTGGATTGGGAAGATCCCCTAGAGAAGGGAATGGCAATCCATTCCAGTATTCTTACCTGGAAAATTCCATGGACAGAGGAGCTTGGCAGGCTACGTACAGTCCATGGTGTCACAAAGAGTCAGACATGACTGAGCAACTAACACTTTCTTTTCAATTTCATTATTATTTTCATTTCTTTGTATAAAGGATCTCAGTAAAGCTTAGCTGAGTCCTATGGTTCCAGTTGTGTCTCAAGCTGCAGTAATCTCACAGCCTGACTGGGAAGAATCTACTTTCTAGATGACCCACATGGTTGTTGGCAGGATTCAGATCTCACAAGCTATTAAACTAAAGCTACTCAGTTCTTCTCACACTCAAGGCCTCAGGCTTTCTTTAGTTCCTTGCTATGTGGGTCTCTCCATGTAGCATCTCAGAACTTGGCAAGTGGCTTCACTGGAATGGCCAAGGAAGACAGAGAGAGAGTACCCTAACAGAATGGAAGTCACAGCCTTTTCTAGCAGTCTTAGAAGTGACATCCCATCATTTTTGCCATGTTCTGTTCATTAGAACCAAATCCTTGGGTCCAGCCCCATCAGTGGGGAGGGCACTACACAATGGTGTAAATACCAGAAGGCANAATTGTTCTGTTAAAAAGTTACGTCAGCAACTAATAATCTGTGAGAATGCTTATTCCCTAAGCTATTTAGTATTTAAATAGTGTATTTAATACACTATTTAGTATTATCAAAGTTTTTAGCCTTCCGGTCTGAAAGATGAAAAATATCTCATTTTAATATCTCTTCTATTAATTATGAATAAAGTTAAACAATTTTTAGTGTTTATTGCAGTTTATTTTTCTTTTTATGTTAACTGTTGTTCATGACTTTTTCCTATTTTTATACTGAACTGTTAATCACTTTTTATTGATTTGTAAGAACTCTTTGGGTAGTAAATAAGCTTTTTATTGTGTGTACCATGAACATTTTTCTGTTTAAAACTTTGTTGTTGGTGGTTTTTTTTAACAAAGACTTTTTTTTCCTTTTACAGTTCAGGTTTATTATGTTGTTTATTGGAGGATTTTTTTAAATTATTACTTGTGATTATCTGTCTAGAAAAAGCACTAGAATTATTTATAAACTTGATCTCTGTGTACTTCTTTTTTCCTTTTAAAGAACGGGTTGTTTTTATTAATTAGCAGTCCAGTAGGTAATAGGTTTTTTTTTAACCTTAATACTAATGCAGGTTGGTTTATCTTAGCAAATAAGCTGTTTAAGTCATAGTTCTTCAGCTATAAATCTCCTCTTCCAAAGCAAATATCCTGCAAGGATAGAACAAACAGGATCAAAACACAATGAGAGGTTTGAGCTCTTAGTTGCTGGATTGGCCTCATTTGGGTGTGAGAGATTAAAGGAAAGTACCTGAGGAAGCCTTGACTGTGTAAAAAAGTCTCCTTCAGTTCAAATAATATTTTTAAATATTGTAAAAACTTAATTGGCAAAATTGTATGACCTTGATTTATGACATTAAAAAACAGTGAAATAATAGTTATTCCATCTTTGTGTACCTTGTGTCCCCTTCATTTATTTTTCTGGGAAGTCTCTAGCTAGTAAGAAGTAAAACTTTTAAACCTGCAAAATACACATACTGAATAAAACTACTTTATAGCCACAGGTAACTTTTAAGCCTCATAAGCNTTATGACATTAAAAAACAGTGAAATAATAGTTATTCCATCTTTGTGTACCTTGTGTCCCCTTCATTTATTTTTCTGGGAAGTCTCTAGCTAGTAAGAAGTAAAACTTTTAAACCTGCAAAATACACATACTGAATAAAACTACTTTATAGCCACAGGTAACTTTTAAGCCTCATAAGCTGTCTGTCAGCCTTATTGGATCCTCAAAACCTGTGGACAGCTCAACTAAAAATAAGACTGGAAAGAGAGACAGGTTGCATTTTTTTTCTTTTTAATGACCCCTTGTTCACTAGTAGTTAAATACATGTGTCATTTTTATCAAGAGAAATATTACATTGTTTTAGGCCAAATATTTTTAAATGCTTTATAACCATGATATATATATACATATATATATATATATACACACACACATATGTATATATATATATGGAAATTACTAAACTAATATACACTAATGGCAACCCACTCCAGTATTCTTGCCTAGAAAATTCCATGGACAGAGANTACATTGTTTTAGGCCAAATATTTTTAAATGCTTTATAACCATGATATATATATACATATATATATATATATACACACACACATATGTATATATATATATGGAAATTACTAAACTAATATACACTAATGGCAACCCACTCCAGTATTCTTGCCTAGAAAATTCCATGGACAGAGAAGCCGGGTAGTCTACAGTCCATGGGGTCGCAAAAAGTCGGACACGACTGAGCAACTTCACTTCACTTCACTTAAAATATTACTAAACAACTTGACATTTTTAAAAAATGTTTTTATATAGTACATACAGATTTCCTGATTCACTTGATATGTCATGATTAACATTCTATATCATTATACATAATGTTTTACTAAGTAATTCAAATGACCTTAAATCTATTGTTACTAGTTTTAAAGTACTGCTGCAGTGAACCTACTTGCATCTAAATGTTTGCACATATCTGTAGTTATTGTAGGAGACACAAATTCCTAGAAGTCAAATTGTTGAATTTAAAAGTATTTAGAATTGTTAGAAAAGGTTTCTGTTAATTAAGAATATAGTTAGGTCATTTGTAGAAATGCTATTGATGAATAGCAGCAGATTTTATATTTCTTCAGTTGTATCAAAAAGAGAAATATGGTACTAGGGTTTTTTTTATAGTATACAGGTAATACTTCATCTTGCCCTCTAATTATAAAACACATTTTAATACCTTCTATTATAATAATAACCTAAATTGTTTAAAAGCTATATATAAGAGTATACAAGGCTTTCCAGGTGACACTGTGGTAAAGAATCCACCTGCAAATGCAAGAGACATAAGAGATGCAGTTTCAATCCCTGGGTTGGGAAGATTCCCTGGAGTAGAAAATGGCACCCCCTCTTGTATTATTGCCTGGAAAATTCCATGGACAGAGGACCCTGGCAGGCTGCAGACCAGGTGCCTGCAGACCTGGCAGGTTGCAGAGTTAGACACAACTGAGTAACCAAGCACAAGCATAAGTGTATGTGGTGGTGGAGGTTTAGTCACTAAGTCGTGTCCAACTCTGGCAACCCATAGACTGCAGCCTGCCAGGCTCCTCTGTCCATGGGATTCTCCACGCAAGAATACTGGAATGGGTTGCCATTTCATTCTTCAGGGGATCTTCCCCAACCTAAAAATCGAACTCAGGTCTCCTGCATTGCAGGCGGATTCTTTACTGACTGAGCTATGAGAGAAGGCCAGCATATGTAGTGATAACTAGATTTTCAGATAAAGGACTGAGAATCTTTTTATTCAAAATATCTATACTTTGTTAATATGGCTCTTTTTATAGCCTTCAGAGACACTGGCATGTAATAGAGCAGAATGATGTTGGAAAAGGCAGAGTATGCTTTCCATCGAAGAGCCATGCTACAGTAGTTCAGATTGAGAGAAAGTTTAGACAGGAGTTAGTTTGCTTTGAGGATAGTAAGTTATCCTCTGTTCTCAGTAAGCACGTCAAAATAGTGCACTTTTGACAGGTATATATGAAGGATTTAAGTCTTTGAGTGTGTGTACATATCAGTAGAGGCTTCCCTGGTGACTCAGTGGTAAAGAATCTGCCTGCTAATGCAGGAGACGTGGGTTCAATCCCTGGGTTGGGAACATTCCCCTGGAGAAGGAAATGGCAGCCCACTCTAATGTTTTTGCCTGGAAAATCCCATGGACAGAGGAACCTGGCAGCCTAGCGTCCATGAGGTCACAAAGAGTCAGACACGACTTAGCTCCTGCGCTGAACATACTCTCATGCACATAGCATTAGAAGCACACTACCTATGGGGACTTTGGAGAAGATAACAATTGTGAGTAAGATTAATTCTTTCAACTTGTTTCTTTATATCTGGTAATGCTTTTTCTTCTAGCCATTTCCTTGTAGGCATTAATGCAAATAGTTTCTTGTGTTTCTTGTTAGACTACCATATGAAATTTAAATTATTTTATCTTTTCTTGGAAAGTAAAGATATGGGATTTGAGTGAGAAATACAGACCAATAATAGGGAGGAATCAATGAGTTTGAATTTTATTTTCATCTCTGTTACTGTCATGATATGGGCTTCCCAGGTGGCACAGTGGTAAAGAGTCAGCCTGCCAGGGGAGAAGATACAAAAGACATGGTTCAGTCCTTGGGTGGGGAAGAGCCCCTGGAGTAGGAAATGGCAACCCACACCAGTATTCTTGCCTGGAAAATTCCATGAACACAGCTGAGCAACTGAGCACACGTTATTATAAGATACAGAGAAAGACACCTCACAAAGAATTTGTTTTTTGTGTTTAGCACTCAGATTTCATGGAATAAATGAACAGTATGCTATACAGCTTTTGCCCACAAGACATTTAAACCATTGATATTAAGTTGTTTCCAAATGCTGCTGCAGTGAATATATTGTTGTTGTTGTTGTTCAGTTACTAAGTTGTGTCTGACTCTTTTGCCACCCCACGGACGATAGCCCACCAGGCTCCTCTGTCCTTGGGATTTCACAGGCAAGAATACTAGAGTGGATTGCCATTTCCTTCTCCAGTGGATCTTCCTGACCCAGGGATTGAACCAGCGTCTCCTGCTTGGCAGCTGGATTCTTTGCCACTGAGCCATGACGGAAGCCCTTGTAGCTAAATGCCTTAGAGAGGGCACAGACTCCAAAGTGAAATTGTGAGGGTATCTGCCATCTTTCATCTGTATATAAAGTTAATAACATATTTATATATTTATTTCCCTTTTTTATTATCTCATTGACTGGTATCCAAGAGCTTGGAAGAGCTTGTTAATTGTTCAATGCAGATAATACAGAGAAAAGGAAGACCTGTAGAATGAGTGGGAGACACCTAAGCAGAGAGGAAGGAAGAAAGGATAAAAGCGGAGAGAAAGAGCATAAATGAAGCAAAGGTACAAGTGTGTGTGGAGTACTGGAGAGGAGCCCGTCCAAAGGTCAGCCCCACAGGAGTGGAGGTTCCAGTGGGATGACGTCACATGGGCGAGGCAGGGCTAAACTACTGAGAGCCTTCAAAAGTATGCAAAGGCATTTAGATTTCAGGTGATAGGGAGTAAGAAACCACTGCAGAGTTTTGAAAGTAGCAAAGGTTACGTGATGGAAATAGCATTTTAGAACATCAGTCCTGGTTAGTATTGTGGAAGATTAATTGCAGCAGGTTGGGTTTAGAGATAGGAGTACCAGCCAAGAAGCACTACAATTTAATAGTATAGAGAACTGATATGCTGATGTGGACTGGTAGCAGTGAGAGCAGGAGGAAGGAATTCATAGCAGGAACACCACAGAGGAAAACAACGTAATTTGGTGACTGAAGAGATGTGAAGGGTAAAGAAGTAGTCGATATTTTAAGATTTTCTTCCCAAGAGATAGGAGCAACACAGTGCCATTAATAGAATGTCTTTAGTTCAGCACTGAAAACGAATTTCATTTTCTTTTTGTGTAACTCTAACGTATAAACTTAGGAGAAAAACTAGTGTTTAAGAACAGTGCTGTCAGATGGCAGATATAAAACTCATCAAAACTGGCTTCCAGTAACTGAAGAGCAAAAGAAGGAAAAGGCTTCTAAGGAATCCTCTCTGGGAAGAGCAGAAATACCCTTGAGAATGTCTTTAGAATGATAGCCATTTAAATTATATAACTTTCCCACCTAATTAAACTCTTTCTGTGGAGTTTAGTGCTGAAAGTCAGAATGCCCAAAGTCATTCCGGATGATAAAGATTATTCTTAAGAGCTGAATCTGAAGCCATTCAAAAATAGGGCAGATGTCAAGGCTGTGGTCTGAGGTGTCATTCTTCAAAAGGCAATATGTAACTCCTCTACTGGGCAAACAGCAGATCAGTTCCTGAGCTGATAGAATTGGGAAGAACTGTCTGAACCGAGCTGGTGGGTGAATATTTAAAAGTCCAGATATATGGGGCAGAGAGCAGATGTAGAAGAAAATTTTATAATTATTTTGTTTTACAAGGCACATGATGATGGCAGGCTACTGTAAGCAAAGATTTATAGCAATTATTCATTAATACCAGCTGAATTATTTACTCAAAGAAGTAGCTCCACTAAATTTAAGTAACAAAACACACACAAGAAGATAGAAACATTACTGTATTACCCAAACCTAGTTTAAGTAAAAATAACAAATGATACTTTTTGTGTATGATACCTTATAGACTGTTAGAAAAACCTTTAGGATTTTATCAGAAGGCAGGTTTAAGGCTCAGCTCTTCACAACCAGATGGGAATTGCTCTACCAATTAAGAGAATAGTTTTTACTAATGATACAAATTTCCCTCTGCATGCATGTATGCTAAGTCAAGTCAGTCCTTCTGACTCTTTGCGATCCTATGGAATGTAGCCTGCCAGGCACCTCTGTCTGTGGGATTCTCCAGGCAAGAGTACTTGAGTGGGTTGCCATGCCTTCCTCCAGGGGATCTTCCTGATCCAGGGATCAAACCCACGTCTCTTATTTCCCCTGCATTGGTAGGTGGGTTCTTTACCACTAGCAACACCTGAGAAGCCCACATTTCCCTCTAATACTCTATAAATCATAATCATTAGAAATATATGAGGCCTTATTTGTTGTTATTTGTGACAAATTCAAGGTAGTTTCTAGAATATAAAAATCTGTATGTATTGTTAACACTACAAATACAGTGAGTCTAAAGAAAATTATGTAAAAAAAAATCCACCTCAGTGAATGAATTACTCACTGTAAGCAAATTTGAACATAAGAATAATTCACATTTCAGATCTTTGTAACTCAGTCCCTGTTATAATTTAATAGCGTTCTGTCAGCTCGCTTCCTCCACCAGGGATCTTCCCAACCCAGGAATCAAACCCACTTCTCTTACGGTCTCCTGCACTGGCAGGCAGATTCTTTAACCACTAGCACCACCTGGAATCCACCTGCCAGTGCAGGAGATAGAAGAGACGTAGGTTAGCTCTACGGGTGGGGAAGATCCCCTGGAGTGGCAAATGGCAACCCACTCCAGTATTCTTGCCTGGAGAATTATATGGGCAGAGGAGCCCTCCAAGCTACATAAAGTCCGTGGGATACCAAAGAGTTAGACATGACTGAGCGACCAAGCACACACAGACACAGACACACAGACACAGCTCGAAAGAGTGGATGTGTGTCTGTGTAACTAACTTATTGATGTTGTTCAGTTAATAAGTGGTGTCCAACTCTTTGAGACCCCTTAGACTATGTAGCACACCAGGCTCCTCTGTTCTTCACTATCTTCCAGAGTTTGCTCAAATTAACATCCATTGAGTCAATGATGCTATTTAACCATCTCATTCTCTGCCGCCTTCTTCCTCTTCCTTCAGTCTTTTCCAGCATCAGAGTCTTTTCCAGTGAGTCAGCTCTCCCTATCAGGTGACTGAAGTATTGAAGCATCAGCTTCAGCAACAGCCTTTAGGATTTCCTTTAGGATTGACTGGTTTCATCTCCTTGCAGTCCAAGGGACTCTCAAGAGTCTTCTCCAGCACCACAGTTCAAAAGCCTCAATTCTTTAGCCTTCAGCTTTCTTTATGGTTCAACTCTCACAGCCATACATGACTACTGGAAAAACCATAGTTTTGACTATACAAACCTTTGTCAGCAAAGTGATGTCTCTGCTTTTTAGTATGCTGTTTAGGTTTGCCATAGCTTTCGTTCCAAGGAACAAGTGTCTTTTAATTTCATGGCCACAGTCTGCAGCCCAAGAAATACTTCTACTTTTTCCCCTTCTGTTTGCCTTGATGTGATGGGACCAGATGACATGGTCTTCGTTTTTTGAATGTTGAATTTCAAGCCAGCTTTTTCATTTTCCTCTTTCACCCTCATCAAAAGGCTCTTTAGTTCCTTTTCACTTTTTACCATTAGAATGGTATCGTCTCCGTATCTGAGGTTGTTGATATTTCTTCCAGCAATCTTGATTCTAACTTGTGATTCATCCAGTCTGGCATTTCACATAGTGTACTCTGCATATAAGTCACTAACTTGCCACTAGTGACTAATCTAGATACTGAGAATAAAGTTCATTCATCCTTAATATTAACACTTTAACACATAAAAGAAAGATACATGCAATTTAATTTTGTCTTCTCTGGTGCTTGAAAGTATTAGCTGTGAATATTTAAGAATAGTAATTATATTTACAAATGACATATAAAAATCAAAACTCAGGAAGAAATGAAACTTATAAATGCTCTCTTTGAAGGCGTTCAGAATTCCTTATACATAAAGTACCCAAAAAAATGTGTATATGGTTGGGATAGACACTCTTTTGAGATAGATGAAAATATAAACCTCTTTTATTCTTTTATATATGTATTAGTATAAATCTTTATAAACATTTTCCTTTAATATGTTCTCATGGCAACTGTAAGTAAACAGTGTATGTTTTATGACCAGTATGCATCATAAACTTTTCAGAGAAATCTTCTTTTTCATGATTATATTACTTAGCTAAATTTTGATATTTTAGAAAGATTAATTTTTCTCATTCGTATTAAAATTAGACTATATAAAATATCTAAGTATTGTAACATACAATTTTAAACTGACAAGCAGTGACTGTCTAGCTATCTAATGATATCATGAATGAGATTAACTTCAAACTTTTATTTACTGTATCCTTATCTTGAAACCAGGGATCACTTTCTTCATAGGGGGAAAGAAAAACCTTTAGGAGAATATAATCGAAGTTTTTAAAACAGTACTGAAAAGTAAATGACTTATCCTTAATTTTTAACAAAAGACACTCTAAAAATAGTGAAACTATTATATTTTAAATAGAAGAGTGATGTAATCAGTAGTCTTTCATCTAAAAGAAATAAAGGTCTTCTGTGTGCCTTCCCCTTCATGGACCACAGCCTTGTCATGGTGAAGGCCCTTATGTAACAATGAAGCTGTGAGCCATGCTGTCCAAGGACACCCAAGACAGATGGATCATAGTAAAGAGCTCTGACTAAATGTGATCCGCTGGAGAAGAAAATGGCAACCCACTTCAATATTCTTGCCTGGAAAACCCCATGAACAGTATATAAAGGCAAAAAGATATTACACCAGGAGATGAGCCCCCCCAGGATGGAAGGTGTCCAATATGCTACTGGGGAAGAGTGGAGGGTAGTTACTAATAACTCCAGAAAGAATGTAGCATTTGGACCAAAGCAGAAACGACACTTAGATGTGAATGTGTCTGGTGGTGAAAGTAAAGTCCGATGCTATAAAAAACAATATTGCATAGGAACCTGGAATGTTCAGTTCATGAATCAAGGTAAATTGGACAGACTCAAGCAGGAGATGGCAATATTTTCATTTTAGGGATCAGTGAACTAAAGTGGATAGGAATGGGTGGATTTAATTCAGATGACCATAGTATCTATTATTTCAGGCCAGAATCCCTTAGAAGAAATGGAGACACCCTTATAGTCAACCAAAACTGTCCAAAATACCGTACCTGCATTCAGTTTCAAAAACAACAGCATGATCTTGGTTTCATTTCCAAGACAAACCATTCAACATCATAGTAATCCAAGTCTGTGCCCCAACCACTGATGCCAAAGAAGCTTAAGTTCACCAATTCTAGGAAGACCTACAACACCTAGACCTAACGCCAAAAAAGATGTCCTTTGCATCATAGGGGATTGGAATGCAAAAGTAGGAAGTCAAGAGATACCCAGAATAACAGGCAATTTGGCCTTGGAGTACAAAATAAAGCAGGGCAAAGGTTAACAGAACACATTTGTTAATAGAACATGCTTGTCCTAGCAAACACCCTCTTCCAGCAACACAAGAGATGACTATACACATGGACATCACCAGATGGTGAGTACCAAAATCAGATTGATAAGTACTTTGCAGCTGAAATGGAGAAACTCTATATAGTCAGCAAAAACAATACCAGGAGTTGACTGTGGCTAAGATCATGAGCTCCTTAATGCAAAATTCAAGCTTAAATTGAAGAAGGTAGGGAAAACCACTGTTCAGGTATGACCTAAATCACACCCCTTATTACTATACAGTGGAAGTGACAAGTGGCTTCAAGGGATTAGATCTGGTAGACAAAGTGCCTGAAGAACTATGAATGAAGGTTTGTAATATTGTACAGGAGGCAGTGACCAAAATCATCCCAAAGAAAAAGAAATGCACAAAGGCAAAGTGGTTGTGTGAAGAAGCTTTACACATAGCTGAGGAGAGAAGAAAAGCAAAAAGCAAGGGAGAAAGGGAAAGACATACCCAACTGAATACAGAGTTCCAGAGAATAGCACAGATAGAAAAGAAGGCTATCTTAAATGAACAATGCAAAGAAATAGAGGAAAACAATAGAATGGAGAAGACTAGAGATCTCTTCAGGAGAATTGGAGATATCAATGGAGCATTTCATGCGAAGATGGGCATGATAAAGGACAGAAATGAGGACATAACAGAAGAAGAAACTAGGAAGAGGTGGCAAGAATTCACAGAAAAGCTATACAAAAAAGGTCTTCATGACCCAGATAATCACAATAGTGTGATCACTCACCTATAGCTGGACATCCTAGAGTGTGAACTCAAGTGGGGCTTAGAAAGCATTACTATGAACAAAGCTAACAGAGGTGATCAAAATCCAACTGAACTATTTCAAATCCTAAAAGATGAGGCTGTTAAAGTGTTGCACTCAATGTGTCAGAAAATTTGGAAAAAGCAGCAATAGCCACAGGACTGGAAAAGGTCAGTTTTCATTCCAGTCCCAAAGAAAGGCAGTGCCAAAGAATGTCCAAACTACCATACAGTTGCATGCATTTCACATGCTAGCAAGATTATGCTCAAAATTCTTCAAGCTGGTCTTCAGAAGTATGTAAACCAAAAACTTCTAGATATACAAGCTGAGTTTCGAAAAGGCAAAGGGACCAGAGATCCAAATTGCCAACATTCACTGGATCTTGGAGAAAGCAAACAAGTTCCAGAAAAAAACATCTGCTTCATGTGAAATGCTGGGCTGGTTGAAGCTCAAGCTGGAGTCAAGACTGCTGGGAGAAATATCAGTAACCTCGTATATGCAGATGACACCACCCTAATGGCAGAAAGTGAAGAGGAACTAAAATACCTCTTGATGAAGGTGAAAGAAGAGAGTAAAAAGGCTGGCTTAAAACTCAACATGCAAAAAACTAAGATCATGGCATCTGGTTCCATCACTAGGACTATCCTAGAAGCTGCAGAGCAGGGACAAAACACAAGAATCAGAAAAGGAACTGGCCGAAATTTGTTTTCTTTTAAAAATACCACTAATATATCCCTTTTTCAATTCTTCTAAATCAAAAGTTTTTAATGGAATAGTTAAAAATGGCTTACCCTATTTTCAGTTTTTTTCCCTACATTGTCATGTACCTGCTTGTTTTTGACTCTGATGCTTCTCCCATTGAAGGTGCCTCTATAACAATTTTATTCCTTTGTATGCTTCATTTTTTTCTCCTTATAAGTTATGAAGTCAAAAAGAAGAGCTGAAGTTGCTGGGTTTTGGAATTAATAATTTCTTCTTATCACATTGACAAAATTCCTCCTGATACAAAAAGTATAACCTTGGTTCTAAGAGTGAAATTTCATTTAACATCTTTCCCACCAAGTCCCCAAACTCAATACATTCTTTTCAAATAACTATTTTATCATGCAGTATGCTTCTGCAGAGACCCTTAACATATGCATGTGTTATAATATTTATTCACAAACAAATAAATAATGTCCTGTTGATTTTTGAGAGCCTATTCTGCTAGTTACAAGAATACATATATGAACAAAACACATAATGTCCCAGCCCTCATGGAGCTTCATGAAGTTGTTACTGGCGTTGAGTTTTCTTGGGAATCTTACATATGGTTTAAATATCTTCTGATAGACAGTTAAACAGCCCAATAAAATTGTCACTTGATCTTAATTCATTCTATTATCTCAATCACTTTATTATGTTAAGTTAGAGGCTTAAGCAAAATAACTCCATTATCTTCAGTAAGTACTTTCCTAATAGTATCATCCACTGCACTAGCACTGGCTTGGACAGTTGGAATCCAGCAGACTCTCTAGACATCTAACTTACTAACAAAGACTTAATAAAGCCCTGGATAAAATTATACCAAAATTATACATTTAAAATCCAAAGCTTGAAGAAGAATTGCCTTAGAGATCCTGTAAAGAAGGAAATGTAGCTTTAATTCTCCTCGTTTTAATTTTTAAGTGGGATGAAATAAAAATAAGGCCAAGCTTTATGTATTTTTGGTTGTCGTTTTTCCAACTTTTATCTTTATTAGTCGTCTAAATTGATGCTAATTGATATAATGATTGTTTAGTGAAACTAATTTTTCAAGNCAACCCCGTGGACTGTAGCCCACCAGGCTCCTCTGTCCTCAGGATTTCCCAGGCTAGAATACTGGAGTGGGTTGCCATTACCTACTCCAGGGATCTTCCTGACCCAGGGATCAAACCCACATGTCTTGTACCTCCTGTCATTGGCAGGAGGATTCTTTATCACTGCACCACCTCGGAAGCCCTACTACATTGCATCTTTCCACAACTTCTGTACTGAATGTTTCACACATACATTCTACCTGAAACTTGAATTTACCAAAGACACTTCTTTCCTTGTAGCCCACTAGACACCAGTCTTTTCCCCATACCCCGTAGACTAGAAAGAAGAGTTCTCTGGTACCCTGTTGCTATTTTCATACCTTCTGCATCCACATGAAAACCCTCCCTTCTCTGAGATTTATATCATCCAACTTTATTATCACTATGTCGCTCTCCTCTCCACTGATGTCTACTGATCTCCATAAATGTGAGATCAGTGAGGTTCCTTTAATGTGCATTTCAAGTACCTGGTTCAGTGTCTTCCTCTCCACCCTAACTTCTGCATTCATGCTAAGAAATTTCAATATCAGTGGCCTATCAATCCCACTAGCATTGCTTTTACGTGTCCAATATCACCTCCCTTTCTTGTCCCATTAAACCTTTTTTATTTCCCTCCCCCTTCCCAGCCTTTTTCTTTACCCTGTGCTTTCAGAAGAGAACTCTGCCTTTTACTCAGTGGGGAAAATTGAGTCTAGCAATGATGAGTTCTGTCAGTTAAATGCCTCCACCTCTACAGAGTTATCCACAGCTCTATTCCTCCAATCTCTATACCGTCTAATCTCCAAGGAAAAGTTTTCCAGTCATATTTTTAGTGAAAATGCTGCAAGTTGTACTTAAATGATTCCATTCTCTGAGACCCTCCTTAAAATATAGTGTCTTCCTCCCTTTTACTTTAGCTTCTTCCTATAGTCTTCTCTTCTATAGTCCATAAACATATTCACATGCCATCCATTTCTTTAAGGACTTCCTCAGCCATACATTTTCCTGCAACTATAATCCTCTTTAGTTTCTACCCAAGATCTTATATTTTCTAACTAAGTCTATACTTCATCTTCACTTTTTCACATTATCCTGCTTCTATCATGCTATTAAAGCTGCACAGAGAAGGTTGTCATTTCCTAATGTTCTTTGGAAGGAATGATGCTAAAGCTGAAACTCCAGTACTGGCCACCTCATGCGAAGAGTTGACTCATTGGAAAAGACTTTGATGCTGAGAGGGATTGGGGGCAGGAGAAGAAGGGGACGACAGAGGATGAGATGGCTGGATGGCATCACTGACTCGATGGGCGTGAGTCTGAGTGAACTCCAGGAGTTGGTGATGGACAGGGAGGCCTGGTGTGCTGCAATTCATGGGGTCGCAAAGAGTCAGACTCGACTGAGCGACTGAACTGAACTGAATGTTCATTTGTCACTTTCATCTTATTTAAGTATTTAATCCTGTTGATCACTCTCTTCTTGAAATTCTCTTCTCTGCTTTCTGTGACAGCACCTACTCTTGGTTTGTCTTTTGCTTTCCTGTTTTCTCAATTTCTTTTATCAGTCCTTTTCCTTTAAGTGTTTGTTTTCATTTTGGTTCTGTCTTCTTCCCACCCCCACCCCCAACCTCCTCCTCCTTTCTTATGTCTCTCTTAGCATTTCCATCCACTCCTGTGGCTTCAGTTACCACCTAGGGCAAGACCTAGTCCTGACCAGCCACTCCAGTCTCATTTCCCATCATCTTCCATGATCCTGAGAAACCTCTGAAACCATCCTACTGGTAGGACTTGACACACATCATGCTTTTCATACCTCAGTGCCTGTACACATATTTCCTTTGTCTGAAATTCCCATCCTACCCCCTCTCCATTCCCACCCTTCTTGAGGTGACTGTTTCCTTCTTCTCCTTCAAACCTTAACTCAGGCATCATCAGAAAGCCTTTACAGGCCCTTCTTTTTCCCTGCCCAAGCTAGGTTCTGTGTAATACCCACACTTACCCTTTTCTTACAGCACTTACCAATAACTGATTGAAGTTACCATATAAAGATGTTTCTCCACCTTACTGTTCCTATGATCAAGCCATGTTCTAGTCTTTGAATAATCAATGCCTCGAATAGTAACTAGTTCATAAGAATTACTAAATAAATGTTTGTTGATTGAACTTAAATCTGTATCATAAGCTTTTTAGGTATGCAGTTTTGTGACCGTAAGTACATCCACATTGTTGTGCTCCTAAGAAGTTATTTGGACTCCCTACCTGTAGGCCAACTTACCTCCATCTCATCTCTATATTCTTGCCAGGGGGAATCTTTCTAAAATGAAAATGATGTTACTAGATGAGGTAAACCCTTTTATTGCTTCCCACTGTCTACATTAGTGGTTTTATCACAATCTTTTCATAGATCCAAGCTGCAGTGAGAAAAAAGAAAAATCAATGAACCAAGGTTTTCTAAATTTTTTCAACTTAAAAGTTGGTTGAGTTAATGAATGGCAACAGTAATCAGAATAAGAAACACTGAAATATGCATGGGAAGTAAAATAAGCTTTATTTTAGATATGCTCACTGTCATATACCCGTGAAATAAGCAAGAGGAGCTATCTTGAAGGCAGTTGAATATATGAGGGTGAAACTCAGAGGAGAGTTTTGGGATGATAATCTGTACCATAAGCATTTAAGTGAAATCAGGGNAATCAGAATAAGAAACACTGAAATATGCATGGGAAGTAAAATAAGCTTTATTTTAGATATGCTCACTGTCATATACCCGTGAAATAAGCAAGAGGAGCTATCTTGAAGGCAGTTGAATATATGAGGGTGAAACTCAGAGGAGAGTTTTGGGATGATAATCTGTACCATAAGCATTTAAGTGAAATCAGGGGTACAAATAACATCTTTTAGGAAAACATAAAAAGTGTTTAAAGGTGATAAAACAACATTTAAGAACTAGCATAGAAAGAACAGCCATAATAGTAAAAGAAAAAACTACATTTAAATCTTTTTCTTGTCCCGCTGCCATGGTTTAAAGAGGGCAAGACCTTTAATACTAATGGACAACCCAAAGCATTTTTAGTGGTTTTGCTGTCTTCTCTACTAGAAGGATGATTTTTATCCATCTCTCTTGAATTTCCCTGATTCTTTCTCCTTGGGAAAAAAAATAATACTTAAGAAGCCAGATATGTTGAATGAGATAATTTTGTTGCCTAAATAATAGAAATGGAATTATTTTCTAAAAAGAAAATTCTCCTGCTAATAAGAATTCTACTCTCACCTTGACAGATAAAACAAAAATTTCTCTCAAAAGTGAAATCTAAAAAAAAATTTTAATGGAATCTATAGCTTGTTTATCTATAGTGAGATTTTTGCTTCACTACAATTCAACTGAAGATGAGGAATTTGTTCTATTTTCAGTCCTTTCTCTCACTTTGCAAAAAAACTATCTAGTCAGTAAGAGCAGACCAAGGCCATAAAAAATCAAAACTAAACCTTAAAAGTTACAGTAGTTTTGGAAGCAGTGGAGCACATCATCAGAGAGATCAGGGATGTGGTAATTATGCCTTGCAGCATACGCCAGCCTCAGAACCCAATAGCAGCGCAACTCTGGTCGGATTACCTGCTATATGCTTTGGTTTGTCATCTAATGATAATATCTACTTCATGGAGTTGTAATGAAAATTAAATATGCGCATAAAGTACTTCTCAGAATGCTGACACATAGTCAGTATATATTAAGTATTGCTTGCCTTTTAAAATGTATCAAGATATTCGTTAAGAGTGAAAAATGAGAGTAAACCACTCAAAATTGGTAAATAACTTATGATCATCTACTTGATGGAAAGCTATGTATTTCATTGTAGTATGTACATATTATATAGACAAAAAGAAAATATAAAAGTGGTGTTATTTGAAAAAGCTAGAATTTCTGTCTAAAATATATCTGTAAATGTATTTTTCAAGTTCACAAAACATTTGTGTTATAGCAAATAAACTGTCTTATTTGCTAATTGTGTACAGCATTATCAGTTTTCTTTCCTATAATTGTTACTAAACTAGCAGATAAAATATACCAGTAAATGCTTACCAATTTGACTTAAGTAATAACTTGAGGAAAGAGTTTAGTGTACTTATTAAGACAAATAATACATTAACCTATAATCTAAAATCTGTAGCTTTCTATTAGCCCAAACTCTAGTGGAAGTAACTTTGAAATAAGAACAAGGAAACCAGGCCCACATTTGTTACTGTCTTATCTTAAGACCTTGTACAAGGGTTTCCTGGTCTGGGCTTCTGTTTCTTCATTTAGAAGAGAGAAATTCTAATCCTAGAATTCTAATCTAACTCTTTTCCTATTTCATGAATTTTGTGAGAAGCTATCATTGAGCAACATATAAAGCAATTGGAACCTATTTTATTAAACTATGTTATTTTTTAAGGATATTATTGATTAGGACAGTAAAGAATAACCTGCAGGCAGATCCTACAAGGTGGTTCAACAGACAGACACACCTACCTTCCTGTCAGCACAGTCCATGTTTGGCAGGTATAGTCCATTCCTTACAGGAAGGAATAGATGCTTCATTGTGTTTCAAAAGTCAGTAAGCTTTTACAAAACGATGTAATTGACATATTTCTCATTTCTGAGATCAAATTTTCATAAATCATTCAACCTGGATAAACTGAGAATGTGGTTGATCTAGTAGTTGTTGAAATATAGTAAAGACATTGCAAAACATGATATTTAAGTATTTCCTCCTAACCTCTTACCTTCACAAGATGTAAGAGTTCTAAATGGAAAGATATCCTAATGTATGAAGAAACTAAAGTAAGACGAGTCCACCTGTAAAGAAAAAAACAAAAGCACAACACAAACTCATCTCAGTAATTTAGCATTCCACTGATTCAGAATTCTTACTGGTAATAACTATGCAAAGTAGAGCTTACTTTTATATTGTGAGGAAGTTTTTTTAATAATAGAGCAAATCATATTGTGGGAGAGAGATATAGTTAACTAACCTGAAAGTACTATTTTCTAACTTTCGGGACTTCCTTAGTGGTCCACTGGTTGAGAATCTGCCTTCCAATGCAGGAGATGTGGGTTCAATCCCTAGTCAGGGAACCAAGATCCCACGTGCCACAGAGAAACTAACCCTGCATGCCACAACGAAAGAGCTTGCACACTGCAGCTACTGAGACCATACTCCCTAGAGCCCACGCTTCACAGCAGGAGAAGCCCCTGCATGGCAACTGGAGAAACCTGCACACAGCAATAAAGACCCAGTGCCGCCAAAAATATGTGCATTGTGTTAACTTTTTACAGTCTATGCTGAGAAATTCTATTAAAGGCATATCAAGGTTTCTGCTGGCTTCTACAAGGTCTCTAGTTGTTAACCGTTAATTCAGGTTATTAGCATATTTTACAATGCAGTTAAAATTTCACAGTGACATTTTTCTTCCCTTTCCTCCACAGTTAACCTTAGTAAAACTTTGTCTTAAAGAATCTATGCGATCCTAGGAATCATACCCTTCAGAGAGTATAACAGAGCACTGGTTCTTATCACTAGGGAAAGCCCAACTAATACAGGCATCTGTAAATACAGTGAATTGTCTAGTAAATCTTCTAGTTCAAGTATTTGCATCACTAGCTTAAGGTTGTTTTAATGGATATATAATACTTGTGTAAAATTTACATTAGAGAAATTTGTGGTAATAAATTTAAGCAGGATTTTCCTTTTTCACTATGAGATCATAACTACATTTCTCAAAGCAAAGATTTTTTTATGCCCCTAGTTGTTTCATGTCCCTGCTTTCTATTAACAAAACTCTGGATATATGCAGAGTTATCCATTTAACTTGAGCTGTTTTCAATGTTGCATGCAGCTGATGAGTCCATCTAAACCAGTATGTATGACTCTAAGGATACCCTCATTCCTTTAGTTTCTGGCTCAGTGCTGTGTTTATTTGCAAAGGACCCTCATGCATGGATCCATATAAATGAGGCAAGCTGGAGCAGACTAGACTGTGTCACTCACCAGTCTTTGAGGAGGGAGAATTTTGTATATGAAAGCTGCTGGGTATGAGCTTCCCTTACAGAAAAGATTTCTGTGTGTGTGACATCAAGCAAGATTTTTGGTTGAGGTCTTATGCTTACCGTAAAGAAAATAGTAAGAAAAAGACAACTGATGATCTAATTCCACCATCTTTTGAGAAGCAAAACCCTTGCTGATTCAATGAATGTCGTCTCTCTCCCATAGAGTAGTCTAAGAACCCTACAGAATGACTTCTGAACTTTTGACTCCCATTTTCAGTTTAGTTGGTGAATTTTTAGTTAACTGAAAAATCACTTATATTTGACTCAGAAGTATATAGAGTCAGTGCTAGCCTATTTACATTACTCAGGAATAGAAACTTTAAAAATATAGTACAGAAATTCTGGTTTTATTATCATCAAACCATTTTTATATATTTAAATTGTTTTGATGCCACTGAGACATCATTTTTCCAGCTTAGCCACCTAATACCTGGCTTTAAAGGGAAGAAATATAATGCATAACAATTATACACTATACCAGCATATCAGTTATTAAGCTCAATAACAGGTCTAAGAGTGATAGTATTTCTGTATTGAAAAATGTACTTCTTGGGTAAAAAATCGGTTTGAAACTGCTCAACATTTAATATGCCATCTTGTCATGGCATAATAATTCATAACTTTGATGCAAGTAGGTAGATGTATTAAAACTAGTAGCTTGTGTTTTTCATGTAGCCTCTAAAACTGACGTAATCTGAAGATTGGGTTTAAGTGTGTGTTTTTGCTGTTTTTTTAACCTCAAATACTTGGCACTCTGCACCCATGTCTCTCACTTACAGCCATACTTTGTCTCTTCTCATGACGACCAGAAGTGCTTGGTCACAGGTAAAAACTGTCCTTTTTCAGTCAAAACATCCCTGACAATAATTGCACTTTCTGTGTTCTTTATTTTTTTCCCCTCCCACCCCACTGCCCTCAACTTAGGTTGGAAAGGCTGGTGGACGTCCTGAGGAAGAAGGTTGGAACAGGGACCATGAGGACAGTGATCTGAACTGAAAAAAAACGACAGTCTGGGGAAGCAATCACATCTGGTGACCAGGCTGCTTCATTCAACACTGTGTAAACACTAAAGCCTTAACTTAGCAAACAGTTGTTAGAAGTGGGACACTCCAACCACATTCCAAGCTGAGATAAAATCAAATCACAAATGTTTAACCACTTTGCTGCTGACTTGAGTTATTTATCCAAATGTATTAACTACAGACTTTTACCAATGAATAGCTGTAAAGTTGCAGCTTATTTGTAATTATTTTATATCTCACTGTATTTAATATAAATATTTTTGCTGGAAGACCATTATAGAAACATAGTAAAGTTGGTCAGGATCATATCTTCACATATGGCCCTTTCTCAATCAAATGCAGCAAAGTAAATATTGTCTAAACCTTAATCCACTGTGTTAGGTCAAAACTTCAAATACATGCATTTTTCAATATAGAGTTTATTTCTTAACCAATGAGAGAAGCACATACATAAGAAGCTTGTATAGTCTTCCTTCGATGCATGCATGTAATCTTTTTTAGTATTAAAGAATATTAAGTGTAGATACCGAGAATCAAATGTATAATTTGCTTTAATAAGAGCTTGGCATATTAAAATTACATTAATCAAAGCATGATTTTTTTCACTACAAATAATGTACACTGTTTTCAATAAAAAGTATTGTTAATGTGTACTTATAAATTCTTTAATGTTGGGTCTGAATAATGATCTAAACTCTATTTAAGCCATAGTAATTGCCAAGTCTGTCTACTCAGGTGGGATACTTTTGGCTTGAAAATTAGCATGTGTCACCATGACACGAAAAGGCAAGCACCCATGAAACATGTGAAGTATTCTTTTTTTTTAATGCCTTTATTTAGACTGTCATTTGAATTTTTGTTATGGAAGATGGGAATCTAATTATAATATACAATAAAATTATAATGTAAAAATAAAGACTTGAGGGGAAAAGTAAACCTGTGATTTGGTTCAGGAAACCTACTTTTTTAAATTTTATGGATAAAACTAAAATTCATGTATTTAGCTACAGGAAAAAATCTTTTTTTTAAGATTGAATAGATGAGAAGCAAATAGAAAATAAATATGACCAGAATAGAATGAAATAGATAAGTAGAGATGGAATTAGTGAAAATTAAGCAGGCAAGTGAAAAATTTTCTAAGTCCATATAATCTTGTAATTTAAGACTGAGCTAAATTATCTACCATTGCCTATTTTCAGGACAAGTACAAAATCATTTATTGCATACACCATTGGAAATTATGCTTTTGAATTTTTTTTACTCTGCAGAAAAATATAAGGTGCTTTATCACAGGGTGACAAAAGAATTGTGAANAGACTTGAGGGGAAAAGTAAACCTGTGATTTGGTTCAGGAAACCTACTTTTTTAAATTTTATGGATAAAACTAAAATTCATGTATTTAGCTACAGGAAAAAATCTTTTTTTTAAGATTGAATAGATGAGAAGCAAATAGAAAATAAATATGACCAGAATAGAATGAAATAGATAAGTAGAGATGGAATTAGTGAAAATTAAGCAGGCAAGTGAAAAATTTTCTAAGTCCATATAATCTTGTAATTTAAGACTGAGCTAAATTATCTACCATTGCCTATTTTCAGGACAAGTACAAAATCATTTATTGCATACACCATTGGAAATTATGCTTTTGAATTTTTTTTACTCTGCAGAAAAATATAAGGTGCTTTATCACAGGGTGACAAAAGAATTGTGATGCAAACAAGCTCTATTTGTTTCTTAGTAAACCCATTGAATTAACTGATAGAATCATCCCATTGATTCAAATTTAGAATTTACTCATGTTGCCTGCTTTTAATTTTGCTTAAACTATGTGAAAAATAAGGAAGAATAAGGATTCAAAATTAACTGGATTTATTCTACAGTCCTAAAGAGAATTATAGCCTCTCTAAACCGCGACTATCTAACTATAGAAATTTAGAGTAGTTTCGTCATGCATGTAGTTTTCTCTACTACCTCTAACTGAAACATGTAACAGCTCCCTATGTGAAGGAACAGCCCCTTTCTAGTCATGCAGGTAAGTGAAGAGAAACAGTTCTCATCACAAAATAGTCCATTCCTGAATCCTCTTCAAATAAATTGTAACTTGAATTTTCAATTTATTCCTGAATAACAGACAAAACTTTATTGAGTTATTTTGCTTGAGGTTTTGTAAAACACAAAGTGTAGAAAAAAGGCATTTTACAATTTCCAAACATCTCTTTCTATAACTAACCAATCAGATTAGCACAACTAATTCCTATAATCAATACACAGAACCTTTAAAGAATTTGATACCTTGACATTAACTTTACAAAATAGTTTTAGCATCTCCTATTGCCCAGTGTAGGTAATCTCCCCCAGATTACCACATCCTCTTGAAAATGAGCTGTCTACAAAATTACAGATGTATCAAGTAGTACTTCTTTTTGGACAGGGCAAGGGGGTATATTTCCCTGGTGGCTCAGAGGGAGCCACCTGCAGTGGCTGCCTGCAGTGCGGGAGACCCGGGTTCAGTCCCTACGGCGGGAAGATCCTCTGGAAAAGGAAATGGCAAACTCTTGCCTGGAAAATTCCATGGACAGAGGAGCCTATCAGGCTGCAGTCCATGGGGTCGCGAAAAAGTCGGACACGACTAAGCGACTTCCACGAAGCTACGAAGGGGGTGTGAAGGAATAATATTGCCTGCTGAAGATCAGTTCTCTATATATTCAATAATAATGCAACTTCTGAAGTGTTCCACACTTCAGAAAAGAGGTTGCTTTGAGTTTACTTTAAACATCAAGTCTAATTCCTACAGTGAAATGATAATTTACTTTTCCTTGTTAAAAATAAGTAGTTCAGAGGAAAAGCAGAAAGATCATACAAACGTGTAACACTTGATTTACAAAGCCCCTTCTCATCTCCATTTTTATGTGATTCTGTAGACAGCAATATATTACCAATATATATGTCAACCGTGTAATAATGATAATGATGCTAGTAGTTTTAGTATTACCATTAGTAGTAGTATTAGTAATACATTTTGTAAATGAGGAAACACACTCAATGGAGCTAGGAATTTGGCAAGAACTGGCTGGGACTTACAGCTGAAGTCTTATGACTCAACTCCATGCAACCATGGGTCTCCAAAACTTTCATTTACAAAAATTAAAAATCAAAGATTCTAACTGTTGCAATTTCTTTTATTATTGTACCATTTCTTTTATGCATATATGTATGAATTTTCTGCACATATCTTTCAGTTAAGAACGGTAATGTGAGCTGCATATATGAACAACATCACATTATTACTACCTCTCTATAGTGTTACAGTAGCAACCTTAGCCTTACTTTCACTAATTAGAATATTGTGACAATTCATTGTTGATTAAAAATAACCAGAGGTCTTCTGTACTCTTTTATTTGGCTTGATGATGTTAGAACCTGACAATATATTTCTAGCAAATGACAGTCTAAACTTAAAGGCTCACTGTACCTCCTGGAGCATCTGTTAAAGATACAACCAGTTATAGGCAAGTTATAAGCAAAGTACAAAGCAAAGTTATTAGTTAATAATATGGGAGAAACTTTCATTCTACTTCTATATTATGTTTAACCATTGTGTTAAAATTATTTAAAATATCTTTCTTTTTCAGTGAGAAACTTGATCCTTTGTAGATGTCCTTATTCAAATAAACAGATAAATCTTCTCATCAGATCACTTACCAATAGAATTAGTTTATTGGACAAAAATGTTAGAATATCAAAATTTTATAGTTTTAATATTGATTAACATTACATAAAAAGCCATTTTTATAGATAGTATATTTTTAAAGATAATTAGTGAAGTTTCTGTCTTTAAATACTCTTGACAAGTGAGGCATTATAATGATAAAATAGCCATGTCCTATACATTTGTCTTCTCACATATGGTTTGTATGGAACCCAAATTTTTCGCAAGACAGTTATTGTGTTGATAACTACCCTCTACAGCTATGCCAGTGGTATCAAGAGAGATATATAGATATATAAATACAGAAACACATACACACATAAATACATTTGCCTTTCTAAAAAATTGATTTATAAGTCAATTGTTAGGCTCCAGTGACTTCAGCATTTTGTTCGTTTTATTACAAATGCACGTGGTTTCTGAGGCTTTTAAACAAATACATGAAATGGTTGAAAGATTTATATTGCTTGAGCTCAGCTAAATATGTCATCTCTAGAAAAGATGTGGTTTATTTTGGCACTGTTTTAAAAACTCAAATATTTTAAACATTTGTTAAGTTGGAGCTTGCACATTTGAACTAGTAGCATACGTTCCAGAATAGCATCTCAGGTTACCAGATTTTTTTGTAATCCTTTTACTAGAATAACCTTTGAAAAGGTTTCCTTTTCTTTTTTATTATGTACTTTAAGTTAAATTGATAAAGGTTGAAGTTATTTTTAATGTATGATTTCATAAATAGAATTGGACAATGATAAATGTGTATTTTTAAGACATTAAATTATTATGTACTATTGATAACTTCTTTGGAGAAATCTTAATACACTTATTTTTAATGTTACTGTTTTCTCAACATAGTTCTGGAAAATGCTGGTACTTTGGATGTGACCAGTTTCCTGACGGTCAGATTATTAAGAAAGATATATTTTAATGCACAAACTCCAAAACCTGAAATATATATTTACTTTTCAGTCATATAAGCTCTCTACTGCAAATCTTATACATTTCAATGCAGTTATTTATACATTTAATCAAGCTTTTATAAGTGTTCAGTCCTGAAGGCACTGTACTGAATATGCCTATAAAATACACTACAGTAAGGAAACAGATTAAGTTCACTGTCAAACTGTGTCTGACTGTCTTACAAGTTTAATAAAGGTAAAAGTCATTAAGGACAAATTTATTAGGTACTTTACTACTGGCACTGGTAAAATATTAAATAGTATTTTGGTTAGAAAGAACCTAAGACAGGCAATCAAATTCTCTTAATAAAAACATTATTCGAATCTATTACAAAGCACCTCTACTAATTTTGGAATTTTGCTGTAACCAAGAGCTGAAATCTAAGAACATTGCTTCTGTTGTGTTTAGTTACTCAATCACGATAAGGTAAATATAAACAGACTATGTAACACTATCACCTGTAGTGAACTCAGAATTTAAAGTTTAAGGTACATGGCTACAAGAGGACTAGGGTGGGTTAGGCAGTAGGAATTGTTGGGGTAAAGTTTCTATAAACTGATAATATCTAAACAGTCAGGTTGCTGTTTAAAAAAATTGCCTCACCATGTATGACCTTTGTGATATTGTTGTCATGCATTTTACTTTTACATAGGTATACAATAATAATTTAATTATTGTTTTTGCTTTGAATAATTAACTACTTTTAAAGTGATTCAAAAAGTAAGAACAACATTATTTTATATTTACCCACATATTTACGTTTCTAGTACTCTTCTTTATGTAAATCCAAGTTTCCACCTGCTACCATTTTCTTCCTTCCTGACGTATCTATCTTTTATACAATGCTGGGCTATAAATAATGAATTCTTTTAGCTTTTGTATGTTTGAAAATGTCTCTGTCTTTTTTTGCCTTCATTTTGTTGGGGGAAGAAAGGTTTTTTTCTGGCTATAGAATTCTAGGTTAACCTTTTGGAAAAATATTTTCAAGATGTTACTCTACTGTCTCTGGCTACTGTCATTTTAATTTTTGTTCTCTGTACATAGTCCTCTGGCTGCTTTAAGGATTTTACCTTCATTACTCGTTTTAGCCATTTGATTGTGATGTGTTACAGCTTTCTGCATGTTCCTGTGCTTATTTGTTGAACTTCCTGGACTATAAGTTTATAATCTTCATCAATTTTTTTTTTTAATTTTGGCTTTTTTCCCCAGTACCATTTGTCCTCAAACTCTTTCCTCCCTCTCTAGAACTGCTACTTAATATATATTAGGCCACTTGAGGTTGTCCTACGGCTCATTCATTCTTTGTTCATTTTGCCAGTGGCAGAGGAGTGTTTCTTTTTCCTCTGGGTGTTTTATTTTGAATACTTTCTATTATTTTGTCTTTAAAGATAGCGACCTTTTCTTTTCCAGTATCTAATGTACTCTTCTTAATTCCATCTGGAGCCTTTTACTTCACAAATATGCTTCTCATCTCTAAAATTTTAAATTGGGGTCTTTTTAATGTCTTTCAGATCTCCTTAATTTTTTTCATGCTTCACACTATTTTCTGGAATACTGTGCTTGTCTGTTAATTCTATTATCTATTCTATTTCCAAGTCTGTTTCTATTGATTTCCTTATCATAAGTTGTTTTTTTTTAATTGAAGTATAGTTGAAGTATATTTGATACTTTATAGTTGAAGCCTGATACAAGCCAAGCTTCAACAGTATATGAACCAGGAACTTCCAGATTTTCAAGCTGGATTTAGAAAAGGCAAGGAACCAGAGATCAAATTGCCAACATCCATTGGATCATCAAAAAAGCAAGAGAATTCCATGAAAACATACATTTCTGTTTTATTGACTACACCAAAGCCTGTGACTATGTGGATCACAGCAAACTGTGGAAAATTCTGAAAGAGATGGGAATACCAGACCAGCTTACCTACCTCCTGAGAAGTCTGTGTGCAGGTCAAGAAGCAAGAGTTAGAACTGGACATGGAACAACAGATTGGTTCCAAATCAGGAAAGGCGTACTTCAAGGCTATATATTGTCACCCTGCTTACTTAACTTACATGCAGAGTACATTATCTGAAATGCCAGGCTGGATGAAGCACAAGCTGGAATCAAGACTGGCAGAAGAAATATCAATACCTTCAGATATGCAGATGACACCACCCTCATGGCAGAAAGTGAAGAAAAACAAAACAGCCTCTTGATGAAAGTGAAAGAGGAAAGTGAAAAAGTTGACTTAAAACTTAACATTCAGAAAACTGAGATCATGGCATCTGGTCCCATCACTTCATGGCAAATAGACAGGGAAACAATGGAAACAGTGAGAGACTTTATTTTCTTGGGTTCCAATATCACTGCAGATGGTAACCATAGCCATGAAATTAAATGATGCTTGCTCCTTGGAAGAAAATATATGACAAACCTAAACAGCATATGAAAAAGCAGAGACATTACTTTGCCAAAAAAGGTCGGACTAGTCAAAGCTATGGTTTTTCTAGTAGTCATGTATGGATGTGAGAGTTGAACCGTAAATAAACCAATTATTTGGCTGAGAGCCAAAGAATTGATGTTTTTGAACTGTGGTGATGGAGAAGACTCCTGAGAGTCCCTTGGACTGCAAGGAGATCCAACCAGGCAATCCTAAAGGAAATCAGTCCTGAATAGTCATTGCAAGGACTGATGCTAGAGCTGAAACTCCAATACTTTGACCACCTGATGCAAAGAACTGACTCACTGGAAAAGACCCTGATGCTGGGAAAGATTGAAGGCAGGAGGAGAAGGGGACAACAGAGGATGAAATGGTTGGTGATATCACTGACGCAATGGACATGGAGTTTGAGCAAACTCTGGAAGTTGATGATAGGGAAGCCTGGTGTGCTGCAGTCCATGGGGTCGCAAAGAGTCGGACATGACTGAGCAACTAAACTGAACTGATGGATGATTTACAATATTATATTAGTTTCAGGTGCACATCATAGTGGTTCAATATTTTATAGATTATATTCCATTTAAAGTTAACACAAAATAATAGCTATTTACCTGTGCTGTACAATCATGAGTTGTATTTTTCTGCTTTGTATGCTTGATAACTTGTTTTGGACGCAAGTCATTGTAAATTTTATCTTGTTGGGTGTTAGATATTTTTGTTTTTCATTAAAAATTTTGAAGTGTGTTCAGGGATGCAGTTACATTATTTGGAAACAGTTTTGATCCTTGCTAGTTTTAAGCTTCAGTAGGTAGGACCAGAGAACCTTAAGTCTANGTTTTGGACGCAAGTCATTGTAAATTTTATCTTGTTGGGTGTTAGGTATTTTTGTTTTTCATTAAAAATTTTGAAGTGTGTTCAGGGATGCAGTTACATTATTTGGAAACAGTTTTGATCCTTGCTAGTTTTAAGCTTCAGTAGGTAGGACCAGAGAACCTTAAGTCTAGGGCTCATTCTCCCCCTCAGCTTAGGCAGTCCCCTTCTGAATACCTGATACCCTGTGCAGTATGAGTTGGATCTACTCTGACTAGTCACACCTATGTGTGACTTTTGGTGGTGGTTCTTCCTGCATCTCTCTAAAGTTCTAGCCTTAGCCTTGGTAGTTTACTTACACAGGTCTGCTGGTCCATACTCAGAGGAAGACTCAAGGAATGCTCTCTAGCTCTTCCAAGCCCACTTGCTCTCACTCTCTTTCTGTACAGCAGTTTTTGTTCCAGAATCTACCCTCTCTAGTACTCTGACTGCAAATTCTAACCACCTTGACCTCCCCCCGTTCTCAACTCTATGTTCTCAATTCAAGGAAGCTCCCAGACTCTGTTTTGGTCCTCCTCCTGCACTCTGCTCTGTAAACTCACCATGTGATATTCTGGAATCATCTTAGCACTCCGTTTCTTCTCCTCCTGTCTGGGATCACTGTCCTGTTTGCCTGTTGTCCCAAGTACAAAGACATTGATTCAAGTATTTCCACCTGTTTTTGTTGTTGTTTTCCTTTTGGTGGGTCTTTTTGTTTTGTTTTGAGGTTTTGGTTTGTTTGGGGGATTTTTCTTTTGTTCATTTGGTTGGTTGGTTAGTTGGTCGTTTGGTCGTTTGCTTTTTTTTTTTTTTTTAAGGTGGAGAGAGTAAACATGATCCCTGTTATTCCATCACAACCAGAAGTATAAGTCCTCCTATAACTCTTTCTAAAATGTCATTCTCTTAATGTCTAGCTTCCCTCACCCCTGTTGAGAAATCAACCATCCAGTCTTAATGTTCTTCTGAAAGTAAAATGTCTATTTTCTCTGATTGTTTTTTAGATCTTTTTCATTGTTGGGTTTTCCAGGGAGGGTGTTTTATTTTGTTTGGCAGGTTTGTTTTTTTTTTAATCGATGTTCTTTGCTTGAGTTTGTAGACCTATTAAATCTCTGACTTCATATCTATTGTCAATTTTAGGAAATCTTTGCTTAGTATCTTTTTCTCCTTCCTTTTATGACTCCAAATAGATACATATTTTCACTATTCCCACATATCTCTTCTGTGTTTTCATTTTTTTTAAATGTGCATTAGTTTCAAGTTTTTAAAATTACCTGTCTTTTATTTCACTAATCCTGTTTCCTGCTGTTAAAGCCATCTACTCAATTCTTTATTTCAGATTTTGTTTTTTAATTTACGGTCTTCCTTTTGGTGTTTTTGGTACATTTCAATTCTCTGGTGAAATACTCATCTTTCTAAATATATTGTCTCCCCTTTGTTTATAACTATAAGAAACTATAGTAACTTAGTTTCTATAAATTAGTAATTAAAAGTCCATACCTATTAACTCCAATATCTGAATCACCCCTGAGTCCTTAATATCTGTTTTGTTTCTAGGTGTCTAGTGCATGGTCCTCTCTTGGCATGCCTATTAATTGTTGATTTAATATATAAGACATCCTGAGCCTGCCAGGTACTTTTACTTTCCACTAGAGAGAGCTTCATCTTTCCTCTATTGGAAAGATTGAGTGGACGTCCACCTTAATCCAGTCAGGTATGCTGAGTTGAAGGTGAGTTGCATTTTGAATAAGGCTAGTTTTCTTTTCCTATGGGGTAGCTCACTAGGCTTTCTGTGGTGAAAGTAATATCTTCACTTGAGTCCTTTAGATATTCTTATATGAGCTTTTTTAATCTTCCACCTAGGAGAGCCCAGAATTTACCAAATACTTTGAAGGGGAAACTAGGCATAATGCTCCAATACTTTGGCCACCTGAGGCAAAGAGCAAACTTATTAGAAAAGATCCTGGTGCTGGGAAAGATTGGGGACAGGAGGAGAATGGGGCAACAGAAAATGAGATAGCTGGATGGCATCACCAACTCGAGGGACATGAGTCTGAGCAAGCTCCAGCAGATAGGGAAGGACAGGAAAGCCTGTCGTGCTGTTGTCCATGGGGCTGCAGAGAGTCAGGCCCGACTTAGCAACAAAACAACAGCAAGGCATGTGTCTCCGGCCCCTTTGGTTTTCTAGATCTCACTCCAACCCTGAAAGGATGCCCACAGTTCGGCTGGTTTCTTGTCTCTAACAGCAGCCTCCTACCAAGACAAACTCAGCGCCGGCAAACGCTTTCAGGGGAAGAGCGGCTGCAGACTGTTAGTTTGCCTCTCAGCTCTTGCCTCTGGAGTCTTGGTTCCTCTAGCTGTCTTTGTTTCAGCCCTTCTCTGATACTTTTAAACAAATGTGCTTTCCATTTCATCCAGCTTTACTAGTTGTTCTTGCAAAGCATTGATCTGCCACAAATGACTCTTCTGTCTGGAAGCAGAATTCCAGTGCGTTTTTAATTTTTGTTATTTTATTTTTCATTTCAGGAAGTTGTATTTTGTTCATCCCCAAATCTGTTTGACCATTCTTGTGGTCTCTTGTTTCTGTCTCATATTTTTAACCCCTTTTTAATTTTCTTGTACATTTTAAACATGCTTATTCTATACTTAGGGCTTCCCTGGTGGGTCAGTGGTAAAGAATCCACCTGCCAGTGGAGGAGACATGGGTTCAATCCCTGGGTTGGGAGAATCCTCTGAAGAAGGAAATGGCAACCCACTCCAGGATTCTTGCCTGGAGAACTGCATGGACAAAGGAGCCTGGATGGCTGCAGTCCACGTGATCACAAAAGGCTCAGACACAACTTAGCAACTAAACAAGCACAACAGTTCTATACTTCTGACTGTTTTACAATCTCAGATATTTATTGCTCCAATTTTAATATTTCTGCTAGCTACATTTAACTTGCCTCTTTTCTTTTGATGTTTACTGATTCGTGAATATGAGCTTATATGTCTTAGAATTAGTTCCTGTGGGAGTTTCCAGGCCTTAATTGAAGGTAGTTTCCTTCATAGAGGTTTTGCATTTGCTTCTGCCTGGGAATAAGTACAGGTCTTAGCATACTTTAAGACCTTATTTGAATTTTATTGGGCTGCTTAAATAATAATTTGGGATGAAAATTCATATGAAGGCTAGCTTGTGTTTATAAAATTCATAAGGGATATTTTTTTCTATCTTCCATCCATAGTCTGAGTTTAAGATTTCTCTTCATGTGTGGGCCCTGGACTTTGTCCCCTGCTCCATTAGGAGGCCGTGGAAAACCAGAGCTCAACCTCATCTCAATCATAAGTCAAATGCTCTCAAGGTAAAAACCTTGCCCTTCATGCTTCACATACCATTAAGGGTTCCCAGTTGTACTTAGATTTACTTTCTGTATTCCTTACCTACTTGCCAATGTAATGATGCATTTGAGAAGACGTTTCTCATTTTCTGTACAATATTTTTAGTTGTTCAGTATGGGAGGTTCCAGGTCCTTNCTTTCTAAAATGTCATTCTCTTAATGTCTAGCTTCCCTCACCCCTGTTGAGAAATCAACCATCCAGTCTTAATGTTCTTCTGAAAGTAAAATGTCTATTTTCTCTGATTGTTTTTTAGATCTTTTTCATTGTTGGGTTTTCCAGGGAGGGTGTTTTATTTTGTTTGGCAGGTTTGTTTTTTTTTTAATCGATGTTCTTTGCTTGAGTTTGTAGACCTATTAAATCTCTGACTTCATATCTATTGTCAATTTTAGGAAATCTTTGCTTAGTATCTTTTTCTCCTTCCTTTTATGACTCCAAATAGATACATATTTTCACTATTCCCACATATCTCTTCTGTGTTTTCATTTTTTTTAAATGTGCATTAGTTTCAAGTTTTTAAAATTACCTGTCTTTTATTTCACTAATCCTGTTTCCTGCTGTTAAAGCCATCTACTCAATTCTTTATTTCAGATTTTGTTTTTTAATTTACGGTCTTCCTTTTGGTGTTTTTGGTACATTTCAATTCTCTGGTGAAATACTCATCTTTCTAAATATATTGTCTCCCCTTTGTTTATAACTATAAGAAACTATAGTAACTTAGTTTCTATAAATTAGTAATTAAAAGTCCATACCTATTAACTCCAATATCTGAATCACCCCTGAGTCCTTAATATCTGTTTTGTTTCTAGGTGTCTAGTGCATGGTCCTCTCTTGGCATGCCTATTAATTGTTGATTTAATATATAAGACATCCTGAGCCTGCCAGGTACTTTTACTTTCCACTAGAGAGAGCTTCATCTTTCCTCTATTGGAAAGATTGAGTGGACGTCCACCTTAATCCAGTCAGGTATGCTGAGTTGAAGGTGAGTTGCATTTTGAATAAGGCTAGTTTTCTTTTCCTATGGGGTAGCTCACTAGGCTTTCTGTGGTGAAAGTAATATCTTCACTTGAGTCCTTTAGATATTCTTATATGAGCTTTTTTAATCTTCCACCTAGGAGAGCCCAGAATTTACCAAATACTTTGAAGGGGAAACTAGGCATAATGCTCCAATACTTTGGCCACCTGAGGCAAAGAGCAAACTTATTAGAAAAGATCCTGGTGCTGGGAAAGATTGGGGACAGGAGGAGAATGGGGCAACAGAAAATGAGATAGCTGGATGGCATCACCAACTCGAGGGACATGAGTCTGAGCAAGCTCCAGCAGATAGGGAAGGACAGGAAAGCCTGTCGTGCTGTTGTCCATGGGGCTGCAGAGAGTCAGGCCCGACTTAGCAACAAAACAACAGCAAGGCATGTGTCTCCGGCCCCTTTGGTTTTCTAGATCTCACTCCAACCCTGAAAGGATGCCCACAGTTCGGCTGGTTTCTTGTCTCTAACAGCAGCCTCCTACCAAGACAAACTCAGCGCCGGCAAACGCTTTCAGGGGAAGAGCGGCTGCAGACTGTTAGTTTGCCTCTCAGCTCTTGCCTCTGGAGTCTTGGTTCCTCTAGCTGTCTTTGTTTCAGCCCTTCTCTGATACTTTTAAACAAATGTGCTTTCCATTTCATCCAGCTTTACTAGTTGTTCTTGCAAAGCATTGATCTGCCACAAATGACTCTTCTGTCTGGAAGCAGAATTCCAGTGCGTTTTTAATTTTTGTTATTTTATTTTTCATTTCAGGAAGTTGTATTTTGTTCATCCCCAAATCTGTTTGACCATTCTTGTGGTCTCTTGTTTCTGTCTCATATTTTTAACCCCTTTTTAATTTTCTTGTACATTTTAAACATGCTTATTCTATACTTAGGGCTTCCCTGGTAGGTCAGTGGTAAAGAATCCACCTGCCAGTGGAGGAGACATGGGTTCAATCCCTGGGAGAATCCTCTGAAGAAGGAAATGGCAACCCACTCCAGGATTCTTGCCTGGAGAACTGCATGGACAAAGGAGCCTGGATGGCTGCAGTCCACGTGATCACAAAAGGCTCAGACACAACTTAGCAACTAAACAAGCACAACAGTTCTATACTTCTGACTGTTTTACAATCTCAGATATTTATTGCTCCAATTTTAATATTTCTGCTAGCTACATTTAACTTGCCTCTTTTCTTTTGATGTTTACTGATTCGTGAATATGAGCTTATATGTCTTAGAATTAGTTCCTGTGGGAGTTTCCAGGCCTTAATTGAAGGTAGTTTCCTTCATAGAGGTTTCGCATTTGCTTCTGCCTGGGAATAAGTACAGGTCTTAGCATACTTTAAGACCTTATTTGAATTTTATTGGGCTGCTTAAATAATAATTTGGGATGAAAATTCATATGAAGGCTAGCTTGTGTTTATAAAATTCATAAGGGATATTTTTTTCTATCTTCCATCCATAGTCTGAGTTTAAGATTTCTCTTCATGTGTGGGCCCTGGACTTTGTCCCCTGCTCCATTAGGAGGCCGTGGAAAACCAGAGCTCAACCTCATCTCAATCATAAGTCAAATGCTCTCAAGGTAAAAACCTTGCCCTTCATGCTTCACATACCATTAAGGGTTCCCAGTTGTACTTAGATTTACTTTCTGTATTCCTTACCTACTTGCCAATGTAATGATGCATTTGAGAAGACGTTTCTCATTTTCTGTACAATATTTTTAGTTGTTCAGTATGGGAGGTTCCAGGTCCTTTGTAGTAGGACACAGTAGCCAGGGCTGAATGTTATTAAATTTACACACACACACACACACACAGGTATAATTATACTGCTAATAAAATGTTCTGAATTTAGTATCACTTGTATACATGATTAAAATGAGTAGGTAATAAATTTACCTTCCAAGATCCATAATTGCAGCTCTTTGTCCCCACCAGTAACTACAAGCAGTTTTTCATTAAAGAAAAGAAAATGATTGAATAATCCAAATTAGCCTGGGCAAGAAAACTAACAGCTGCCTAAAATGAAATGTTTGAGTTATGAGCCATGTGCCACTTTGGTTTATCTGCAGCCAAAAGGTTCAGAATCCTTATTCAATTAACCATGTTGCTTGGGAGGGCTTGGTTGCCCTGAATAAGAGCTGCCTGGTGATGAGTAAGAGGTATCCGTGACACACAAGTTCAGACCTTGCAGCTCTGTTTTTGTTGTTTGAACTTTCTTCTCTGTTGTAGCTAGGGATCCGGCATGGAATTTAAACACTTGTGTGGTAACTCCATTCCTTCAGCCATTGTGTTGTTAAGCTCTAGCTAACGAACTTTTAACACTGGTTCTATGTAAGGTAAGACTTAGAAAACAGCAGCAGTCAACATTTCTGGCAGCATAAATAAAACCATAGGCTATGTCTTTAGGAGAGTAAGATGCTGCTGCCTGTCTATTCCAACTGAACCCTGCCCAAAAGTAGCCTTTATGATATATATGAAAAAATAAAAATAAACCAAGGTGGCACCTAAGAAAACTCAAGAAGTGGCTTTTTATTTAAAAGAAAAAAAAATGGAAGTTTCAAAATGTATGCTTATTTTAAAACTTAGAAACTTTGCATAAAGTTGAGAAACCAAAATTACATAATATTTGCAAAGGTAAGAGCTGCCAAATGCAGCAGTCAAATAGACTTTGTCTCGTGTGGACTTTTCTTCCATGCCAACAGTTTCTGTTGCTTAGAGAGATCATCCTGTAATGTCACAAAGAATGTTTCTCAAACTATATAGATTATGTACACGTTGGCTTCTTAAAGACAGGTTTGATTTTAAATCTCTAAGCTTCATTTTGCTTCTAAACATACTCTTTTTTAACAAAAGCCAGGTGACAATTTTTTTTCCAACTTAAAAACAAGTTCTGAAGATAATTCTGGAGGAGAAAATTCAAATATAGTTTGAACAGCAATATAATAATTTTACAGAAATGTCTCAGTGTTATTCCTTTGAAGAATTACTCTACCTACTTGAATGTGTATGCACACTAATTAGTAATGTCTTACATCGTAGTCTTCCCACTTTACAAAAGTAGATTTGCTTTTTGCATCTTACTTTCTTAAGTTGTGGTCACACTACAAAGAGTAATTACATGCTTTTATTTAGATGACAGATGAATGTGAATATGTAATCTTGTAGCTACCCTGTGTACTGTAAGTCTAAATATCATAGATATTATTGTCTTGAAGTGCAATAAGACAAACAGTAGTTTTATCATTTCTAGAATCAAAGAATGAAGTGTGCATGTGTGTGCTTTTTATTTTTTATTTTTTTAGGTCTTAGGAAAGTTTTCTGGACCCATTTTTGGATTTTCTAAAAGAACTAATTGCCCAAATCATACTTTGAAGTTTTGATATGTTATTTTGTTTTTCTTTGGATAGTAAGAAAACTAATGAAAGTGACTCATTCATATTAATACCTTAAACCCTGTGCTCCTCTCCATTCTAGTTCCTACTCTGTATTTTTATTATCTAATTCATTTGCCATTTTTAGTCCTCTACTCAGTCAAAATCACCTTTACAAGTTTAACCTAATTTATCTTTCAAGAACACTTTTATACCAACCCCTAACATGAAGCTTTCCCTAATTCCCTGCTTCTACCCAACCACGAAGTAGAAGTCAATCTCTTTTCTGTATGATTTATAGGTCTTCCTTCATCTCTATTAGGGCAGTTAATAAGTTTCCTCTTGTTTCATTATCCCTGTACTCTCTCCCATTAGCATATAGCTTCTGGAGGTCAAAAATTCAGTCTTATATTTCTTTGCACAGGTAAATACTTAATCATTTTTGTTGATAATGAAACCTAAATTTTCAAATTATGTTTTTGTTTTTATAAACATCTTTGTAATCTTTCTAAAAAATACATGCAATGGAAGATTAAGGTTTGAGCACCTTTTTTAAAGATAGTGCTGATAAAATATACTGTTATGTCAAATTATCTAGCACTTAGCCCATTACCAGGTGAGACATTGGGTTTACCTGAAGATTTTAACTTTTAATCATAACCGATTTAAAGTGAAGAGTTTTGGGGGTAGAGGGGCTATTTGTTTGTTTTATTTGGTTAGATTTGTTATTTAATCAGAATTTCTTGCATTATTGTTCAATTTTGATCCCATACAACCCAAAATTTGAAATTTCACTCCATGATAAAGTGAAGATGGGGTTTTGTTGTCTTGCGATATTTTCACAAAATTTCCAGACCACAAGCAAGGTCATTTAAATCTTTTTTTGAACAACAGTAATAACTAAGTTGTTTTCTGGAACCAAGAATGTTAGAATACAAAAAGAAGGAGAAGGCAAGCAATGTGTAAACCAGGGCATTCTTAGATACTTTCTGATATTGCTTCAAGCTACTTTAAATCATGATTTCAAATTCAATAATTCCTTATTTCCTAAAAGTAACTTGAAGTCTTTCGAATTCCAAGTATTTTGTTAAGTTTTCCTGAGATTTTATTTTCTGGCTCTTTATTATACTTTCAATACCTAAGCCCTATTCTAAGATACAGTTTTGAGAGCAAAACTAAATTGTGTGTGAACATTACCCACCAAGCTAGATCTTCAAAAATTTATATTTAGTTACTGATTTTATTTATTTATTTATTTATCTCCACCAATTTTCATGATGAACCTTGTTAAGTGAAGATCCTAAAGCTTTAAAAATACCTACCTTTCTTCAATAAATAAGTTAATTATATCAAAGGCTTTTTGAAATGCTTAAGCATAGAATATTCACTGCATACTACTTGTATGACCATGACATTAACACACTGAAAACCTTTGAGTTCCCTAAAGAAGACTTTCATAAATCTTTGCTAGCTGTGTCTAATCGAATTACATTTTTCAAGACAGGATGCCCTTCTCTAAAATTATTTCTTGTATATACCTCACACACAAAGTTAACTGTCTTGGTTATAATTCACTGTCAGCAGAGAGGCTCACTTTTGATAACATTATTTTGTTCATGATTTTCTAGGAAATACAGCTTCTTTCCTTGCCAAGGAATAGTAAACCCAAACTACCAACATTGTCTACCATGTTGAAAAAGTAAAAATTTATAGTGCTCAAATGCTGGTACATAGCCAAATGAATCATCTTTGTCTTAAAGTAGCAAAAAGAGTAAGACACTACTTGTGTTAAGACTTAATTTTCATGAAACTCATCAGACAAGAAGTGAAAATGCTATGGAATCTTGGCTTTTGTCTTGAACATCTGAAGTCCTCTTAGCTAGTAATTTTTACTTAGATTTATATCTTTAATCCTAGGATCTCCCATCTCTTTGAAACCAGTTAATTAAAACAGATAATCACCTTATAGTACTTTCACATTAGAAATGAGAAAAGAGGAACTGATAACTTTCATGATGTGACACAAGCAGGCATTTTCAGAGCTAGATGTACAACTGTGTCCATTCCTAAACTTCTGCCTCCCTGTTTCTGGTAAGAGCTGAAGCTTGTGCCATCATGGTTAATGTTTTGACAGATTTTATCATAAACCTTGCTGTTGTATGTTTGCCTTGAGCCAAAATTAACATGTTGTAAGCTCCGAAAGTTTTTGCTGTTAGTGACGAGAAAAGGAAATCAATTATGCTCTTTTGAAGGATAGGAGTAGAGAGTTTAACTCTTTAAAAGATACTTGAAATTTGAGAAATATTCTCATTTTTTATTGTATGACCTCTCAGTTGTCAATAAGACATGCATAAACACTTTTGTGACTCTCACAAAGGAGAATATACCAAAGAAAATATTACACAGCTTTAATATGCTCACTAAATTTCATCACCAAAATACTATCCCTAATTTTTTTTAATGGAAAGGTCCTTTGCTTTATTGTATGGAGTCAAAAATTTAAACCCTCAACATGTGATTGATTCAAAAATGATGAAGTAGCTACTTTGTTTTCAAATAACTTGTCAGAATGCAGTTCAGTTAGAACCTATCTTATGGTGTCTACCATCTATTCTATAACTACTTAGAGTATTTTATTAAACATACTCCCATCATTGCTATTCCTAACTCCTGCAGATCTAGAATTTTTTCCCTCTAAAACATCTTCAATGACCATGACCATTAATATTTACCCATAAACTCATTTGTACACCAGGCTAAATCATAGCACATAAGTGAAGAAAAAAAAAAAGAGTTGTAACCCAGTCTTTACCCTAGAATAAATCAAATCAACAAATATTTATTGAATGTCTACTATGTGCAAATAGCCCTGACTGGTCAGCTTTTAAAAGCCATCCAGCTTCTCACATTGACAAATCAAAGCATTATTATTTTTAAGTATTGCAGAAGCTGCTTCCATGTCCTTTAGGTGACAAAACCTCTAAGGAACCTGCAATTACTTAGGATGAAGACAGACAAGGAAGACGAAGCTAATTGACGGGCTGAAAAGAGAAGAAAGGATAACCTAAAATATCACCAACAGATTGCATCATGTATGTATGTGTGTTTATGAGTTTATGTGTATGAGCATGTATTATGTCTGTGTATATATACATATACACACAAAGAGAAGAATGGCTGAATTTGAGAAAAAATAGACCTTGCTAAGGTAACATAAAAATTTATATTTGAGTCTAGAGCTTTGCTTTAAAAATAAGCTTAATAATATTTTGCCCAGTGTTAAGTTCTGTGGTAAGACAAAACCAAATAAATCATAACAGAAACATTACTCGACTTGGCCCCCCAGGTTCTAACACCTAGATTTCCCTAAATTCTATTAGGAGATGACTTCATCAGTCAACAGATTTGTAATAGAAGAAGTGACTTCTACAATGTTACTATAAAAAATTACTGTAAAGGCCTAAATATAAAGTTAATTTTATCATAAATAAGGGAAGCTACTTAAAAGCTTACTTCAAAGATTCTAATTGCTATCGGAAACTAAATAAATCTACCAGTTACGAGACAAATCTCATATACTTTATACTATGTTATATATTACAGTCTTTTATGCTATATATTTTATGCTACAATGATCTTTGCATTTCATTTTACTAATCTGTAAAAGATAAAATAATCCACTATCTACCCCCACCAAATAACTAAATATGAAGTATAAAAGGGAGACTATTAGTAAAAAGTTCAGTTTTATCAAGTAGAATTAATCCTGGCTACTTTGCATATAAGGTATATATATGTATATATATTGGTGACTGATGATAGTGTCATTGACATTCTCATGGGAGATGTCTAGTGTCAATTTTAAAATATTTGTTTAGGAGAACTAGTTTTCTGTTAATTTTGCTTCCTATTGGTAGACTAAGTTTAGTTTCTCATGAAAATCAAAGCAGATTCTTTTAAGAAGCAGCTTTTGTTTTTCCTAAAATGTCTGAAATTAATATCTCAATTTTTCTATGGAGAGAAAAAAAGCCTGTATTATTCAAAGTTTATGCCTCTGTTATGAAATTGTTGATCATTCAGATCACTTTGAGGCAAAAGTTTCTTTTAATATCTCTCATAATTTGATAGATTTTCTTTGGTTGTAATTTATTTTCAAAGAATACCCTAATTGCTCTGTAGTAAATTTTGGATTTCTTCTCAGTTTGTGTCTAACTTTTCTCTTCTTGATAAAAGCATGCTATTGGCCTTTGTATATACAGCAGGCACTTGCAATATGTGACTATATTGGTTTGGTTTCTTTAATTCAATTTTTGGTATATGATAAGAAAATGTATCTGGATATATTTTAAATAAAATTTGACTTGGACGACACAGACAAACGCTGAAGTTCCTGTAGAAATATTCTCTTTAGAGTTGTTTCTGGTTTTCATTTCATCCTTCCCTCCTTTGACCAGAATTCCTAAAACTGAGACCCTCTCACCTAGGACCTAGCCTGGATTCACCTGCCCCCTTGTGGTATTCCTCTCTGAATAGTTAATTGATTTCTGAAATTTGGATTTGGTATTACTTAGCCTGAGAAGATAAACCTCTTTACTCTTGTCCATCAGTCTAAAACCAGACAACTTTTCTTCTGTAAGTCACTGGCTAACATACAAAGATTAAAGGAGTTTATTTTTAAAATTTAATTTAGAGCACAAGAAGGAAATTGAGCACTATAAAGAAACTATGATAAGAGATGATGATAAGAACTTTGTCTGGAATCTATATTAGTGACCTGCAGATTGATGAACTAAAGAGATGTTTCTAAGATTCTTATAAAGCAACTTAAAATAAAATTTTTTCTATGTGAATGTCTCCTTTTTTTGATTAGTGTTAGAGGAAAATGTTACTCCATTTGATTTAAATTTTATATAGATTTCCTAAACCTCTCATCAAGGATGAATTCATAAATATAAAAAATAAATGTATACAATATGATATTTGACACATCTCTCTCTGAAAAATGGATTTTTTTATATGCCATAGAACTAATTTTTACATCCTCAATTGAAGTCAGTATTGGAATCACATGGGAAAGGGATGATATATCAATGAGGGAATTATCTAGACACAAATTCAGAGATATTTTCAAGAATAAGGATGTAAGAATTAGGCATCTAGTCAATAAAGAATAATGTGCAGATGAAAGAAAGTGGGAGATGAAAGAAAAGCACTATTTACAAAAATAGTTTGTCTTTCTTAGAAGGAAGAAATAGATTACTAAATTATTGTCAGTAAGACCCCAATTAATGTTTGAAAAATCTCTTTCTATCTGCTAAGTATAAATATTTCTAACAGAGTTGTTTCTTTCTTTGTTTTTCCACCTCTTCCCCAGCTCTTCACCAAAGGCTGGTTTGATTGAATGATAGCGGTCCTCTGTGGCATTTTAAACATTATGTCACCTAACTGGAGATCTAGAAGAAAAAGTATGCAGGCTTTAATAAAGTTGTAGTCCAGCTTCCAAATATCTAGGATCCACCACTCCTTTGCAGTTTCTCTTACATTTATAACAGCTGACCTACTAACAGGTTCCCAGAAATCCAGGTTCAAATTTTGGCAGGCTTACCTCACCTCTTTGTCCTTCCAAAGTACATAAATGCTAAACTGTGTTCACAGTGAGGAAGGAAGAGTCATTCCAATGAGACTTTTAAAATCAAGACCCTTTCTGCTCCCTACCAAGTTACTGCCATTCTCTCCAAAGGAATAGAGTTTTCTCAGTGTGCCCTTGGCGTAACTTCTTCAGCCTGGATTAAACACAGGTGACTGAGAGTCTACCTTATCTCCACAGGGCATTAGTCACTCTATAAAAGTTAAATTTATTATGAAATGCTTTGTTTGTGTTAACATATATCTTCTCTGGGAAGCTGGAAACAAAGGCACGTCCTTTAAGACTCCGTATGGGGAAAACACATCCTCCTGTGGAATTTAACCTTAATTTGAACCAAGATCTGTGAAAGAAAAGCACTTTAGTGTATTGTTCCTTTGCTCCACCCCTCTATTCCCTTATCTAAATGGGGTTACTGTTGCTCTGCATTTTTTAACTCCTCACATTCCAAACATTGCTTTCCTGAACTTAAAATAATCTTAGAAGTATATCCAAATAATTGTGGCAAACAGTTATGCCTTTTTAAGTATGAGGGGTTTTATGTAATATATTAATTCTGATATCTTTAAAATTAAATACGTTAAATATATAGCCAGTTACGTTTACATGTCTTACTGTTCATTATGTTGTTTTAACAAATGGTACATTGTAAAGGATATTTGATTTCCTGAAAATCTTCTCTAAGGTTCACTTGTTAGGAAACACTGTCATGTATGCATTGTTCATACTTTATTCGAAGTAAAGAATAATTAGAAGAAAAGTTTAGGAATGATGAGAAGATGTATTTGAAAGACTCATTTCGACCTCTCTTTTCCTTCAGTCTGTTTGCCTAGTCTTGTATTGCTCTCAGTGTATTTAAATCCATAGATGCACCAATGCTTTTTAAAAGTAAAAGCAAAGCTTCCATGGCTGCTCTCCACCCTCATACAGATGAGTTTATAAGCAGCAAAGGGAGTATCTTTTAAATATTGTTTACACTTAAAAAAATTCTGCTTATATGACTACATAAATTTTCTTTGATAGTATCCACCAACACAGTTGTAATTATTCAAATGACTTTTCTTCTTTTTTTTTTATCCTTTGGCCATGCTGCACTGCATATGGGAGCAGAATTCCCCGACCAGAAATCAAACCTGTGCCCCCTGCATTAGCAGCAGAGAGTCTTAACCACTGGACCACCAGGGAAGTCCCCTTTCATTAAGAAAAAAAATAACAAACTAAATTTGAACTTAGATATTCATTTAAAATATACACATATAAGATTTTTTAATTAACATGTGCTCAGTTCTACTCAAAATAACTATCTTCATCATTATTAAATTGAAAATTTCTTATCAAAATAAAAAATAACAAAACATTTACAGATTCCTGCAGTCACATATTCCTTATCATATAGTATGTTTCATTTAAACAATAACATTGAAATTAGTTTGATAAATATGTTTTTTTTAATGGGATATATTAATAATACATTTAGGGCATTAGGACATTTATCACAAGTAATACCAAATCAAGGCATCATTGTTCTCCTCAGCCCTGCCTACATTTACTGGTTCCAACCAACCCTCATGACATTTATTGAAGCTTAGTGTCTACCACTTGTTAGCACTTGATTATATACTATGACTGCTATTTGAATTCGTAATTTTTATTGCTTTTTCATGGAAATTATAAACTCAGAAAAATAGTGAGTGGACAACTGGAATACTTTAATTTACCTCTTAGACTCAAATCCTTGTTTATCTTGGACTTTACACAATATTAGATGCTGCTGCTGCTGCTAAGTTGCTTCAGTCGTGTCCGACTCTGTATGACCCCATAGACGGCAGCCTACCAGGCCCTACCGTCCTTGGGATTTTCCAGGCAAGAACACTGGAGTGGGGTGCCATTGCCTTCTCCAATGCATGAAAGTGAAAAGTCAAAGTGAAGTCGCTCAATTGTGTCCGACTCTTAGCGACCCCATGGACTGCAGCCTACCAGGCTCCTCTACCCATAGGACTCTCCAGGCAAGAATACTGGAGTGGGTTGCCATTGCCTTCTCCGATATTAGATGCTGCTGCTGCTGCTAAGTCACTTCAGTCATGTCCGACTCTGTGGGACCCCATAGACGGCAGCCCACCAGGCTCCCCCTTCCCTGGGATTCTCCAGGCAAGAACACTGGAGTGGCTTGCCATTTCCTTCTCCAGTGTGTGAAATGAAAAGTGAAAGTGAAGTCGATCAGTCATGTCCGACTCATAGCGACCCCAATGGGCTGCAGCATACAAGGCTCCTCTGTCCATGGGATTTTCCAGGCAAGAGTACTGGAGTGGGTTGCCATTGCCTTCTCCAATATTAGATAACTAAGTTGATACAAATTTTCTTAAAAGATAATAGTGCTACACCACTTCATGGCATATATAGATGCCTGTATAGTATATTATTTATTCATGGCTGTACCATAAGATGCAGGCTTCCCTGGTGGTAAAGAATCCACCTGCTAAGCAGGAGACATGGGTTCAGTCCCTGGGTTGGGAAGACCCCCTGGAGAAGGAAGTGCCAACCCAATAGTCCATGGGGTCTCATATAGTCAGACATGACTTAGTGATGAAACAACAAAAAACTACTACCATAAGACAGCCAAAAGAAGATCTTCTACAGGAGTAAAATGGTCAAAATGATAGACAAATAAGATAATGCGAGAACTGATAATAGTTAAGTATAAGACTGAAAAGGCAGATGTTAATCAGAAACAAACAAAAAACAATGAAAAGTGTGTACTTTGGAAATGATGAGGAGAAACACTTTGGCAAAAATAAAGGAGCAAAAGGAAGAGAAAGAACCAAAGATAATTCCACACTGCCACATGTGTCAATTTTGATGAATCCCAAAGTATTTACAAAATTGGATTTAAAAAGGTTGTATGCATGTCTGTATAAAAATGTAGACAAGACTGTCTTCACATATTATGTTTTAATGGTATAAGGGTGTGGTAAAACAAAATAATAAAATACTGAGCATCTTTACTGACCATGAACTCCATTTCTAGGAAAAAGGCCATGTCTGATAAAATTAGAAATAATAATGAGTTTGTTCATGCAATGTATAATTTTTATTCTTATTTTATCTTATATCCTGCACCAATTAGAACATACTGACCATAGGAGACACTTTATTTAGCTAAAATTAAAATGTCCTTACCTAATGAAATCATGATAGAGTCACAAGAATTATGGATAATATACTGTGGCAATGGGTAAGGGATAGAAGACAAGAGACTCAGCTGTAAAATGTAAAACATCTAAGCCCTGTTAATAAATTAGTTATTTAATATCACACACATAATTTATAGTACAAGTGAAGGTAAAAGTAGTATTCTCAGAGGATATTTTTGCTGATTATATTTGGAAGATTTCAGTATTTCTCTAAAAGTATATCTTCATGAAAGAATTGAAATGGGTAATAGAGGGGTATTATTATTTATTTTTATCATTAATTCAAACAACACCATCCTAAGTACTGGGGATACAGAATAAGATACAGTTTCTATCATAGAAATCACAGACCAGAGAGAATGACAAAACTAAATAATTACAACATAGTATCATAGGTACCATAACAGAGGTAGGCTCAGAATGCTTTGACAGAACAGGTGAAAGGGTGCCTTGCCCTATCCGTGAGATTAGGGAAGGCTTCCCAGAGGAGATGGTTTGGAGCTAAGTGCCATTGGAATTGGCAATTAAAGAATCCATGATGACTTTAATGAGAGCAGTTTCTACTGTAATGAGAGAAAAATCCAAATTGCAGTGAATGAAAAAATGTAGAAATGGACAGTGAATATAGGCTATTTTTGCCAGGATTACCTCCTAACTCTTCTTACCTCTGAAAAGATTCAATAAGGAATTTCACATTGCATAGCACAATTAAGTGCTAATGATACAATGGATTTTTTTTCTGTGTTAGTAAATAAATTCCATTCCACATGTACAAGCTCAAGCATCAATCCTTCTGGCAAGAGTCTTCGCACTGAAGGAGGGTTATATCTATACCTTTGTATTATGAATGTCTTTGATCCCTAATTCTATTCCTGTTTTCTTTTCAGGAACTTCACAGTCTTATTTGCAAAGTATACCTGGGTGAAACTTTTTCTTTTTTTCCTCTCTTCCATCTTTCATATAATTTCTCTTTATACCTCTAACCATATATCCTCAAGCAGTTCAAATATTTCACTGTCTATACAGTGTCTTTCCTACACCAAATATTACCTACTGAATAAACTCCAAATTCTTTAGAGCATTCAAGGCCCTCCAGACTTTTTTTGCCAGCCTACTTTCTCAGCTTTTTATTCCCGTAGCTTCCTCTCTCAGGCTTTGACTTCACCTTGCTCTCTATGCACTCTGAACTTTCTGTCTTCCATTTCCTGACACTGTTACTTCCACCTGGAACTACCCTCTCCCTGAAATCTATCTAAATACTGTCTGACACTTAGGATCTGGGTTGTCATATTCCGTGTAAAAGCCTTTTTTAAAATTTTCCCAAATAGAGATTTTCTTCTCAACTCTTGTATTTATATGTGCCTCTCTATGCCTTTCATTCATTCATTCAACAAACCTTTATTCAGCATCCACCTACTATGTGCTAGGAACTGAAGTTGTCATTTTCTACTGTGTTTTCCCATGGTGGAGAAACTTTTATCTCATCACTCCTATCAGACTATACATTCTTTGAGACCAAAACCATCTGAAATAGCTCTATTACAATGTTTTATATGTAGCAATTATTCAACAAAAATTAATTATTAACCTCAGAGACTCACCCCTGAAATTCAATTAGACAAAGACAGCACCTAAATATTTTATCCTCCCTGTCATGAAATTCCATCCCACCATTATCTGCAAGAACAGTGTGTCACTTCCTCAGTTTAACCACCTTAAATAGCATTTTTTAAATGGTATTTGATTTCCTTGTATTTATTTTCTTAAACTCTTCCGTATCTTCAGCTCCATCCATTCCACTGAAAGAGTCCACAAGTAATAGTATTAATTAAATCCTTCTACTTTATCTACATCACTACCTCATTTAGGTGGTGACCATACTACAACTTCCTTAAAAGGATCATTCAACATCCATTATTTCCTCCTGTCAGTCTATCCTACATGACTTAGCTTATATAAACTCAGATTATATGCCTTTTCATATCCTTCCTGTTTTTGTAGACGTTATAAAACTGCTTAATACTAATACACTTCCATTTCTTCCATTGCTATTTGCCAGCCGTCTTTAGCTTAAAATGTCCTTCACCTCTGGAATATTCTACCTCTTCACTTCCACCAACACAACTAACTATCACTCCAGCTATCTGCAATCAAGCTTAAAATTCATTTTCAAGGGAATTTTTGGATTAACCTAGATTCATGTATTACTGTACTTATTTTCTATATATTGTTCAACTACTACTGTATTGCCCTAAATCAGTTATGTATTTATCTAACTTGCCTCTCCATGAGTGTCCTCTGTTAAGGACGTTATCTTATTCAAAGTGTAAATTAAACTCCAATACGAATCCTGTACACTGATCTGAATTTTAAGTGTGAAGCCTTGCTCTTCATGATGATGCTAATCTGTGGCTCTCTGCCCTTTAGGTAAAACAAACATACTAGATTAAATAATATCAAGATATTCAATTCTTCTAGAATTACCATAGATGATCTTTTTTGTCTAAACAACCAAAATTTACAGAACAATAATGCTACCATAATGTGACCTCAAATATACGTCAATCCACAAATTATGAGTAAGAGGATGCATGTGAGCCTTGAACACAAGGTAATTAAGAGGGTCTCATAAGACTCACCAAGACTTGATCGTTAGGGACCAGGGTTTAGAATATAATTAGGAAACGTGTCTCACTTCTGGCTGTAACAGAGTTGATAGAATGAGATCAATTCACTCACAGAGAATAACTACAAAACTTGGACAAAATGCGAAGTCAAACAAAAGAAAATCTGAAGGCACTGAAGCGCAACCAGTGCAGCGGGACCCAAGAGGCCAGGGTCCTGGAGAGAAGGAAAATACGCCGAGGTGAGCCCTGCCTTCGCAGCTGTGTTTTTCCCTCAGGGTGTTTGCCTAGTCGAGGTTTGGGACATAGAAGTATAACAAAAGCAGCTTCTCCAGTTTGTGGCAGTTTGAGCTGGAGAAACAAAAATGGAGTTTAGAACAAATTAAACAGCTATGCTATGAGGAGCCAAGATTAGGAGAAGAGAGCTACAGACTGGAGACCAATGTGCTGTGTACAATTTTTCCCTAAAGGCATTTTCTGATTTCTAAGAGGCTTAAATTCAGGACAAAACACAGAGAAACCAAGGTAAAAAAAAAAAAAAAAAAATTGCTAAGAAGATTTTTAAAATAAGAGAATTGGTCCTGTGATGCTAAGGAGACAAAAACTGGGGTGAGGTCTCACCAAAGAAGAGGAAAGACTCAGCTTTTAACTTAGACTCTGGGAAAGTTCTGCCATAGAAGTAAGGGTAAAGTAAATAGACCAGCTTCAACTGTATCAGGTTGATCTACCCAAACTCACTCACACTTAGGATGGTCCCACCAACACTGAAGTAGAATTTGGGAACTTCCCTGCACTCTAGACCCCGCGCTGAATAGGAGGCAGACTGTCCACCACTGGAAGAGGTGTATACAGCCTGCCTAAGACTGAGACGAGAGCTGGAGAGCTGAGCAACCTTCTCTGCCCCAGTGAAACTTGCATCTAGTAACAGGTAATAGCCATTTGAAAGTCTCTCAGTCGTGTCCAACTCTTTGCAATCCCATGGACTATATAGTCCATGGAATTCTCCAGGCCAGAATATTGGAGTGGGTAGCCTTTCTCTTCAGGGGATCTTCCCAACCCAAGGATTGAACCCAGGTCTCCTGCATTACAGGCGGATTCTTTACCAGCTGAGCCACAAGGGAAGCCCTGTACTGCTTCATATAACAGCCCTGTACTGGTGGGGGGAACAAAAATGTGGAAAGAGACAGTCTCAATGTTGCAGGCCTAGAGAACCTGCTGAGGGTGGAGCAGGGAAACAGAAAACAACCCTCCAGTTCTCCAGGCCTTACACTAAACCCAGAATAGTGGAAATCCAGCTCACCATTGGGGGAATTTCAAATCTGTGGTATGTTAAAGGAAACTATAGCAACCACAAAACCAAACTGATTTCAGATGTTAACAGATGTCCTTTAGTGAATGAAGTTTTCTCATCTTGGGCATTTACCTCGGTTCTATGTTATTTTATACACAATGGGTAGCGTGTGCATGCTCAGTCATGTCCGACTCTGCGACCCCATGGATTACAGCCCACCAGGCTCCTCTGTCCTTGGGATTTTCCAGGCAAGAATACTGGAGTAGATGACCATTTCCTCCTCCAGGGGATCTTCCCAACTCGGGTGGAACCTGCGTCTCCTGTGTTTCCTGCATCGACTGGTGGATTCTTTACCACTGAGCCACCTGGGAAGACTTTACACACAATATCTGGCACTTAATTTTTAAAAAATACAAGACACACTAAAAAGAAAGAAGAGCCATGTGAAAATATAAAATAAGTGATAGAACCAGACCTAGCGATGACCCAGATGTTGAAATTATCAGAGACTTTAAAGAGGGAAAAAAGAATAAAAGCACACATTAATTTCAAAATGTTAACAATAAGAGAGAACTTCTCCAAGAAACAGAATCCAAAATAAAATGAAGTAGTATCTTTAAAGGAGAAGGCAATGGCACCCCACTCCAGCACTCTTGTCTGGAAAATCCCATGGACAGAGGAGCCTGGTAGGCTGTAGTCCATGGGGTCGCTGAGGGTCGGACACGACTGAGCGACTTCACTTTCACTTTTCATTTTCATGCATTGGAGAAGGAAATGGCAACCCACTCCAGTGTTCTTGCCTGGAGAATCCCAGGGACAGGGGAGCCTGGTGGGCTGCTGTCTATGGGGTCCCACGGAGTCAAACACAACTGAAGTGACTTAGCAGCAGCAGCAGCAGTATCTTTAAAGAGCTGAAAGTCAAAAAACAAAGAAACAAACAAAAAACACCTACAATTAACTGCTCCTCAAAAAATCAGAGAATGTTACAAGCAGAACACTAATTTAAAAAATCTTCAAGGGAGTTGCTTAGGCAAATGAAAAGTGATCACAGGTGGAATCACAGTAACATTGGGAAGAATCCAAGCACCTGGAAGCGTAAACGTGTGCGATAAGATAAATGAATGCTAGCTAGCTATTTAAGAAATAAGAGCATGCATGTAATATAAAGTTTATCCTGTTTAAAAGAAACAAATCTACTGTAATTGACAGTCTAATGATCACAGCTAAATAAATAAAGCACAAATGTGAGGGACATGTTTACCCAAGTGTTCATCTAGTCCACCCCTGAATGTTCAACGTTGAGAAGCTCACTATTTCCTGAGGTAGCCTATTCTGTCACCATGCTGCACATGTTTTTACATTGAGCTATAATCTGTAATTCTCTCAAATTTCCACCTTCTGTCTCTAATTTTGCCTTCTAGAATCATATGCAATACGTATTCTAATTTCTTTCACACATGCTTGAAATAACTAAATTATCCTCCAATGTAACGGAAAAGCTTTATTCTGTGGTCAAACAGCCCCAATCCAACATCCCTTCACAAGGCATGGTCCAGTTCAGTTCATTTCAGTCGCTCAGTCGTGTACGACTCCTTGCAACCCCATGAATTGCAGCACGCCAGGCCTCCCTGTCCATCACCAACTCCCGGAGTTCACTCATACTCACGCCCATCGAGTCAGTGATGCCATCCAGCCATCTCATCCTCTGTCGTCCCCTTCTCCTCCTGCCCCCAGTCCCTCCCAGCATCAGAGTCTTTTTCCAATGAATCAACTCTTTGCATGAGGTGGCCAAAGGACTGGAGCTTCAGCTTTAGCATCATTTCTTCCAAAGAAATCCCAGGGCTGATCTCCTTCAGAATGGACTGGTTGCTTCTCCTTGCAGTCCAAGGGACTCTCAAGAGTCTTCTCCAACACCACAGTTCAAAAGCATCAATTCTTCGGCAGTCAGCCTTCTTCACAGTCCAACTCTTACATCCATACATGACCACTGGAAAAATCATAGCCTTGACTAGACAGACCTTAGTCGGCAAAGTAATGTCTCTGCTTTTGAATATGTTATCTAGGTTGGTCATAACTTTTCTTCCAAGGAGTAAGTGTCTTTTGATTTCACGACTGCTGTCACCATCTGCAGTGACTTTGGAGCCCAGAAAAATAGTCTGACACTGTTTCCATTGTTTCCCCGTCTATTTCCATGAAGTGATGGGACTGGATGCCATGATCTTCGTTTTCCGCCAGTGCACATCTAACCCAGAATCTTTTAACTGGACCTCACTTTTAAAATATTTCTCAAAGAACAGATCTGGAATGGATCTGGAATGATTCTGTGGAGACTAGAGCATTCTCGCTGTCCCTATTCCCTGTGTACACCGACGGGCTTTTATCTTTTCTAAGGGGGCAGCGGGGGTTGGGGGGGGGAGTCATGCTACTTATTCATATGTAATTCCTGGTTTAACCTCTGAAAACTCTGACCTCAAGAGGCAGACTTCCTTGTGTTCACTGAAAGGTATTGCTCAGGAATATTAGGCTAGAGACAGTGTACAAGCAAAGAGACTCAGAGGCTATTTCAACAGGTAGTAGACACTAGTATGAAAGTTGTGACCTTTAGAATGTTAAGAAATAAATAATTGGAGGATGGGGGTTATTGAAAGAGAGTATTAATTAAGTAATGTATAGGCCATGAGAGGGATAAGTCAAAGACTTTGAATTTCAGGCCTGTGACAAAGAGAATGAGAGAAATATGGATATCAAGAGGCATGCCTTGGTGCTGAGACAAGTGTGTTGCTGTCATTTAAATGTATTAAATACTCATGGAAAGACCTCATAACTGGTGTTGATATAAGATGGGAGATTTTGTTAGGGACAGATATGGAGTTTAGCTTGGTACAGGGATATACCTATAATTGAACAAGTTGAATTTCTTGTTGCCAGCAAGAGAGACCACACATCCTAAGGGCTGTGTGATATTTCAGTAGGAGGGTTGTTAGAAAGGACTTAGAGTATTGGGGCTGCTGCTAGGTGGTTTAAGGGAGAGTTCAGGAAAGTGGGACGGCAGGCTGTGAAGTGGGATGCTGTCAGGCTCTGAAGATTATTCTACGGTTAGGTATGTTAAGAAATCTTGGGACTTCCCTGGTGGTCTGATGGTTAAGACTTCACTTTCCAATGCAGGGCATACAAGTTTGATTCCCACTCAGGGAGTTAAAGTCCCACATGCCTTGGGGCCATCAATCAAAACATAAAAGGGAAGCAGTATTGTAACAAATTCAATAAAGACTTAAAAAAAGAAAAAAATCTTACCTAGAAGGAGGAAAGACTAAAGCTGTACTTTATAAAGAGGCAGCCGTTACCAATCCTAACTCACGTGGAAGGAATGTTTGCCATTTTTGTGATTTGCAGTGACTTTGTTTATATCTGTGCTTAGAAAAAGTTATAAAGTCGTCTTATTTTTGTCTCACTTTTTCTTTAGTTATAAGGTGGCCTTGTCTTCTCTTGATGTTCAGTAACGTGGTTGGTGTTTGACAGGAGAGCACCTAGGTCTATCTGTGAGTGCCAAACCAACTCCTAAGAACATCCTAGGCTACTTGGAAGTGTCAAGCCAGTTTCCAAACATGAGGGGCTGTTCTGCTGTCTCAGGCTAACATATTTAGCCTCGGGGAACTGTGGTGAAGGTTTGAGTAGACAGGGAAGACAGTTATAGAAACAGAAGGGCAGCTGAGAAGAAATAGCCATTAAGGATAGGTTGGTGCCAGGGTGTCTCTGGAAGGAGAGCATTCAACGCTGCTAAGAATATTCAGAACTCTTGAGGCTTTTGAGACTTAGCAAAAGAAATGAGTAAAAACATAATTGAGCAAGCCACCACTGATGGTCTTCAAGAAGGAAGTTTAAGGGACAACAGATCGCATTGCAAGGCTATGGATAAGTAGAGACTTTTCACTCACTTGAAAAGTTTGGCAGTAAGAAAGCAAGGGAATGTTAACTAGAGGATTTTGAAAAACCAATTGGAGTCCCCCCTCCCCCCCAGAAATAGAAATACATGTTCAAGGCTGACACAGAAACAGAAGAAAATCCAGTGATAGTAAAAACAGAAAAGACAGTCTAGGACTAAGAACTTCAATGAATGTGTTTGCTCTGAAAGGGAGGCAGGACTCCTCCTCCAGGACCCAGCGGAGAATGTGTTGTGTTCTACAGAATGTGTTCTACAGAAACAAAGGCTGAGCTGGAATACAGGGTAGATGAAGGAGTGGATGACAGGCAAAATTATCTTTGTTGGGTTTTTTTTTTTCCTTTTCAGTGAAATTAGAAATAAGATCATCTGCCAGGGATTCGGAGAAAAGGAGATGAAAAATTTGGAGAAGATTTGAGTCATCTGCTAAGAAGTTGTTTAGTAACTCAACAAAAGATGCTGTTTCCTATTGTCATCCATTTTACTACAGAAAATGCAACTGTTACTGTGTATTGTGAAGTGAACGAGGATTTAGAAGTAAAAGCCCTTTTATTCTCTAAAAAAAAAAAAAAGAATGGGTTAGCATCTTTTTATACAAGATGTACAAGGTACAACAAATCTCCTTCATAGAAGACCCATATTAGATTAAATATTATTTGACACAAATAATTGGTTACTTTTAATTTTGGTTTTTGGACTTAGCTCCCAAAGGGGGATAATCTTGCTGTTTTCAAAAGCTAAATAGAACATCAACCAGAGATGACCATCATCCAGAAGGATGAATTCTATAGTATCTAGTGCAAAGAAAATCAACATTTGCACTTATAATCATAAATGGTCCCCCTCCTCCCTCTTGAATTCTCTGATTATGTGTGTCTAAATAGCTAGATGTTTTGCTCACTCCCAGTATTGGGTGCGACTGAGAGATGACTTACTCAGGGGCAGTGGCAGCAGCATCAGTTTCTATGCTTGAAGGAGCCCATGCTCTTGTGAGCATCAAAAGGAGATGAAGCCTGATTAACCATTTTGAAATCTATCGGATGAGAAGAAGTCCTTACAAAACAACTTTTATACGCTTTAATTAAAAACGTGTTCCGGCAGCTCAGAGCTGAATGGGCTTCAGGGGGAGCAGGGCTGAGCCCGTTGCTATGACGACACAAAATCTTTTCAGGCTTGGCCCTTCCTCAGCACACACTCTCTGGCTCTCTCCAGCCATTAATTTGCCTCCATATCATCTCTTATTCCTTCAGTCTTTTGGTCTGTGAGTCTATAGAAGCCCCAATACTTTGCTTTTTCAGCTATGGAACCTCTCCCTTCCTCCCTTTCCGTTATCTTTTCTTCCCTCACACATTCCTGACACTCTTATTTTCTTGTTTCTTGTTTACCTCCTGAACTGCAAACCTTAAGAAAAAAAAAACATTTGTTTCTTTGATCCCAGCATGGTAGTCATGTTTATTACCCTTCATGAGGAATCCATTCTGGGGGGTTTTGATTATAGTCAAGAAGGATTTCACTATGTTCTACTTGTTTTTTTTTTTTTTTTCAGGTTGGACACTGGCTACTATATCATGCTTTCTGTTGCTGAAGATAAGGCTAAAAGAAAAAGGTCTATGTTACTCTGTTAATTCCTGCTTATTATTAAAATCTAAGGTTGTTTCACCAACCACATCATCTGATAAAAATTCTAAGTGAATGTGAGATTTTAAATATATCCTGAAAAAAAGGCAGATCCCACTTCATTTAAGAAGGCTATTTAAATATTTTTAAGATTGTACCAAACACAGAGACTTAAATAAAACCCAACACTGTAACTTGTTATACCGTATGAAACAAGAATTGGGTAGAACTTGTCCATCTCAGAACCGAACAGACAACTTGGGAGAAGCTGGTATCATTGGAATTTTGCATTCAATACATTTATATAGATAATACTATTATTATATAACTTCTTACTGTTACTCTTGGGTCATCACAGGCCTTACAACCTTTCGCTTTTATTATAATTCCAATTTTCCCTTTCACCTATTCTATTTCATAAGATGATGGAGGTGAGTGGAATGTAGTAGAAATCATTTTTCCTTTCTCATTTTTTTCCTCCCTACTTAACCCTCAATCTGTTCTTACTATGATTATACTTCCAAAGTGAATTATTGGTCAAATTCAGTAAGCATCTCCTTTCTAATTGCCTGACTCAGTAGAAATGTTGTAACTTGACAGACAGGTATAGTCTGGAGTGTTAATTCTTGGCAAAGCATGGCACAGTGGTCACTGTAGAGAAAGTGGTAAATCCTTCAGAGCCTTGGGAACCTAGAATCTGGATTCTCTGAAAGTGAAATTTAAAAGTTTAACTTCTCTTTAGAAGTTTAAAAATGAACTTCCTCAATGTCTTTATTAAATATCCCTGGTAGGTCACATATAAATCTGTGTACCACAGATTAACAAATACTCTAAACTCTCTCTAGTCTGAGGAACAGTATTTCTTTTAAATGAACCTAACTCCAGATTGGTTTCTTGATTTTGTCCTTATAAATTAAGAACTCAACACTTTTTGAGAAACTGAAGTTCTTTTACCTCTTACCATTTGTTGTTTAGTTGCTAAGTCGTGTCCAACTCTTTTGCAACCCCATGGACTGTAGCCCACCAGGCTCCTCTGTCCATGGGATTTCCCAGGCAAGAATACTGGAGTGGGTTGCTGTTTCCTTCTCCAGCGATATTCCTGACCCAGGGACTGAATCCATGTCTCCTGCATTGGCAGATTCTTTACCACTGAGCCGCCAGGAAGCCTACTTCTTACAATAGTCATACATAAAGATGAAGAAGCTGCATGATTTGGGTGGCATTCACAAATGGACCAAATTTCCTGTTTATAATGCTGGTATAATTAAAGGGAATTGCTGAGGTTTAACTTTATTTTTCCCCTTTCAGTATTAAGAATAGACAGTCAAATGCTTATACTTGTTGAAGGTGCTTTCCCACCTGGGACACTTTATTTGGCGAGAATTAGAGAAAGTAAATGTGTATAGATTGGTTACATAAACAGAGACATAAACATCCAAGTATCTGAAACAGGTTTAAGGCTGAGTGGAAAGGGACCTTCCAAGAAGCTCGTTTAAAATGTAAGTCGAAAATATCGGAGAAAATATTCTGTTGGCAAGATGTCTTGCGTTGAATATAGTGCTTCTCCAATACACTGATAAACTCAAGAAGTGGGAGTTCTTCAGTTCTTGACATTTAAATCTATTCTGGACTTGATTTGGGAAAACTCTAAGGGGAGTAAACTCACAGGTGTGTAGAATAGAAAACATGGTAAATCCATTTTTCCTATTACCATATACTGGAGTCCCAGGCAGTGAATCTCTGGACTAAAATATGCTCCGGGCTTGCACTTTAGGTAACATTGAATTCTCACTTCTACTGAAATGCTTTACATTTCCTTCCCTCCTAATTTTGCTTCATGATCAAAGATATTTACATGAAAATCCTGATATTTTTTATTTAGTAATTCATCCATCCTATGGCACCCTGCTCACTTGAAGTCACATAATTGTTTATATGTCGGAATTAAAGCTCTTTTGGTGGTTATTTTGAACACATTGTTACTTACAGAATAGTTCTTACATTGAGTCCAGAATGTGGTTACTCTGAAGCCCTCAAAATGTAAAAATTAATTCCCAGATAGCTATACCTATGTATAACTTATTCTGGTCATGCATGCTATGTTAAACTCTTACTCAAATTATTAATCTGTAAAATCTAAGTCACTGCCATCTTTACTCAGTATAAATGCCTTTCTCTCCCCAGTATTTCTAAACATGTGATAATGAACAAAGGAAGCACAGGAGTCCACCAGGTGTGGAATAGTATGTCATATTGCGGATGAAGATGAAACCTCTACTTGATGTTGCAAAAGAGATTTGATAAAAGGTGACTTAAATAATACCACACTGTAAATGTCTAGGTCACCAAGATTCAGATCCATTCTTTAATAAGTTAATAAAATGTGGAGTAGGGTGCCGGGGAGAAGTCATTCATTCCTTGACAATTTGTAATACAGATTTGGAGTCTGATAACTCTTCTAAAGATTAGTGTTACCCACAGACCTCTTTATTAGAGATTCAGAATATCTGCAAGTCAATGTTTTACATCCTTTTTGATGTAAATGAAAACCATAAAGTCTTCATAAGAGTAAGTACATGTTTTAATGTAAGCTGTATTCAGGATGTTACTGTGTAAGACAAAAAGAGAAGAGAAAAAAAAACAGAAGAAAAGAAAATGAAGGAAGAAAGAACTGAAGTCTTCTTAACATTACCTATCACAACAGATTTTTCTCCTCCACCTCCCCCAGATTCTTAGGCCTAAAAACTGGGGGAAGTGGTCCAAGTTTCTTGGGATAAATGTGTAGTTTTCACCACTTAATGCTGAAGGGAATAAATAACAAAATTCCTGTATCTCTGTTGATGTATGGTAGAAACCAATGAATATTGTAAAGCAATCATCTTTCAATTAAAAATTTTTTTAAAAAAGCTAAAAAAATATCCTGTATCTCTTGATGAGAATAATACCTAGCTGAAAGTCTTACATCTGAAATGCTTTTCTTGGTTTGCCCCCAGATCAACAGATCACTTTATTACTTTCATGCTTGGGGGGCAGTCATAGGAACAGAAGGATCTTCTGTATGCTCTTCTAAATCCGCATATCTAATTGTGTGTGTCTCCACACACACACATCCTATATCCGGCATATCTATCTACCTACCTATCCATATCTATTATTCTAGTTGCTTAGGCCAACTCTTTGCAACCCCAGGGACTGTACCCACCAGGCTCCTCCGTCTATGAAATTCTCCAGGCAAGAATACTGGAGTGGGTAGCCATTCCCTTTTCCAGGGGATCTTCCAGATCNAGGAACAGAAGGATCTTCTGTATGCTCTTCTAAATCCGCATATCTAATTGTGTGTGTCTCCACACACACATCCTATATCCGGCATATCTATCTACCTACCTATCCATATCTATTATTCTAGTGGCTTAGTCCAACTCTTTGCAACTCCAGGGACTGTACCCACCAGGCTCCTCTGTCTGTGAAATTCTCCAGGCAAGAATACTGGAGTGGGTAGCCATTCCCTTTTCCAGGGGATCTTCCAGACCCAGGGATTGAACCTGGTTCTCCTGCATTGTAGATGGATTCTTTACGGGTCTGAGCCACCAGAGAAGCCTATAGTATATGTGTGCTGGCTCTAATGCCCTGAAGAGAAAAATGAAGAGTCAAAGCTTCAAGATTGGAATAGCCATGACTAATTGGCGAGGGATGACTAATCCTAACCCATGGTTACTACCATAGAGCATTTTATGTATTCTCTCTCACACACACACACAGTTTCTATTTTCTTATTATTCATTATCTGATTGAAATAAAACTGCAACACACACTGTCCACAATAATGAGTGACGGGGGAAATAGGGTTGCGTAGAAAGTACGCCTAGCAATGAAATGACTCAAATTTTAGACACAGAAGTCTTCTTTGATCTTCATTCTTAGAGAATTGCATACACGCACGCACACACACCTGAAATCAAGGTACCTAACAGTACCCGTTTTAGCCCCTGTTTTCACCTAGGTCCACTCAGGACCGCAGGGCCCAGAGGAGACTGAAAGGGCAAAGATGGCAGTGGAAGCCGGAAGGAGGCGCTCTCGTGGAGGTCCGGGTCCGGGCAGTGTCCACCCGCCCGGAAGCGAAGGTACAGCACCTCACGTCCGGGGCTGGGGCCTGGCGCCTGGGTACCGGACGTGGTGTCCCGCCGTCGGGGCTCAGGCTCCTGGCGCCGGTGTGCGATTAATGCAGGTGGCTGCTGTGAAAGCCTGAGAGGAGCGGGCTCGAGGACAGGGGCTATTTAAAGCCTGGTATATCAGTGCTGCGTTGCGAGCATAGCTGGCTTGGAGCTCGGACGCCGAGGGGTCGGGCTGCACCGCCAGGATGCTGAGAGCCCTTCGCGCTCAGCCATGGGCGCAGGGCGTCCTTTCTGGCGGGCGCGCGGGGGCCCCCGGTACTTCACAGCTGGAGGCCAGGAGGGAAGAGAGTAAACACCCAGCCCTCGGGGCCTCCCTCGGGCAATGGCCGCAAAGGGAGACACGAAAAATAAATCAAGCCCGAGAGCCGCCCCACCCCCTCCCCCGCTGCCTCCGCGGGCGGCGCCATCGGGTCCTGCAGCCTCCGGGAGGGCCCGCACCCCCGCGCGCCGGGGGTGTCGCATCCCGGCCGGGCCCGCTGAAACTGCTCCTCAGAGCGGGTCCCAGGAGCGCGCCTCGCTGGCCGGCCCCGCCCGGCCGGGCCCCTCGGGCGGGATAGAGCCCCGCTTTGCTCTTTTCGTTGGCCAAGCACAATTGTGTTATTGGAGATAATGAATTCAATCCCCATCAAAGGGCATTAGGCTCGCCCGGGCCCTGGAGTTGCTGATGCCTTTTTTTTTTTTTTTTTTAACCTGGAATGAAAGGCAGAGGAGGAAAAAAAAAAAGTCTCTAGGGGAGCCTTTCCCCTGATCGCCGCTTTTGAAGTGAAGGGGCCCGGGCATTGTTGTTCACCTCGCGGCCCATACGGCTGAAGAAAGCCTGGGCTTTTGATGGGCTGAGAACCGCCTCTGCAATGAGCACCACGTCGGGCCGCGCGGCCTGCGGACAGCATATGTCTCGGGGTGCGCCGGCACTGTCTGGCGGGCGGGGCCGCAGGCCTGGCGAGAGGGGGCTCGGCCGTACCAGCTGAGAGGCTGGAACCCGAGAACAGACCCCCACCCACCAGGAGCGTCCTCTGGGGCCTGGGGTCACAGTTTCTCGCGCCCACTTCGTGGCGTAGCGCAGGGGATGCCTTCGTGGTTAATCAGTTAAGATCCCCGACTGGGAGGCCAGACAGCCCTTTGGCGGTGAGGCTGGGGAAGGCAGTGGGTGAAGGAGGTTGGAAGTCTTTAGGTTTAGTCACTGGGACCCAACATATAAGGTGGCTGTCTCAGCTAGAGCTGGATGAGTCTGCGGAGGTGTAACAACACCGCAGGCAGGAGCATCCGTGCCACACGCAGTTAGGATTTTTCACCTGTAACTCGAGGACAC
>SJYA01002750.1:2704091-2714825 GCA_006410615.1 Neotragus moschatus
GCGGGTGAGGGCGGGGCGGGGGACCCGGAGGCGCACGGCCCGCTCAGCCAGCGGGGCAGGTTCTCCAGCAGGCGTGGCGTCCGGGCCTCGCAGTGCTGAAGCCGGGGCTACACATTAGCATCAGATCGCTCTTTCTAAATCACTTGGTGCAGGCACTTAAGTTTGCTTACAGCGCCCTCAACGTGAACTTTCCCCACCTGGATTCGCAACCCGCGCCCCCCTCCCTCTCCTGCCTCCCGCTCGCCTCTGAACACTTTGGCCCAAGGGTCAGCAGCTAGATCCGTTCCCTTTCCTTCTCTCCCTTCCCTGTCTCCAATCCCCCTCTACCCCTCCTCAAAGGATCTGGGTTATCCGCCCTATTAATATATTAGCCAGGCATAACACAAAGGAAGCGCGTGTCAGCAGAAGGCAGTGATTCCAGGCAGAGGCGAAAAAACCTGGCCGGTGCCCTGCGCTACAACACGGCTCGTTGCAGTTGGAGCTAATGAATCGGCCTTCACCTAGGAAGAAGCGGTGGAGAACGCGGCAGGAGGTGGCCCTTCGAGCTGAGCTTTGGGGTTAGGCGTTTGTAGCTGGGCTAAGGAACTGAAGCAGTAGGCTCCCAGGTGGGACCCAGGGCTACTGGAATGTCCCAGAAACACCCCAGTCACCTGAATCGCGCCAAGAAAATCAGCTTTCCAAGAGTGCAGCACTAGGCGGGAGTGTCCTTGCTCCCTCGTGCATAATGTGTCCTTAAAATTANCGAGCTGAGCTTTGGGGTTAGGCGTTTGTAGCTGGGCTAAGGAACTGAAGCAGTAGGCTCCCAGGTGGGACCCAGGGCTACTGGAATGTCCCAGAAACACCCCAGTCACCTGAATCGCGCCAAGAAAATCAGCTTTCCAAGAGTGCAGCACTAGGCGGGAGTGTCCTTGCTCCCTCGTGCATAATGTGTCCTTAAAATTAAATCTATAAACGAAACACTCCCCCACCCCCAATAAGCCCTTACATTCTTCTCATTAAATTGTTTGTGTTTTAAAATAACAATTCCTTGGTGTGTGTGAGAGAGAGAGAGAGAGTGGGAGAGAGAGAGAGAAAGCGAACCTGGGACATGATCAGACAAGCAAAGGACTAACTGAAATTTCATGGGAGAGAGGGGGGAGAAACTAAGGAGGTTTCCAGTTGAAAACATTTTTTCCCTAATTCCAGGCAATGCTGGGGGGGTGGAGTGGGGAGGTATTTCCAGGTCGTTTTTCTTAGTTTCAGGAATTAATAAAGAAAGAAAAAGTCCCTGGTGTGTAATGTTGAAGAGGAGTTGAGAAAAGAAATAGAAAGTCAACCCAAGGCAACCTCACTCACACTGAGTGGCACTGATCCGGTCTCAACTTGCTCTGGATGTGCCTTGACTGGCATCCCACTTGAATTCTGAGGTCTTCAAGCATTTATTCCATTCAAGCCCTTTCCTTCCCGGATTTTGAGAAGGAATATTCTGCTTTTATACTCTGAGTTGGCTAGGACATAGAGAACCCCAAAACATCAGGAAGTGATATCTAGAAGGAGCGATGCTCCTCACTTTCCAGGGCTGCAGAGGGGAACTCATGCTCCCCATGAGCTTTGCTCTTACACTGTGCACTCAAGAGCTAATAAAATTGGAGAAATGAGGAAGTTAGAAAAGTAGCAAGGGAGATTTCCCCTTTGTCAGATTAAAAGACATATTCATAAGAAGGAAAATGCATGCACTTTACAAGTTAAAGTTGAACAGAATATGATGGTTGGAAAAGGAAAAAAAAAAAAAAGATGAAGGCTGCAGTCCCAGCTGTCCAAAGTTCAGTGAACTGAGTTAGACCAGGAGCTAAAAAGAGAAACACCAGTGGAAACATTATGGCCTCAAACTTTACTATTTGGAAGGGGGAAAAATGAGACTATTTAATCTGTTTTTAAATGTTAATTGGATACACTAGAATCATTTGTAGAAAATAAAAACTTGAATAAACGACTTAAATAAAAACCTTTTCTCTCTCCAAATGAATTCTATTTTTAAGTAGTAAGGTGGTAAAACCTTCCAAGTTATTTCATTTTATTACATTCTTACTCTCATGAGTTTCTACATATGTCAATGATTCTTTCAGTTCAGGAAAATGGTATTTCTAGATTTCAGCATAATTTAATTTCCTATTTAGTCCAAGGTAGCTTACAAATAATCACCTTTTTGCACATAATTATCTTGAAGTAATTAGACATTATCTTAAGTCCATTTAGTTGCAAAACACATTTTACTACAATTCAAATAAGCAATTTAAATTTGATTTTTGAAAGTAAAACATTTAAACAAATTATTAATCTATTACATAATTTAAACAATTATATCTTTTTAAAGCATGTTTCCTCTTGACATATTGAAGTATCACATTAAAATACATTATAGCTAAATGTTCTGCAATATTACTGCTAAATCAACAGAAGACCAATTGATCTTGAGGAAAGGTTAATTAATTTGGGCTACAGGTCTCCTACACTGGCCTGCATTGAGAGGAATTTGTATCGATCACAGAAGTTTTCTGCAAAGAAATGTAATAAGCATTTTCGTGGAATTGAGATCAATTATTTAAAGTGCCAAAACAACGAAGTTTTCAATTTCTATCACCCCAGGAATTCTTTACTGCCATGGCTTATTCAAATCTTTTAGAGTTCTGAGTAAAATAATGTTTTTTATACTTTCAGTGATATCAATCGGGTATCTAGCTTTCAGAGACTGAAAACAGAAGTTGAGAACTTTAATAGGATTTTCTTTGTTTAATCCCTCTTGCCATAATGATTCTCACCAGTTTTTTCTACTATGAGGGGATCGCGAAGGGACAATGGAAATTAAATTTTATCTTCGGTTTAAACACTGGTAGCTATCCTGTGGAAAACGCTGAGCTGCTTTCTACTTGGAAACACGTTTAAATTGTGGAGTTTCTGAACACAACCGGTGAGCTTTTCTTTATCCCTAAATTTATCAATTTAAAAAAATGTTTCAGGCCTGGGACAAGGTGAAGGTAACTTCTGAAGCTCCCCTCCCCAACACTATACTCACTCCCAAAACCTTTTTCCTGTTTTCTAAAAATGTTTGCTCTGCGGCTAGTCAGTGGATCGGAGGGCCTCCGGAGCTTTGCACATGGGTCTAAAGGAAGGGTTTTCCCTTCTCGTTCCCTCCCTCCCTCCCCCTCGGGAGACCCCTCCCCCACCTCGGGCGAAATTCCTAAATAAAGCGAGTCCGGTGGACCTCGGCTGAGCGGTCAGCATCCCCTTTCCGGACGTCTGCTGCAGGAGCATCCGAGGTGCAGAAGTCTGGAAGCTCCGGGACGAAAAGGGAGGTGGGAGGGGGTCGCGGGAAGGCGGCGCGCTCCTGGAGGGTCCCAGCACTCCCTCGGAACCACAGATGTTTTCCTCCTGGCCCTGGGGCTCCGCGTCCCAGCCCGGGGCGTTCCGGCATTTGTGTGTCCCGGTTTCCGAGGAAGGGATTACGCAGCGGGAGCAGCCGCGGCAACGCGGGCGTTGGGGCCTCAGGAGCGGTAACGAGGCGCCTGGCCTTCTTTGTTGACTTTTAGGTCTCGGGCTCAACAGAAGATTTATTCGCTAGGAGGGGAAAATGCCCAAACAATGAAGAACTAACTGCACTTGTCACCTCGAGATGCTTGCGGTCCTTCTCTCTGTCCTCCTTCCCCGGCAACCGGACGCGCCGGCGCCCAGCCCGCGCGCGTCCTAACACACCGGGCGCAGATGGCATCGCCCAAAGGTGGCCGAGGGTGCGGTTAGAAAATAGTCTGAGAAGCCCACGAGGCGATCCCCGCTCCCCGCGATCCACCGGGCTAGCTCCCCAGGCGGGTCTCCAGAGTGGCCTCGGCCGTAAACCCGCCGCGCACCGTCCCCCCGCGAACCCTGAAAAAGTCTCCTCCAAGTAAGAGACCAAGATCTGAGGCCGACTTAAGCCTGGCGGGTGATTGCAAGACCCTTTATTGCTAATATGTTAGAAAAAGGGAAGGGAACAAAGTAAGACGATTTAGGTTCCGGGTAAGATTCCGAGGCTCAAGCTGATGACTTTATATTACTTTTGGAACTCGAATTTGCCAACGTTGCCCATTGTATAAATATAAATAACTATTGGGATTGAAAGCTTTTCCCTCTCTTTGAGACTTTAACGTCCTTCCGAGAGGCCTCTAAATTAAAATTTGAAATTACTCAAATCAATAGTTTCCATCTCCTCCTGTCATTAGCTGAAGTGAGAGCGAGGGGTTGGATTTCTGGATTTTTCTCAAGTGCTATATGGCACCCCTTCTCTCATCTGGGGAGGCAATTACTCGATAATTAAGGAACTCACACAACTCTTTTTATCTTGTCAGCCTTAAGGAGTAGGCGATCAAAGTAAAGGCTGTCCAAGTTCAAGCCCTGGCTAGGATGGAGTTCATACACAAGGGCTCAGGCAGGCCAGCCGCTGCTTGGGCTAGTGTTGTTATTGTTGATGTCAATCCGACGAGGCTTACAAAGAAATAGGTGGACTGGAAAGTGAGCCTACTATCAAAGGAGATTACTGATTTTGTGATCTCAACCAACTGTAGAGGTGTGAAGTTGTATTTGAAAGCTTCTTAGAAGGCAAACAAATAATCAGTCTTTAAGTTCTCAGGAAAAAAAAATTTTGAAACAATATTTTTTAAAAAATACCTTCACAAAATACAAAATACCCACAACCCTGAAACATCCTGGTGGCACAAAGCTTCCCCTGCAGGAGTGAATTAACCCAGGCCTCCCTGGGCCTCCTTTAAAGCTGCCATGATGGTTAAATTTTCTCCTTTAGTAAAAAGACGGTTCTGGATCCTCTTGTGTAGACAACTTAATTTTATCGGCTACATCTGATATTTTATTCTCACTCAAATACTTTTCAGATAAAGGAAAATGATACACTGGAGAAGGGGAGGGAGGTAGTTAAATTAATAATATTTGAGTTCATTGTAGAAAGGCTCAAAGGAAGCACAGAAGACTTAAGCCCTTGTCAAAAATTGAAGTAAACATTACAAGGAATAAAGAATCTTTCAAAAACTCAATCTTTAGGATATTAAATCAACTTATCTACCTTTTTATTTATCTACTTTTATTGAATCTCCTTAATTACTTTTCCCTAGCTACACGGTCATATAATAAAAATAAAGAACCAAAAATTTAAGATTCTTTCCATTTTTGTCATTTATATTCAGTGCCGGGCTTTGAAAAATATCATATTCAGAATATCCATTTTGGATTTAATTAAGGAAAATAGCAGAAATTTTCTTTTTGTTAACATTTGATTTATTTAAAGTCCTTAGCTGCAAATGATCAAGAACATATTCCACAGCTTAAAATTTCTCATTTTCATTATTTAAATCAAAATATTTTGATTACAATCACACTGATAAAAATTAACATTTTATTGTGTAATTTTAACCATCATTTAAAGCAATTTCAGCTGTAAAGAAAAAAGAATAAACCATGCAATAAATTAACATTGAGAAAGCGAAGAGGAATAAAAATGGAACCCGTCTGGCTATACTAACACCATGTCCAACTGTGAAAAGTGCATTAACACTGAATGAAACAAGCACACTATGGCAATAATTAAAATGGCCACAATCAATTGGATTTTGGAATCTTGGACCAAATTTTGAAATACAGCTCCCTATAACTTCTCTCTCCTCCAACACTGTAATAGTATTCCTTTTTTTTTTCTGGAAAAAAAATCCTTTAAACGGTATAAATACAAAGAAGCTAATTTTACACATGTTATATGACCTCAGAATGACATCACCATGGCCCTCTGCAAAACAAGGAGTAGAGTTATTGACAAGGGCAATTCTCAAGGAATTGATTCCCAGGGCTATGTGTGGTTGGAGAGGAGGGCAAGAGGGTGTCTTTGTAACTTCTTGGTCCGGCAACTCAAGAGCAGGTATATCACCTACCTATTACCTTTATATGTTATATGGATGATGTCTACATATCTGAGCATGTGCATAAATAAGTTCATATATATGATAGATATGTATTTCATTTAGAGACATCTGCTATCTGAATGTATCTGAAATGCAAGCTGAAAAAAAGTGGCTCTAATCTGTTTATGTTTTGCTGTGTAACAACAGCACTGTCCTTCAGTACTTTTAACAGTTCTGGTGTCTGCTTGTTTCTTCACCCTTTCAGTTCTTATGGTTAAGAGTATTGCCATGGACCTGTAAACTGTGTGTGTCTGTGGAGGGGGGGGGTGGAGTGGGGAAGGGGAATCAGGTGAGGAGGGGAAAAAAAGCACAAACAAATACTTTACAAGCTTGACCATCTTTCTTTTTTTTTTAAATAAATCCTGCACAGACTAGAACATGTCTGCAGGGGGGGGGAGAGGGAAGAAAGGGAGAAAGACAAGGAAGCAGGAGGATTTATATATATATACACTTGTGGATCATTAAACTTTGCAGGACAACTTTTTTTGGTTTGAGGTTGGTTTTCTTTGTAATAATATACACAAGGCGTTTTGAACAACAGTAACAAAGTAACAGTCTTTTGCACTAGGGGAAAGATTGTGCGCACACACACACACAAAAGGAAATAAAAATAGTTGGGATTTCATGATGCTGCTGTCGGCTTGGTATGTGTGGTTTTGTTTGCTGTTGATTTCTCTCTCTCTCTCTCTCTCCTGCTACCAGCATGGCCATGCCAGACAGACCCCCGGTCCCAAGGAGCTAAGAAGTGTTTAGAACGGGTCTGGAATACACACCTTGGTAGTAGGCTGGCTCCAGGGCTGAGGGCTCAATGGGGCTCCTCGTGGCCACCGAGGCACCGCCGAGGGGCAAGCTGGCGGGCAATGCGCTGCCGTAGGGCGAGTACTGTAGTGCCTGCTCATACGCCTTGAAGTCCAACTTGTGCTGCTGCTCCGAGGAGGACATGAGGTTGTTGATGGAGAAAGGATGATTGAAGGAGTAGTGAGGGTCCCCTTTCATGTGCAGCTGGGACTCGTGGGGTGCCAGGCCATGCGCCGGGTGGGAGGGGGGCACAGATACCAGCGCCCCAGGCCCAGAGCTGATCGGAGGAGCAGCCGAGGTGGCTGGAGTCTTCAACTCCGAGGCGCCCCCTGTCGCCGCCGCCCCGCCGTGGTCCAGAGTCTGGGGGCTGGCGGCGGGCCCGGGGGCCGGCGCGCCCTCTAGCTGGCCGGCCTTCCCGTGCACACCGCGATGAAGGGGCGAGTCGGCGCTGGGGTTGGCAGCGCTCGAGGGGTCCTTGCGGCTCTCTGGGCCACCCTTGGGGCCGCCGCCGCCGCCGCTCCCGCCCCCGGGGCCCGGCTGCTTCTCGCACTTGAAGCGCTTCTGGCGGCGCAAGTAACAGCCGTTCTCGAACATGTTGCCGGAGTCCGGGTGCAGCGTCCAGTAGGAGCCCTTGCCTGGCTTGTCCGGAGAGCGGGCCACTTTGACAAAGCAGTCGTTGAAGGAGAGCGAGTGGCGGATGGAGTTCTGCCAGCGCTGCTGGTTCTGCCGGTAATAGGGGAAGAGGTCCATGATCCACTGATAGATCTCGCTCAGCGTGAGCATCTTGCTGGGCGCCTGCTGGATGGCCATGGTGATGAGAGAGATGTACGAGTAGGGCGGCTTGGCGTGAGGGTAGCTGCGCTTGAAAGTCTTGGCGTCGCCGCCGCCGCCGCCAGCGCGGCTGCGGCCCAGGTTGGACGGCGCGTACGCCATGGGGCTCATGCACGGGTTCATGGCGGCCGCGTAGGGCCCCAGGCCATTCATGGAGGCCGCCGGCTGCGCGCCCATAGCCCCCATGCCGCCTGGGCTCAGCGTCGTCCCCATGGCCGTCACGCCCGCCGTCATGCTATTCATGGCGCCCGCAGAGCCGCCGGGCATGCCAGCCACCGCCCCGGGGCTCAGCCCGGCTCCCAGGCCCGGGTTTGCGTAGGACATGTTGAACGAAGCCGGAGTCATGTTGCCGCTCGTGCTCATGGTGTTCATGGTCATGTAGGTGTTCATGGAATTCATGGTGCCCAGACCCGAGTTCATGTTGCTGACCGGGACGGAGGAGTAGGCCTGGAGCGGAGACAGCGTGAAGAGGCCCCGAAGGGCTGAGTTAGCAGTGGGCGCGCTGGCGGCTACTGGCCCCCCCAGCAAATCCGAAAACGAGAGCAGGCCATTTCTGCAAAGTCTAAGATCCCTCAACCAGAGGCAAACCGGCGGGCGCCCTCCCCAGAGCCAACAGAGAGATGTCGTGCACGGCAGGGGGGGAAATCCTAGCTCGGCAGGCATGAAAGACAAGAACTCACAGAAAATATGTCCCCAGGAAGATGTGTAATCGCCTTACACGCCAGGCTTAGGGGCCGGCCTCTGGGGCCCCTCCATCGCCTCTATCCACTCCAGGCGGTATCCCACTTTCCACCCCAGATCGGGCCTCGGCAAAGCCGTCCTTTTGCTTGAAAGGAGTTAAAACTCCGAAAATAGAATTAATATCTCGGATCCTCAGCTTATTCACTCCACCTTAAGCGTGCAGTGGGTATGACAGTGCTTCCCCCCATGCCCCAGCCTCCACCCCTAGGCGGGCAACATCCCCAGATTTGCACCCATCTCGCCTAAGCTTGCCAGGCCTGGGCTGACCACGTAGCGGCTCGCGCTGTTCCGGGTGACTGTTAGTTAACCTCTCCCCGACAGAGCAAATCATCCATGGCCATATGACCCAACATTTCCAAACAACTGGCTTTACTGTCTTAGCAGCTTTCACCAAATGGTGACTTTTTGTTGTTCATTATATTTAGAAGGTGTGTTTTCCATCTACTTGTAGCAACTGTAATATTAAAAGGGAAAAAACTCAGAAGGTGAGTAACTTTTGGAAAAAATAGATATATAATAGGAGAAAGAGTAGGGGAAGGTACATATTAATATCAATGCACAACCTACATTTAACATGACTTTACAGCCATTCATAAACTTGCACTAATTTCATTACCTATTTCCGGGCCCTAATGTTTGAAAATTTTGGTGACAAAATTTATAGAAATAATCACATTTTTTACATAGTCTGATATTTTGCCACTGATCATCTCAAAACCTGGCTTTTGAAACTGTATGAATAGTATCAAATACTTTAAAATTCAAAAATCAAAGTGCACTTGCTCTCTCTTAATGCTATTCTACTTCCCAATTCTAACCTGTAAAGCTCTTTTCATAGAGAATTTAACTCACTAGTGAGCGGAGGTGACTGTACCTGAATTAAATCTGAGGAACTGTTCTGAGCTCCTTCTTAAATCATCAGTAGGGGAAACTCTTGTCAATGGCAATCTGAGAATGCACTGTTAACTTAATAAAAATAATAATATCTTTACATTTATTTTCATCCAAAAACATGACTTTATTTGAAAACATAAAAGGTGAACAAACATTTAAGTAGGCAGACATTCTGCTATAGTATGCAAATAAACTCGGGATATGTTTGTGAATATTTACATATATAAACCTAAATAAATTAATTACCATGAAAATATTTCTTAATTTTATGTTTTTCTGTCTATGTCTTAAAGTATATTTTACTTTTTCTCTTCCCAAGATTATCCAAGGCAGTTTCAATAAACGTTTTCAATAATGGTAAATTTTTGGAGGGTAATCGCCAGTTATTTCCAGAGAAATACTTTTAGGAGTAGGAGGTGGTCCTGCCTGTACCTGGTTTTCCTCGCAATCCCTTTGTGCACACTGTATTGATAAAATAAACCACACGAACGTGCCACCAAGGGGACAATGAAGAGAAACAGGTTCTCCGCCCGCCCGGAGTGCTGGAGGAAAAGTCAGCTCGCACTAGCGCCACCCAGCGGTTCTAAACAGGAAGAAGCACACTTCTCCCCAAACAGGGCTTTTGAAGAACTTTTACAAAATTTCGGAATCATTTCATTATCAAGAGGCGCGTTATTAGCGGCTGCGCGCTTTCATCAGAAGACATCTGAGAATTCAACTACGGAAGGAAGAAACTGCCCCGCAGGCGAATTCTAGCCTTTTCAGACGCCTCAAACTCATGCCTCCGCCAGCCAGCCAACCCGCGCGCGGCACCCGGGTCTGGGCTCTGGCTCCCATTCTCCGCAAGCAAGAGGCAAGTGCGTCCCAGAGAGCGGGTGCTTTCACAGCAAGAGTTTCCTAAAACCGTCTCACCCGCTCTGAGCGCCGATCGCCGGAATCCCGTCCCCGGGCCGTGCTGAGGATCCAGCCCCCAGGCCCGTCTAGCGAAGGCCCGGCCGGGGCTAACCCGGGTGGGTAGGCACCGGTGGCACAGAGGAGGCGCCCCCAGTCCGCCCGCTGCCCGCCTCGCCAGGTCTCCCCTGTCCCAGCACGGGCTCCAGGAACGTCCCGCCTGCCGCCCGCCTCTCACCTCCTGTGTGTCCGCATAGTAGCTGTTCCAGTCGCTGCTCTCGTGCCCTTCCATCTTCACAGTCCCTAACATCCTGGAGCCACCCTGCTCGCTGCAACCATCCAGCCCTGTGCGAAGCGACTGGCAGCCGCGCGGCCCGGGGCGGGGGGCGGGGAGCCGAGCCGCTGCAGTCACCCGAGCGCCCGCGCCGGCCCAACGCCACCCTAGCGAGGAGGAAGCCAGGAGCTGCGGGGCGCGGCGTGCTCGGCGGCGGTGGGGCGGGCGGGGGCAGGCGGCGGCCGCGGAGCGCGGCGCCGGGGAGCGCCTCCGCGGGAAGTGAGCTGGCGGCCTCTGCGAGATGAGTGCAGTTGAGCTGATGTGGATCTT
>SJYA01002750.1:2715077-2756644 GCA_006410615.1 Neotragus moschatus
GGCGGCCGCCCGCCAGTCCGGCCGCCGCGCCTCCCGCCCCGCCGCGCCGCCGCCGCCGCGCGCGCCCCCTGGGCCCCCTCCCACCGAGCCCCCTCCCCCAAACCCGACCCTCACTTTGTTTGCCAAGAGGCGTAATTGGTTTAAGCCGGGAGGCTGGGGGAAGAGGGAAACCCGGGCGGTTGGTGGTGGAGGCGGGGTGGGGGTGTGTGTGTGTAACCCCTCTTCGGAAGAGGAAAAAAGAAAAATAGGCGGGGCCGGGAGGGCTAGCGAGGGTTTTGGATGGGAACCGCGCAGCCGATGAAGCGCTGGGGGCGGTGGCGTTGGAGCCCGGGCTCCTGGGGGCAGAGCCGGCTACATGACCCCAGGGTTCCCCTGGGGGACCTTCGGCCCTCGGTGCTGCGACCCCGTCCCGCGCCCCTCCTGCCTCCTACTATTCTGCCCGCTTCCAGCTCCCGCCCTTCTGATTCCTGACCTAAAAGTTCAACCCCGGGAGAATGGAAAATTCAGACTTCCTTCTCCCACCCCCGGCCCCCGCCCCGGACTTCAGGACTGAAAAAGGAAAAAGCCCCACTTTTGCCCCGTCACTAGAAACTCGGCCATCTGAGTCAGCCGAGCCAGGTGACGTTAGGCCGATCCCGGCTCCTGGCTAGCAGAGTGGAGACGCTGCCACGAAACCCGTACCTGCGGCTAAGAGCAGGTGAGTCACAACACCGTTTTATATCTTTATGACATAACTTTTTTTTTCCACCTCGATCCGCTCTACTCCCCCTGTCATCTGTAGCGATCATGAAGAGGAAGAAACTGAGAACAGATGTCTATGTGATAGGGCAGGCGGACCCGAGTCGGGCCGTCCTCCCTCTGCCCAGCTCCTCCTCCCGCCCCCCTTCCGCAGCCTCGGGGACTGAGCTGGAGGCGACCGTCTGGTTTCTGATAGGGAAAGGTCAGGGGGAGGGAACATCTCCCTAAATACGCGCCGGGAGAGGCTGGGCTTTGGCGCGGGAATGCATCTACTCGGCTAGAGAGGTGCCAGGCCGAAGCCAGCGGTGGTGACGGCGGTGCTTGGTCCCGTCTCTGATCTGAAGTGGCCGGGCTGGGACTGGACATCCGTGGGAAGTGCTTCTTCAAGCAAAGCCTCTTGGCTTCTATGAGACTCTGGGTAGTGGCTTGCCCACAAGCCATGGGGAGGACCAACTAAAGTGACTGGGTGGTAGGCAGTGAGTTGGTGAGAGGTTGTGCTATGGTGGTTGTGTGTTTCTGAGTGTGTGTGTGTGTGTGTGTGTGTGTGTGTGTGTGTGTTAGCATGTATGTGCTGTACTTTCGGAGAACCACTAGGTTTAAGTAGCAATAAAAAATCTTTCTGAAAGGACTAAGAATCCGCGAAATATTCTTGTTTGGCAAAGTTTTAAACTGTTATTAATCTCATTTTAAGAAATGTGTTTTAACTTGTCTCCCAAACAGATTCCTTCCCGCCCCCCCCTCCGTGCTTTGTTCTTACAAACCTTTCTTCCTTGAAATCTGGCAAGAGAATCACATTAAATCCTTGAACCAAACAAATCTCTTAAATCAGCAGGAGAGCATGAGAGGGTGAAGATGTGTAGTTAAGGAAATAAAAAAAAGATAAAAGCATTGGATTCCAGTTCCTTTAAGAAACGAAAAAGGGAGGGTGGTGGTGGTGAGTAACGTCACATTGTAAGGACAGGCTTGAGAGTGAAATTAAATCACCTGGAACTCTGCAGCCAGTCGCCCTCCCCAACTGCAGCCTGTCCCTGGGACTGCAAGCCAGTCCCATCAATTTGTGTAAATGTACCTGCAAATGTGTGGGTCTGCACATATTTCTCCGGGCGACAGTCAGAAACTAATTCTTTTGTGCAAAGTTCCCATCAACAGCAGGACCTTAGTCCCATTTGTAAAGTACACGGATGCACAGGCTCCTCAGCCTGACTGGAGGTGGGGGTACTTTCAGTGCTAATGAGCTTCCTTGTTCCTTCCCGCGGTGATTCGCCAACGCCCTCTTGGCTCTTCCACCACATCCAGCATGACCAGGGTATTTTCTATGGGTAGTAACAACTTAGCAATAACTTTTATGTTGCACAAAAAGCCGGAGCTTTAAGGGGAAAACAAACCAAATCGAAGGCTGTAACCGTAAAGGGAGTCAATTAAAAAAAAAATCTTCCTTTCAGCCCACATCTCAAACCCACTAGACCTCATCTTACAAAAAATTCAGCTTGGTGGTGGTGGGGGGTGGACACCCATTTTTCAAAGCGGATGGCCAAAGTGAAGTTTCTTCAAGGCTTCTCCAAAGCTCAAGATCGGTGGTGAAGAGTGGGCTCTGCCAGTTTTAGAACCTTGATCTAGGTCCGCAGCCCTAGGAATTCCCGCGATCACAGCGCCTCCTGTAGTGGGAAGGGAACGCGGAATCCTGCCGCAGGCGCCTCCAGCCAGCACTAGCAGGCGAGACTGGAACCTCGCACGCCTCCCTCAGCCAGAGATTTTTGGTTCCTAGAGCCGACTGCTCGAGGCCAAGAAGGAAAGGCGGCAGCTCGGTGAGCTTCTAGCCTCTCTCCATCTCAGTCGTGGTGTTCCAAGACACCTAACAAATTTAGAAGGTGAAGTTCTAGTGTACCGTGCTATCAGTCGGTCATTTCCGTGAGATTTAAAAGCGAATCATCAGTGCCCTATTGGGTCTTTGGTTTGGAAAATTAACGACCAACAAAACTGCTGTTTCTAGGTTGCTGACGAGCAACCAGGTAACAAGCCCGGCTGCTGCAGCCTGCTTATTTCCAACCTTTTCTCCCTAATAGGCCCTGCCTTTACGCGGTGCAGAAAGATGAATGTGCTTTCCAGGCAACTGGACCTGCCTTCTGTGTCGGAGAGGTGGGGTCGCGGGGGGTGGGGTGGGGGGACTCGAGGTAGGGGAGTCCCGAGGGCAGCCACGTGGCGGCTCCTGGGGCGTCCCGGGCTCAAGTGGCCTGTGCCAGGGCGAACAGAGCGCGCCTGGAGTGGCCTGGGTAGCGGGGTGGGCAGGCTCCTTGGATGGAGGCAGTCAGGGCAGTCGCGATGGCAAGTGCGCGGGTACCTCCAGGTGAACAAGGACGGAGGAAGGGGCCCCGCCCTTCCCGGAAGCTGCGCCCTCTACCCTCTTGGGGTCCGCTCTAGTCGCTGTCGGGCCCTGGGGGCCGGTGGCGCCTGGCCCACCCACCGAACTTAGCCACCTTCGCTCCGCTCTCCCAGCATTACCTGCCTAGGAGCCCCTTCCGCAGATCATCACTCGGTCAGGGAGAAGTCGAGGGTGACGACTGGAAGCAAAGGCCGGGGGCTCGCGCCTCGGGCCCAGCTGGCTGCCTGTGGCGGCACCAGGTCCTACCTGTTCAGCGGGACCGTTTAGACGCTGGCAGACAGCAGGGCCCGGGGCGGCGGGGTCTAAAAATGTGTCCCCTTTCCCCGCCAGCCCTCCCCTCCCCGACGAGCCACGGCCACATCTCGCCCGCGGCCGCGGGCCCGGGGTGCATGCTCGCTGCAGGGTGATCCGAGCTCCTCCACAGGCTCCCACCCGCCCCCAGATAAGAAGCTTCGATCCTTCACGTCCCGGGAGAATCAGACGCCGAGAGACTAAGACCTGTCGCCTTGCACGCGGTTCACAGTCGCCTGGGACCGGGCCCCGGGTCGGTTTAGGACCGAGGAAGGCTTGGGACGCTGGAAGCAACTGTCTGCTCCTGCGTGTGCCTGGCCCTCGAGGACAGAGGTGTGTGCGGGAGCTGGGGAAAGGCCGGCTCCGCGAGAGGGCGGACCCCAGCGCCGGCCTGGGCCTCCTGCCCGCCGCCGCCGCCGCCGCCGCCGCCGCCGAGACGCGGCCTTCGAGTCCCGCCGCCGCCCAGGCCAGGGTGAGGGCGCAGACAGTCGGAAGAGCAGCACCGAGCTCCTTGTTCCTCCGCTGCCTCTCTCTTCTCCTTTCCTTTCCTTTCTTCCTCTGCCCTTGCTCAGTCGTGTCCGACTCTTTGTGACCCCGTGGACCGTAGCCCGCCAGGCTCCTCTGTCTGTGGGATTCTCCAGGCAAGAATAATGGAGTGGGTTGCCATTCCCTTCTCCGGGGCATCTTTCCAACCCAGGGACCCAACCCAGGTCCCCCGCATTGCAGGCGGGTTCTTTACCGACTGAGCCACCAGGGAAGCCCTTGCCTCTATCATTACATCAATTTAAGAAATTAATTCACTAGGCGTTCGACCCTCAGTAGGCAGGGGCCACGGGCCGCCTTAACCCGCCTTGTCGGTTCCCTGCGGGGAAGTCTACGTTTGCAGGCAGGTATCTGTGCGTGTGGATCACAGACATGCACATCCAGGGCTTTCACTTTACCGAAAAACAGATTTAATGGCACATTTTAATCCCGGTTCTTCATCCCTGGGTGTGTCCCTTCCCCTACAGCTCCTTGAGCCGCTGCCGGGTTTCTGAGCGCCCCTGATTGCGGGCCGGGCTCGCCCACAGCCGGATGTCGGAGCCGGAGCTGCTCCCCACCCGGCCTCCGCCCGCGGGCGACAAAACCGTCTCTCTGGCCGCGAGCGAGCAGCGCCTTGCCAAAATCAACTCTCATTTTCATGTATTGAAATGAGAAAGGTTGGGAAGGGCGACCTGCCCTCCTGGGCCATCACTAGCCTTGGGAAGTAGGAGTCAGAAGCCCGTCGGTCCTCACAGGGCCTCTCTCCTTGGAGGGTCGCGCATAAAACGCGACACCCCTCCTCAACCCCCTACCAGTCCAGGACAGGTCCCCGAGGCCGTCGCGTGTCTCCAGGCAGCTGTTTCTCCGAGTCATCCGACAGCTTTATTCACGCCAGCTGGAGAAAGTGGCCTAATCCCTAAAGTCTTCGCTCACCCCTGCACACTCCTGGAGTGGCTATCTCAGCGTAGTGGTGCCCGTATTTTCCCCCTGTGGTTATTTGAAAACCACTAGGGAGGGGGTCTTGGGGGAAGTAGCTGGAAATGCACTGCTTCAGAGTTTAAAAATTATAGGGAGATGTGACAAACGTTTAAGTCTGAGAGCAGAAAAGGACTAGAGTGGCTAAGGCCCTACTGTGTGCCACCGAAGGAGCGGAGTGGGGTGCGTTTGAGGCATGGAGAAAGCTTTGAGATCCCAATCTTATCCTCCTATGCTGCTCCAGGTGAGCAACTGGGAGACTGGAGGTGCGGGCGTTGGTATGTCAGAACCTCCATTGCTTCGAATGGCAGAAGCTCCCGCTAGTGGGAAGCAGTGATGGAAACAAAAGGGTTGGGGTTGCTGGCTTAGACCTCAGTCCTTCCCTAATTGTTAAGGAATGTTTAACTTCTCAGTCCCAGAATTCCCCCTTCCCCATCCACTGGTCTCCCCCAAACGCCACCACAGGTACACCCAGGACTTTCTCACGGCCCTTCAGCCTGACCTGGTGGCTTAACTTGGGCTATTCAAATGTGATTACCCTCAAATTTACATAGTTCTATTTAACAGATGCTTTTGTAACAATTATATAAATTATATCCTACACATGGGGGTGAAAGGGTAAAAATGTGTTATAGCCAGGCTTTTCCCATTGTATTGGCTTCCTGATCTCTCTCCTAATTTTAAAATTGTTCTTTCGGATTGGTGTGGCATGGCTAGAGGGAGGTTATGTTCATTATTTAAAATTCGATTGGAGGACACTGTTGAGTGGTTGCTTTTGGGGTTTCCAGCAAGCTATTCCAGAGCTAGGGAAAGTTTTGTTTTAAAATAGTGCATCTGTTTGAAGCTGTTTGATTTTTCTTGTCCTAAGGGTCACAGAGTAAAACCAGTACTTAGCTCACATGCAGTGAGTTTTCTTGTAAAAAGAGACACTAGGAAGAGGGCTCCTTGGCAGCATTCCCTTTTGCTAGGATACAGCAAAATTTGCAGGCTCTTTCACCACTTTCTGAATGCTGCCATCCTGGTTGTCTGTTGTAAATTGATCAAAGTAAGGAAATGCAGCTGCCAACGCTGGGCATTATCTGTGGTGGCAAGTCCAGTGCAGCCTCCCTGGGTCTTGAAGAATTTGCAGACTTCCCCAACTAACTTAGGTCCATTTCTGTTGCTGTTGTTTAGTCCTTAAGTCATGTCCAACTCTTTTGCCATCCCATGGACTGTAGCCCACCAGGCTCCTCTGTCCATGGGATTTTGAAGGCAAGAATACTGGAGCGGGTTTTCATTTCCTTCTCGGGGGGATCTTAGGTCCACACCATGCTCTAAGTTCCTGCCAGGTTTGTATCCCTCCTCAACAGCAAATTCCATTTGTGTCTTTTCATTTTTTTTTCTCTCCCCCACTGGACTAGAAGCTCTCTGAGGGTGCAGACTACAGCGGTCTCCACTGCTGCAGCAGAGCCTGGGGGTTAGTAGACTTCAATAAAGATTTGTTGACTCAATCACTGAACTAACTGCTCCGATCCGGAGACTGGCCAGGTTGGTGTCAGACGGGAAAAGATGCTGGTCCAAGTGAGAGGATCTCAGGGACTTGTCTCAGTTCAATGGGCTTGAGAAGTGAATGGACAGTACAATGAACAAATAGATGGACTGATATTTCTAGCATAATGGCCAGGGCCTCAGAACCCTGGGATCCTTGGATTTTCAGGCCAGCTGGGCTTGGTTCTTCCCATGTACGTGATGCTTACTTTTAACCTAAATCACCGTGGTGACATGATCAAATGGAAAATGCCCCCACCTCACCTGTACCTGGCCTTTGGCAGAATCAGCGGCCGCCGTTGCTCATCTAGGGCCCTCAACGTGTGACCCGAGGCAAATGTTTTCACTTTCCCCCGCTGTGAAAAGGCTGCCAACCGCACCTTTCAACAAAGATCTCGATTAAAAGTTGAAGAACCCCATCTACTTTCTATTAAGCAAAATGTTTCACTCCAATCTGTAAAGGAAACTTCCGTGTTTAAATAATATGTTTAAATTGGCCAAGGGATGAAGCCGATCCCACGCAGTGAGAAGGAAAAGCACTGTTAGTCCCGGATTGTGCCCAGCGCTAGGCGCGCGGCGTTTCCGCCCCGGGACTCCGGGGGGCGCCTGCAGGGGCGGGGCGCGACCAAGACAGGTGGCGCAGCAAGAGTCCCCGAAGTGACCCTCCCGGATACCAGACGCTCAGCGCGTCTGGCAGCGCGCTCAAAGTTTTCAGGCTTTTACCTTCATTGTCTTCCTGTCTTTAGGATCTAAAGCATTTTATGCCACGCACCTTCCCAGTGTGATGTAATCATTTTCTTAAAGGACCACCAAACCTCTCCGAACCTGCCATGTTGTTGTTACAAGGTATTAACTGGAGACCCCGCGGGTCAACTTCTCCTGAAGTTTTATTTAACATGAAAGCCTGCGTGGGAGTCCTTGAGAGAGGAAGCACATCCTCCTGCCTCTCCTCTGGGCTGCTGTCACTCGGGAAGCCACCAGGCAGCGTTTGTGTCCGTGATGTCCCAGTCCCCTACATCCCACCGCCCCTGCGCTGAGAGCTGCTCTAAGGCTCCGTAGCACCCCCTTCCAACACCTCGCCCCCCACGCCCCGCCCAGGAGCTGAGGGGCAAACTCGCTGCTTTCAGACCTCTTTTTCTTCCCGGGACAGCTCCCTACCTGGACCCCTGTCCTGCGGCTCTGGAGAGGAACTTGGCACTTGATGGAACCCGACCCAGCTTGGAGGCTTAGGCTTCTAACAGATCTGGTGTCGGTTTGTTTTCTTTCAAATGCTTTCCATGATACAGTCCACGGGGTGCATCCCACTCTCCTCACCCCACTAGCCTCCTTCTACGAAAATACCTTCCACTGTGAATCTGCTAGTCTTCTCTGACCTCCTTATGACCCTCCCCTCACAACCCACCCGGCAAGAGAAGTGGTTTCAATAAATAAAGCACAGTGCTTGCCTTGAAGGTCAGTTTACACTGGGGCAGAAACTTCTAAAACTCCTGCAGTTGCTGGAATGGGAATAAACCTTTCCCAAGAGATGGGAGAGGGAGGAAGCCTGGACTAGGAGAAGGCACCAGGGGATGTAGACAGGGATTCCAACAGGGTGCTGGGGTGTGGTCAGGAGTTTGGCACCCTCCAACCCACCTTCAATTTGCTGGGGAGCCTGGATGGATACTTTGGGCCTCAGTTCCCCTGAGTCTGGAGTGGCTGGTGCAGGCCTGATGACCCCACCCAGGGGAACCAGGATCTGTGTGAACTTAAGAAGGAAACCGTTTATAGGGAAGCCTCTTCTCTGCAAGTTGAGAAGACTGGGATAACAGGTAGCACAAAGATTTTCCTCCGGTTTGCTCTAATTTTGTGATCTATGTTTCTTAGCAAATTTTGGGCAAAAGCCTTTCTTTCTTTCTTTCTTTTTTCATTTTCCAGCATCTCCAAAGACAACAAGCAGCGGGAGGAAAAGTAGAGCTTGTGTTTCAGTTTCCAAGACCTGGCAAAGCCTTCTCAGCAGCAGAAGCAGTGCTCTGCACATGCCCCCGTGCACGGCTGGCACCTCTGAGGCTGGGGGTCTCTGAGTCTTAGGAATCTCTCATTACACAAGCTCCAACCTGGCTTGTTCTTGCAGTTGACAAAGACTATAGGGTTTATGTTTAAGATCGCGGATTTGGAATCAGATTCCAATCTGTACTCTGTAGGAGACTTGCTTTTCTGAGCCTCCATTTTTTCAACTATAAAATGGGCACATTAGTACCTACCTCACACTGGGTGAGTGCAGAGTGCAAGTACAATAAAAGGTAGCAACAGTCAAGAGCCTTTACAGAAGTCTGGGAACCTGGGTGATGTTGGCTGCTGTGGACCAGCCATCTGGGCACCCTCAGCCCTCCCTTTTTACCAGTCTTTTGGAGGTGGTCACCAGCCAGGCTCCCGGAAATCACAGTGTCTCCTAGATACAAATGGCAGGGAGAAGGGAATCCCCACTTGATGACGCTGNAAGACTATAGGGTTTATGTTTAAGATCGCGGATTTGGAATCAGATTCCAATCTGTACTCTGTAGGAGACTTGCTTTTCTGAGCCTCCATTTTTTCAACTATAAAATGGGCACATTAGTACCTACCTCACACTGGGTGAGTGCAGAGTGCAAGTACAATAAAAGGTAGCAACAGTCAAGAGCCTTTACAGAAGTCTGGGAACCTGGGTGATGTTGGCTGCTGTGGACCAGCCATCTGGGCACCCTCAGCCCTCCCTTTTTACCAGTCTTTTGGAGGTGGTCACCAGCCAGGCTCCCGGAAATCACAGTGTCTCCTAGATACAAATGGCAGGGAGAAGGGAGTCCCCACTTGATGACGCTGAGCCCCCAGCTGCGCCTAAGCATCCATAAAGACACTGCCTATAATCCCCTCTCTGTCTTCCCCACTCGCGGGGCAGCTCTCTGTAGAGCAAAGAAACATGCTTCCTGAAAATGTCCGGTGGCTGCATCAGCTACACCTTTAGGACCTTTAAGGGAGAGGAGGCTTAAGGGGCAAAGAGGTGAGAGATCCCCGTGCCTCCCTCCCCCGAGGACTTGGCAAACCCCACTGAAAGTCGCTCAGCTGTGCCGACCCTTTGCGACCGGCCAGGCTCCTCTAACCCTGAGATTCTCCCAGGCAAGAGTACTGAAGTGGGTAGCCATTCCCGTCTTCAGGGGATCTTCCTGACCCAGGGATCAAACCATAGTCTCCCACATTGCAGGCAGGTTCTTTACCATCTGAGCCAGCAGGGAAGTCGGTCCAGCTCCAGGAGCTCCTCTTTGCTTACCCCCTTCTATCCCCTCATTTCACTCCCCACCACCTCCGAAGGGGCACAGGCACACTAGGGGGACCTGCACCGTCGCAGCACAGGCTATGGTGGCCTCAGGCAGGACTGTGGGGCCTGGATCCAGGAAGCATTCACTGGGAGAGGTGAAGGAAATGAGTTGGGGCTTCTGGGAGGCTGTCCCCCACCCGCAGCACTAGAACTTGCAGAGCAGGGATCCTTGATTCACCCAAACATTTCTTTCTTTCTCCCTGGGATCCCCCTATTTCCCCCATCCTGTCATGGACAGAGTCAGAAGAAGCCACTTAGGACTCATTTGGAGAAGTATCACTGAAGACATTTTCTAAAATTCTCAAAACCTGAGACAGTATGAGTGTAAGAAAACTTTAGGTCCTGTCTTTTAGAATTATTTGATAAAGATTCCCTTTAAAAAATAGTTTCTATCTGAAAGTCCAAGTCCATCAGAAAGGAAGCAAGCATGCTGGACTTAAGTTTGACCCTTCAAATACTGCAGACCCTAAATGATACTTTGCATATACTTTGCATGTGTAGGAAAGCTTAGTGGGGGACAGGGGCTTAATCAAGACAAATAGTAAAGACCAAGCCACAAGAGGATTTTGCCCCATACACACAGATCCAACTGATGGGGTAAAAATTCACAAGTTGATTATCACTTCCCACTAAGGAGGCTTGGAAGAGCTAGAGTCTGGGGATGAATTCCTGAATCTCTTGCATAACAACCCACATATTTCAGACAGGGCTTGGATGGGCTAAGACAACTCTAGTAAGATTTTGAATTCTGCTTCACTTAGTAACCAGAACCAGGGGAATAAAGTAAAATATTTCCTTTGCTGGAGTACAGACAAACAACACACCTTCAAAGCTTATTAATTTTCCCTGGGTTGGTATTGGGGAGGTGCCTTCGGGGGAGGTGGGCTGGCACACAGAAGTCTCAGACAGCAGTGAATCTCTAGCTAGATCCAGCTTCTGTTTTTACAGCTTACTTAGGGAGAATTGTTAGTTTTTCTAAGCGTAAACCGAGCATTGGTTCTCTAAGCTCAGTGTTTAGGCTACAAAGCACATCCAACAGTCTTATATGCCTTTAGGAAAAAAAATGGCTCTGACCCCAAACGTAGCAAAATCTCTGGTGCATTACCATGCTTGGAGAACACCTAAGCAAAGCCCTTTGGAAGTGTAAAGTGTAACTGGAATGTCAAATACCAGCCACCACCTCCAAGGAAAATAAATCCTACATTCTCGGCCAGGTACACCTGCTTTGGACAAGGCTTATTAGTGTTATTTGTGTCTTTTCAAGTGGATAGTTTTACTCACAGACTTTTCTTTCTACTCAGTGCTTGCTATTTTTATCTTACCTTAAAAGTCCTGAGATCAGGGCTGGTGCCAGACTTCTGAGACATCTCACGGAAGGATGGTTGCTGGCTTCCCAGGGGTCCATTCCTGAACTCAATAAGCTCAGGTGTTAGCGTCAAATCAGAGTCTGGGGTCTGGAGAGAGGCCTGGCATATGTTAATTAGGTCAGCAAGGTGGGAGGGGGGAAATGAGTGAGCAGGCTGGGGGTGAGCAATGCCAAGGAGGATCCTAAAGTGGGGGAAGTGTCTCAGTTCATTAGTTTGTGTGGATTAAAGCAGTACAGTAGTAGTAGACTTTGGGTAGTAGACTTTGCTTGTTCTTCTCTGTTATTCTTGTGAGCTTCCTCCTCTGGTCCTCTGCCCCAGAGACCAATCTCTGAGTCTCATTGATCCATTTTCCTTGCCTTGGGGCTTCCAGTTGGATTTGGCCAATGTGGGGATAGTGATGCCGGCAAGGAAAGCAGAAGAATAGAGCAATAGGAGTACTTAACTCTTGCTTTCTCCCTGCATCAGTGTGACTTTGTCCTTAACTGCCTCTGTGGCCATAGTTCCTATCAGGCAACCCCTCTCTCCAGTCTCAGCTCTCACACCTTTTTAATCCATTTCCACCTTCAGATCAAGGGTGGTAATAGCTCTGTGCTGTTGCTACACCTTAAATGTTCAGTTCAGTTCAGTTCAGTTCAGTCACTCAGTTGTGTCCAACTCTTTGCAACCCCATGAATTGCNGACGGGTATCCGAGGGAGTAGCGCGTGGCTTGTTGCTAGGCGACGACGCGCGTTCTGACGGCCAGCGGTGCGAGTCCACCGGCCGCTGAGCCCCTGAAAGGCCGGTTGGAGACTGGGCCGCGGGGCCGGACGGCCAGCTTCTCCGTCACATGAGTAGGAGCAGAGGCCTCCCGGGAGGCGGGTGAGAGGAGGACGCGGAGTGGGGCGCGGGAACTTGGTCTGGGAGGCTGTGAGAAGGAATGGCTGCGTTATTTCGGCGGAGCAGTTGTCACCTCTGTTCCGCCCCTCTAATCTCCAGGAAAATCAGGGCGGAAAAGAGTTGAGGTTGGAAAAGGGATTGGGGCTGGGAGCGCGAGTCAAGAAGGACCTGGGAGGAGTGAAAATCTAGTGGGAGGGAATAATAGGTAGATTATGATGACCAACTGTGAGGGAAATAGGAAGAGCTAGGAAGGCAAAAAGCGGGGGTGTGGGGTGGGGTGGGGGAAAAATCGGAGGGGAGAGGGGGAGGCTGAAAGGTCACAATAGAGGAATTTAATTTCCAATTCCTTGACCTTTTCTGCTATCCCTTGACAGGGGCTGGTTGTTTGGGACAAACCTTACACACCTCCTTTGGTGACCTTCCCCACTTAGGTCAGTGTGTCTAATTTCGGAATAGGGANAAAATCGGAGGGGTTAGGGGGAGGCTGAAAGGTCACAATAGAGGAATTTAATTTCCAATTCCTTGACCTTTTCTGCTATCCCTTGACAGGGGCTGGTTGTTTGGGACAAACCTTACACACCTCCTTTGGTGACCTTCCCCACTTAGGTCAGTGTGTCTAATTTCGGAATAGGGAGCTCTTACTGAGTTTGACCCTAAAATTCTTCGATAGGCAGTGGGCCACTGTAGGATTACTTTGAGAAGGCCACAGATCCACAATCAATCTACTGTGGACTACCACTGCAAGAATCGAAGAAATTTAATAATTCTTTTTATTTTAAGCATTCAAATGTAAATTTAACATGTTTTTTCCTATTTACAGCTTGATAAAGGTATAATTTGTATTCACTAAGATGTACGGAATGTATGGTTTTTATAATGTTCAGGTGTATAGTTTGATGAGTTTTGATAGCTGCGAACACTTTTCAAGCAATTACTGCAATCAAGATAACAGAACCTTTTTCGTATCTCTGCTGCCTTTGCTATCTAGCCCTGCACTCACCCTCTCCTACCGCCTTCAACCACTGATCTGCTGTGTAATATCCTAGAAGCAGTTGCATTTTTTTTTAATTTTAATTTTTTTTTCATCATCAGGTGACATTTTCTACTAGTTTAAATAAATGGAAGCATCCATTGTGTCTGAGTTCCTTTACTTAGCATAATGATTTACCATGGCCTTTGTCATGACTGAGCTTCCCAGGTGGCGCTGGTGGTAAAGAACCCACCTGCCAATGCAGGAGACGTCAAGAGTTGAGGGTTTGATCCCTGGGTGGGAAAGATCTCCTGGAGGCTGGAACGGAGACCCACTCCAGTATTTTGCCTGGAGAATTCCATGGAGTCTGGCATGCTACAGCCCACAAGGTTGCACAGAAGCGGACATAACTGAAGGGACTTAGCATGCAGGTCTTGTCTTCATTACTGTAGTAAATAGTAAGTTTTGAAACTGAGTAGTGTAAGTCTACCTTTTTCTTTTAAAAAAATCAGTTTAGCTATTTTAAAACATTTGAATTTGTGAGTACAATTTAGAATAAGCTTGTAATTTCTAGAAAAAAAAAGTCTGCTGTAATTTTGATTGGGAAGGCATGAAATCTATAGATCTATTTGGGGAGAATTACCATTTTAACAATATTGTCTTGCAGTTATGAACATAGTCCCTAAATTTATGGTAATTAATTTCTCTTAGCAGTGTTTTGTAATTATCAGTGTAGAGATTTTGGACATATTTTGTTAAATTAACTCCTAAGTACTTTATGTGTTTTTTCCCAATTGTTTGATGTTAGGATATAAAAATGCTATTGAGTTTGTATATTGCCCTGGTATTGTACAACCTAGACAATTCATTCATTAGTACTAGTAATTGTTTTGTGGATTCCTTGAGATTTTTAACATTGAAATCACATCATCTGCAAATAGGGACAGTTTTACTTTTTCCTTTCAGTTTTTTTAAAAAGTATTTATTGACTGATTTTGGCTGTGTTGTCTTACTTGTGGCATGCAGAATCTTTCCTGCCTTGTTTGCGATCTTTTGCATGGATTCTCTAGTTGTGGCACGCATGCTCCAGAGGTGTGGCCTCAGTAGTTGTAGCACACCAGCTCAGTAGCTCCGCTGGCACTGAGGGATCTTAGTTTCCCAACCAGGGATCAAACCTGCATCCCCTGCATTGCCAGGCAGATTCTTAGCCACTGGACCACCTGGGAGGTCCCTCCTTTTCAGTTTTTATTCCTTTTCCCTGCCATGTTGCAATGGCAAGTACCTACAATACAACGTTGAATATATATAGTAAGAGTTGAGGCATTTTTGCCTAGCTTTCAGTTTTAGGGGGAAAGCAAAAATAAAGTATTCGCTGCAGGTTTTTTAAAAAATTTCTCTTAATCAGATTGACCATGTTCACTATGCTTCATAGCTTTCCTAGAGTTATTTACTTATTTTTATCACAAAAAATGTTGAATTTTGTCATGTGATTTTCTATTATCTGTTTAAATGATCTTTTTTTTCTCCTTTGTTAATGTTGTGAGTTATATTGATGTTTAATGTTAAATCAGTTTTTCAACTCTGGGGGTAAACTACGTTATTAGGATATAGTATTCTTTTCAAAAATATATTTTTGGATTTATCTGCTTTTTTATTTAAAATTTTTGCATCTGTGTTTATGAGGGATATTAGTATGTAATTTTCCTTTTTAAAAAGAATGTCTTTGTCAGGTTTGGTATGGTAGTAGGATTATGTAAATCTCAAAAAATGAGTTCCTTCCTCTCTTTTCTGAAAATATTTGTGTAAGACTGATGTTATTTCTTTCATGAGTGGGGTTTGAGGGAACTATCTGGGCCTGGAAATTTCTTTGTGGTAAGATTTTGATAAAAAATATATTAATTCAGATTTTCTGTTTCTTTAATTTTAGTAAGTTGTTTTCAGAGATTAACCCACTTCATCTTAATTATTGGATTTATTGGCATTAAGTTATCATATTCTCTTATCATCCTTTACTATCTTGAAGATCTGTTGTGAACATCCTTTTTTCATTCCTTTTATAGATGATTTTGTTCTCTTTTGTTTTTGGACAGTCTAGCTAGGGGATTATAAAAATTTTATTGATTTTTTTTTTTTTTAAGAACCAGCTCAATTGTTTTTCTGGCTTCTATTATTTGATTGATATATGTCTTTGTACTTATATTCTTCTGTTTACTTTGTGTATATTTTACTCCTCTTTTTCTAGATTCTTAAAGTAGAAACTTAGGTTGTTGATTTTAGACCTATTTTTCTTTTTGATTTAAGCATTTAAAATATACTTTTCCTTCTAATCAGTGCTTTAGCTGTGTCCCACACATTGATATACTGTATTTTCACTATTACTTAGTCTAAAATATTTCCTAAGATTCAGTAATTTTTTTGTATTGTTTTATTATTTGTTAACTTTTTATTACACCTTTTTGTATTACTTTAAAAAAAATGTGTCTTATGGGAATTCTCTGGTGGTCCAGTGGTTAGGACTCCACCTTTTCACTGGGGTGGCCTGGATTCAGTCCCTGGTCAGGGAACTAAGATTCTGCAAGTCATATAGTGTGGCCAAGAAAAAAAAAGTGTTTCTCTAGGAGTTACAATACTTTGGCCACCTGACGCTAGGAAAGATTGAGGGCAAGAGGAGAAGGGAGCAACAGAGAATGAGATGGTTGGATAGCATCACTGACTCAATGGACATGAGTTTGAGCAAATTCCAGGAGATAGTGAAGGACAGGGAAGCCTAGCGTGCAATAGTTTATGGGGTCGCAAAGAGTCAGACATGCTTAGTGACTCAACAACAACAAGGAATTACAATATATACCCTTAGTATTTCATGGTCTAGAGTTAATATTGAACTAGTTCACATAAAGTGCAGAAATATTAACAGCCATAGCTCCCTGATTAGCTGCTCAGTGGTGTCTGATTCTTGGTGACCCCATGGACTGAAGCCCACCAAGCTCCTCTGTCTATGGAATTCTCCAGACAAGAATGCTGGGTGGGTAGCCATTCCCTTCTCCAAGGGATCGTCCCAACCCAGGGATTGAACCTGGGTCTCTTGCACTGCAGGCAGATTCTTTATGGTCTGAGCCATGAGGGAAGCCCCAGAGTTCCCTTACCCACCCCCATTCCAGTCTCTTTAGTGTTGCCATATGCATTACATCTGTGCATAGAGATACTCCACAAGACAATGTTGTAATGTGTATACTTGTTAAATATACACAGATATTTGCCATTTCTGATCTTCTTCATTCATTCCTGAAGAATTTGATTTTCCACTGATAAGAATTTTCTTTCAGTCTAAAGCTTTCTTTAGCATTTGTTACAGTTTTAGTCTGCTGGTGAGTTATTCTCTTAGTTTTCCTGTATCTTAGCTGAGTCTTCATTTTGTTTTCATTTTTTTAAAGAATATACTTGGTAGATATCTAATTCTGGATTGGCACCTTTTTTGTCTTTTAGCATGTTACGAATCTTGTTTCACTTTCCTGCAGTCTCAGGGGTGTTCAGGGGGAAGTTCATGGTCATTTGAATTATTTCCCTTTAATTAATGTGTTGTTTTTCTATTTCCTTCAATATTTTATGTTTGTGTTTGGTTTCCAGCAGCTTACATGTAATTTTCTTTATCTAGCTTGGCATAATGAAAGCCTCTTTGTTATAAACTTTTTGAATCTATAAATTTATGTATTTCTCGAAATTTGGGATGTTTGCAGAGATCATTTCTTCAAATATTTTTCCACCCTATTCTCCTCCCTCCTTTTGGGCTAACAGTAATCCATGTGTTAGAGCTTTTGATATTTTCTCACAAGGCTCTGAGGACTTCTTTTTCTCAAAACTTTTTTCTCTCTCTTTTAAATATTGGATAATTTCTGTTAATTTATCTTCTAGTTTACTGACTCTTTCTCTAACATCCTCACTCCACTAGTCAAATTTTTATTGACAAATATTTTTTTCAGATATAAAATTTCTATTTCTTTCTCTTCTAAGATTTTGTCTTTTTATTCCTCTTTAACATATTTTCCTTTACTTCATTGAGTATAGTTATAATAGTTGCTATAAAGTCCTTGTTTAATAATTTCAACCTCTGGGTCATCTCTGAACTGGTATTAATTATCTTTGCCCTTGACATTGGGTCACATTTTCCTGGATCTTTTTATGCAAAGTATTTTCTTATTATATTCCTGGACACTGTGAATGTTTGTGTAAACTCTGGGTTCTGTTGTAGCTCTCTGAAGAAGGTTTATTTTTTTCATTTTTTCAGTTCATTTTTTATTTTCATTTACTTTTTTTCACTTCATTTAGAAAACATTTTAGATTAATAGTGAAAATACAATATATCAAAATGTGTGGGATACAGCTAAAGCACTGATTAGAGGGAAAAGTACAGCTTAAATGCTTAAACCAAAAAAAGGAAATTCACCAGGTTAGACTCACTGTAAGCTCTGTTTCATTCTCTGTGATTGAAAGAAAGTGAAGTCGCTCAGTCCTGTCCGACTCTTTGTGACCCCGTGGACTGTAGCCTACCAAGCTCCTCTGTCCATGAGATTCTCCAGGCAAGCATACTGGAGTAGGTTGCCATTTCCTTCTCCAGGGGATCTTCCCGACCCAGGGATGGAACCTGGGTTTCCCACATTGGAGGCAGACGCTTTAACCTCTGAGCCACCAGGGAAGGAGGTTGAGTTCAGCTAAATCTCAGCTCAGCTCTTTAAGCCTTTGCTTCTGTTTCCTGTATGATTTTTAATCAGCACAATATGTCCTAATAACTGTTACTGAGCTTGGAGTTTCCACATGTGCAGGGTTCAGAGGTCAGTCTAGACTTGTATGGCGTTTAGACACAGAAGTGGGCGATTGACTTCTCAGACTCTCTTTCCTCTGGAATTTCTCTCTCACTCCACAGTGGTGGTTGTTGTCTGGACTCTTTTCTCGAATTCCTCTAGCCAGAAGTCTGGCAAGAAAAGATCAAACATGGAGAGGAAAAAACAGGCAGAAAGAGCTTTTAGCTGTTCTAGTACCTATTATGTATTTATGTATATGTATATATATATATATTTTGTATGTATGTATGAGTATTCACAAGGGGTATGGACATACTTTAGGTACTGGTTATAAAGAGTTAACTAAGTTAAGCTTTTATAGTTACTGAAATTTCTGTGAGTCTAAGAATACTGGATTGGGTAGCCGTTCCCTTCTCCAGGGGATCTTTCCCACTCAGGAATCAAACCTGGGTCTCCTGCATTGCAGGCAGATTCTTTACCAGCTAAGCTACCAGAGAAGCCTCTGAATAGTTTAGAAAAACATCTTTTTGGAACTTGAAGACAGCGTTTCTCTATTTTCTTTATCATTTTTAACCAGCATGATATGTGTCAATTATTATTATTGATATTACTAGGATTAAAGGCAGGAAAGCATGTATTATAGAAAATGTGGGATAATAGAAAAAATTGCTATTATCCCATTTCTTAGCAAAATCATTAAAATATTTGTATATTTCCTTTTGGACTTTTTAATAAATTATCAGTGGGCAGACAGATCTCATTTCTACCAGTGATGTTTCAAAAGCCAATGTGATTTTCAGAATACTTTTATGTTCCTTGCAATACTGAAGATTTTACTAGATGAGATATGCTGTCTTTGGACATTTCTTTTGGAATTTTGGTGCTATGTATTGTGAGTTGATGTTGGTGTGAAATTTAGGAACTGAATTGAGATATTTGACTATGAACTCAACTTAAATCTTATCCTTAATGGGTCACTGTTCCCACCGAGGTGCTGATATATAGGTGACTATTTGTAGGAGGTGGTCAAGGACAAGTAATTCCAATAACCAGCTGGAGCTTTGGCTCAGTTCCCCAGGTAATACTCCGCTGGACTAAGACTCCTTGCCCTGTGTGAAGTGTTCATGTGGCTTGGAACCAAGTCATCTGGTAGTCTGCTTTATTTATTTCTGCTTTAGAGTCTAGAGCAGAGTTCTGGATCTTCTGTTCTAACAGAAGGAACAACCAAACCTGCAAGAACCAGAGAGCAACCTGTCTCAGAGTCTAGAGAATTCATGCAGGCAGCCCTCCCTGGGCCTTTAGCTCTTTTGGTCTGGGAGCTTATGTCTGAACGACTTTGTGAGAAAGGAGAGAAGACTGGCCCTTGGACTCTCTGACTACTTCACTGCTCAGGCATTGAACATCCTGGCAGTGGAGTAAGGAAAAGGCAGTTTTCAACACTTGGGAAGGAAGAAGAGGGTGAAATTACTGCTCATTCTGTCCCATTCAAAGTGTAGGGTAAACAGTCAACCTGGATTGTGAGCAGCAGGTGTGACACTGTATGTTAATTTTAATACTTCCTTCTTTTGGGACAGCGACATTATTTTTCCTTGAGTATCTCCAAATCAGAACTAGGCTCTTTTATTTATTTTTTTGTAATGCTAGCAAAAAAAAAAAAAAAGTGAACCTGTTGTTTTCCCATGAGATTGGATGTTTAAAAATCATTTTACATATTTTGTAGTGTTAAGGGGTGGATAGGGACTATGAAAACGCTGGCTCTGATGGCCTGGGCCATTTGCATTGGGATACCACCTTCCTTGAAAACACAATAGAAATTCCATTTCCCACGGTTTCATTTTTACATATAAAGAACAACTTTCCTATGCGGAACTCTAGGGAAGGTACTGAGAAAAGTTAAACAATGACCACTTGTTAAACTTCAATAGCAAACCTAGGGCCTGAGAGAAGTTGGAAAGGAATACAAAGCAGGAACTAAGAAATAAAAGGGAAGTGCAGTTGAGAGAGTCAAATCAGATTCCCATCAGGTACTAATGTCTTTCTGGTCTGTGCTCTGTTCCAGTTAACTACCTTTCAGTCTTTTGTAGGAAGAAACGCAGATGGTGTCAGGATGAGCATGTTACCACCTGTGCAGACAATAAACAGCCACAATACTATGAGGGAGGTTATACAGAAGTTTTTAAACAAGGAAACTTCCTTAAGGGCTTTAGAAGTCATTTCTAATGTTCATATTCTATGGCTTGGAAAAGAGGCAACAGATTATTATTTTCATTTTTTAGTAAGAAATCTTGTTACTGATAGGATGAAATTGTCCAAGGTGTAGTCAGTGGTGGAACTGGGTGGAGAAAGAAAGCCTACTGATTCTGAAATTAGAGCTCTGTCATATAGCAGGGTCTTGGATTTGAGAACCAACAGTGACAATTTTAGTGATTACAAGCAATATGGCTATATCTAGAGGCTAAATAGGATGTTTTCTTCATATAACCCATTCAATTCAGTTGCTCAGTTGTGTCAGACTCTTTGTGACCCCATGGACTGCAGCACACCAGGGAACCCTGTCCATCACCAACTCCTGGAGCTTGCTCAAACTCATGTCCATCACGTTGATGATGCCATCCAACCCATCAAACCATCTCATCCTCTGTCATCCGCTTCTCCCGCTTCAGTCTTTCCTAGCATCAGGGTCTTTTCAAATGAGTCAGTTCTTCGCATCAGGTGGCCAAAGTGTTGGAGCTTCAGCTTCAGCGTCAGTCCTTCCAACGAATATTCAGGATTGATTTCCTTTAGGATTGACTGGCTGGATCTCCTTGCAGTCCAAGGGACTCTTAAGAGTGTTCTCCAACACCACAGTTCAAAAGCATCAATTCTTTGGTGCTCAGCTTTCTTTATAGTCCAACTCTCACATCCATACATGACTATTGGAAAAACCATAGCTTTGACTAGACGGACCTTTGTTGGTAAAGTAACGTCTCTGCTTTCTAATATGCTGTCTAGGTTGGTCATAGCTTTTCTTCCAAGGAGCCAAGTGTCTTTTAATTTCATGGCTACAGTCACCATCTGCAGTGATTTCTGAGCCCCCCAAAATAAAGTCTCTAACCATTTCCACTGTTTCCCCATCTGTTTTCCATGAAGTGATGGGACCAGATGCCATGGTCTTAGTTTTCTGAATGTTGAGTTTTAAGCCAACTTTTTCACTGTCCTCTTTCACTTTCATCAAGAGGCTCTTTAGTTCTTCTTTGCTTCCTGCCATAAGGGTGGTGTCATCTGTGTATCTGAGGTTATTGATATTCATTCTCCCTCCAGTCTTGATTCTAGCTTGTGCTTCATCCAGCCCGGCATTTCACATGTGTACTCTGGGTACCAATTAAATAAGCAGGGTGACAATATACAGCCTTGGCATATTCTCATGTAGCCCAGACTGCATGATAAATGAAGAAATCTAATTGTAAAAATAACCCTTTTATGAGCTGATATAAAAGAAACAACCAAGAAATGTGGATACTTGGTAAGCAAAGAAATGCAAGTAACATAAGAAAATGTTTCTTTCCATATTTGTCTTAAGTCCATTGTAAAAAATGAAAAAGTGAAAGTGTTAGTCATGTCAGACTTTTTGGGACCACGTGGACTATACCCAGCCAGGTTCCTTGTCCATGAAATTCTCCAGGCAAAGACTACTGGAATGGGTAACCATTTCCTTTTCCAGGGTGTCTTCCTAGTCTGAGGATTGAACCCAGGTCTCCTATATTGCAGGCGGATTCCTCACAGTCTAAGCCATCAGAGAAGCCCATTATATTTTGGCATAAAATGAGATAAAACCCTTCACTCTCCCCCATAGTCAACCAATTGTCTCAGCATAATCTATTGAATGATTCTTCTTTTATCATCATTTAATGCTGCCATTATAATATTACCCATATTATTATTAATTATTTTGCTCACTCAGTCTACATATTGATTCTATCAGCAGTGTTTCCATTTTAATTCTTTACATACATATGAGTTTTTAATTATCTTGTTGGATAACACTCCCTCATTTCTCTTTCCAAAACTGTGGCCAATCTATCTTGTTTATTACTTCATATAAATCCAGAATTAGTTTCCAAATTTCAAAATATCATGTTTCAATTTTGTTTATGATGGGATTAAACCAGTACAGTATTTCGGGAAGATCTGATAAAATGAAAATATTCAGTCTTCTTACCGAGGAATACCAAAATCACTGCAGATGGTGATTGCAGCCATGAAATTAAAAGATGCTTACTCCTCGGAAGGAAAGTTATGACCAACCTAGATAGCATGTTGAAAAGCAGAGACATTACTTTGCCAACAAAGATCCGTCTAGTCAAGTGTATGGTTTTTCCTGTGGTCATGTATGGATGTGAGAGTTGGACTGTGAAGAAAGCTGAGCCCCGAAGAATTGATGCTTTTGAACTGTGGTGTTGGAGAAGACTCTTGAGGGACCCTTGGACTGCAAGGAGATCCAACCAGTCCATTCTGAAGGAGATCAGCCCTGGGATTTCTTTGGAAGGACTGATGCTAAAGCTGAAGCTCCAGTACTTTGGCCACCTCATGCAAAGAGTCGACTCATTGGAAAAGACTCTGATGCTGGGAGGGATTGGGGGCAGGAGGAGAACGGGCCAACAGAGGATGAGATGGCTGGATGGCATCACTGACTCGATGGACGTGAATCTGAGTGAACTCTGGGAGTTGGTGATGGACAGGGAGGCCTGGCATGCTGCAGTTCATGGGGCCGCAAAGAGTTGGACACAACTGAGCAACTAAACTGAACTGAACTGAACTGAACGAAGGAATATTAACTGCCTGCTTAGTGGAGTCTTTCCTTTATGTCCTTCAGTTAAAATTAAAACATTTCATTCATGCAGTTTCAGCACATTCCTTATGTTTATTCCTAGACATTTACTCCTTCAAATAAATTATACATGGAATTTTGCCATCATGCTTTTGGTATAAAGGAAGATTTCTTTTTGTATAAATTTTAAAAATTTAAATACTTTTCAGACCTCAATTATAATTCTAAACAGTTCTTTAGTGCTTAGATTTTCTATGTAAATAATCATATTTGCAAGTAATGATGGTATTCCTGAGGTATTTTTACTTTATTATTTTATTTTCAAAGAACTTTGGCCTTGGGTTTTCTAAGAAATCATTAGTTTCTTTAATTTATTATTTTCTGCTTTTATTTCATTGCTTTACTCTTATTTCTTGACACTCTCCTCTCCTTGGCTTCTGTGGAAACTTCTCATTTTCCCAGCTCTTCCCACCTCCCAACTGTGAGAGTACCAAAGCATGTCATCAGCCCGTCTGAATTTGTATTTCTTGTTATCTTGGCTTTCGGTAATGATCTCGGAGCTCTCCAGATCTGAAAATTCACCTGTAATCATAGATGGCTGGCTCTGCTGAATAGTATGCTTTTTTTTTTATTATTGTGATAATAAATGTGACATAAAATTTACCATCTTAAACCATTTTTAAGTGTAAAGTTCAGTGAATAGCAACAGCTTTATTACACACCTGGTTATGACCCAGACTTTATCAAAGTGATTCAAAGTTGCTATTTTATTTATTCCCAGTCATTGGCCACATCCTACCAGTTTTACCTTATAGAGTCTTTTCACTCTGCTCTGTTACCAAAACTAGGCCTTAGGCCTTACCTACTCTTACTTGCCCTCTCTCTCTTTCTACTTTCTCCCACCCCAAGCCCTGGATCCTATCACGCCACTGTTCTGTTAAATGTTTTTGAGTAGTTTCCAGTNTCCTACCAGTTTTACCTTATAGAGTCTTTTCACTCTGCTCTGTTACCAAAACTAGGCCTTAGGCCTTACCTACTCTTACTTGCCCTCTCTCTCTTTCTACTTTCTCCCACCCCAAGCCCTGGATCCTATCACGCCACTGTTCTGTTAAATGTTTTTGAGTAGTTTCCAGTAGACCACAGAAAAAGTACAAACACCTGGCATTCAAGGCCTCCTGATCTCACTGCAGCCTAGCTTGTGGCTGATCACCTCTTTCCTTTCCTACACCCGCTCTGTTTCCTGTCAGAGGTAGAGACAAGTGGGTAAGAAATGGAGACACCCTGGACCAGCTGGAGAAGGGAAAGGGAAATTGTTGTCCTGCCACAAGAGTAAGGGTTGGCCCCTCCATTGCCAGAGCCTTCATTTTATTTCCCCTCAGAGAAACTGCAAATCTGCACTTTTATATGAAAATCTCTCAATTTAAAATTGTTAGCTATGAGTTAATATTTCTGAAAAGCTCAGAGAAATTGAAAAGCGTGCTTGCAAGTAGGATCCAGGCTACTGCTGACCTCTGATCTCTCTTCTTGGCAGGATTACTTTAGGTTTACTTTGCCTGTGTGGAGCGTCGTCCCTCTTGCCTGGAAATGGGACACTACAGTACAGTCGAGAGAAATACTAAAATACACTCAATAGAAGTTTCAGAAAATCTTCACCGTAAAAATGTACTAAAAGTTTTTCATTGTTACTGTGAAAAGGCCAGTAGTTTAAAATGATATGTTAAAAATGATAGATCATTTTAGTAGTATCATTATGATTTAGTAGTAAATCCTTTAAATCGTAGATTTAAAATGATATGAATGAATGCTGCCCAATGGTGCCTCAGTTAAGCACAGTGAGCGTTCTACCATGAAAAGCTTTCTTGAACTGGAATTTTATTTATCAATAGTTTTCATGTATGTGTGTATGTATATATATATGTATGTATATATATAAATATAAATTTATTGTTATTTCACAGGACAAATCAGTCAGGATGTCCACGATTTCAAAGCACTTTGGACTGAAATACAAAGAAGAATCGTACATTTTTAAAGAGCTGGAGAAGGTTCGCAAGGATACCAAAAAGGAATTTCTCCGAATCAAGGAGAAGTTGGCCGCCAAGCCAGCGGTGGATGAAATCCCCGTCTTTGGCCTCCGGGTCCCCAGCCCGGCCCGGCATGCGGCTGAGGGGAGCGCTTCTCGCGTCGGATCCCCAAAACCAGCAGGCTCCCCTCGGGTTAAACGTCGTGCGCGCCCAACTGCAACCCTCCCGCAGCCGGTGCCCCGAAGTGCCCCGCGACCCCCGGGCCCGAGGGAGGTGGCCGCTCCCGGGAAGGGCCGGCCCTTCCGCCCCCAGGACTTCTACTTGCGGAGCTCCGCGTTCCTCCGGCACCGGCCCCAGAAGCCGCCGGTCATCGCGCCCAGGGCCGGCACGTCCAGACCCGTGGTCCTGATGCCACTGCGCGTGCCCACGGGTAAGGCCAGGGCGCACCGGGGCTCCAGGAGCCCCCCGCCGGCGGACTCCAAGCCCGTGCTCGACCCGGCCCGGGGGCGCGTGGCCAGTCTGGAGCCGGCTCAGCTCGCTGAGGTCGGCCAGGCCAGAGAGAGGCTGCCCGACCCCCTTTCCAGCGACGAGGGAGACGCGGAGGCGGCTGGCCGGCGAAAGAGAGTGAGGATTAACACCTGCTTCCTGCGCGAGGACTCGAGTGTCGAGTCGCGGGAGGCCCCAGGGTCCGCTTCCAAAACCGACCGCGAGAGCACCTCGCCGAGCGACTCCCGGGAGGCCACCCCGCACGCCCCGCAGCCAGTGCGTGCGATCCCCAAGTCCATCGAGGAGATCATCGCCTCGCTGCAGTCCGAGGCCCAGCTGGCCTCCGACCAGACCATCAAAGAGCTCATCCAGAGCGTCCTGGGACAGAACTACGACATTAAAATGGAAGTAGGTGATCCAGAATGGGGGTCTTATTTCTTCTGGATAAATTTCATTTCAGGATTCAGACATAAAATCGTGCATATCGTGTGTTCTAAGCTAGACAAGCTTGAAAAGCTAAAAAGTGCTCGGGTATTAATCAGGGTCTTTGAATTTTCCATCGAGGTAGTATATCCTTTTAGAAAAGTGAAAATAATGGAAAGGATATGTCAGAAACTGGTACAAAGAACATTAGTTCTTTGACCCGAGTAATACATCACTGGTAACCTTTCCTTTCAAAGTCTTTGTGATTATTTAGTATTGATTTGGTTAATGTTTCATCCGAAAGACTCGGTCTTTGGTACAGTTTATTAACAGTGAATCTGTATCTTAAGAAGATCAATATATTACTAACAAGTTGTATTTATAAGAGTTTTGGTCCATTTTCAGTGAAAGTCATTCTCTTAAAATATGTTTTAAAAATTTACTTTCTAGGTCTTCTCAGTTATATGGACTATAAGTGATGATTTGTCCCAAGGACAAGCCCATCAGGTGGATACCCAGAAGAGCCCTGTTTTACATAAGAGGCTTTCTAGCTTTAGTGAGTTTAAAAGGATTGCCTCCCAGTTGAGCAGCTAAGGCAGAACAGAGCTGGGCGTCCACCCCAGCCAGTCATACCCCAGAGAAGAGAATGGGATCGTGCCAGGACTGCCTGTTTGTTGATAGTGATGTGAACCCAGCAGGGAGCAAAGCTAGATAGGGTCCCAGTTCATTATTTAGACTTAGTTCTAAACAGGGACATTCAAAGTAGAAAAAATAATAGGGGAGTCTAAGTCCCATACACACAGAGAGAGAGGGAGAGAGGGAAGGAGGAAAGGAAAGAGGTGTGTGGTTTTTTTTTGAGAATGGTAATTATAATGACACTTAGGAGGGAAGAAGATTCTATTACTCTTCTTGGCTGCAGCGCCAAACCTCTTGTTAGTACACAGAATACTGCTGCCACATTATGTCTTCAAAATAGTTTCAGCCCAGAATATACTCTTGGCTGTGATTTAAGGAATGTGATCCTAAAGCCCATTAGGGAAACAAAAACGTGTAAGGACAAGAGTCCCCAGTGTCGTCTTTGACCTGCAGTTTGTAGGCAGAATGGGACAAATGTTTTCAAGTAAGATCCACACCTCCCTGCGGTTACTGAACAAGACCAGCCTGACTGTTCAGGCTGTTTCAAAATGAGTACTTCTAATTAAGTTTCCTGTGGATCTAACAGGAAAAGGAATCAGGGATACACACACTGGAGAGCCCAAACGGAGAGAACAAAGGCCTCGTTGCCTGCCCCTGTGAGAAGGAACTCTGTAACATAATCAAGGCACGTGACATGAAGAGGGGCCTGTATTGGAAGCCAGCTCAGAGGTCCTATACAGTTGGGGAAAATTACACTTTTAGAGCAAGGGCCCATAAAGAAAATGCGTTTTGAAGGGTTCAAATAGAACAGAATATAAGAAGGGAGAGTATCAATGATGATCGGCCCCAGGACAGTGAATTCTGTTCTTTCTGATATTCCACTTCTCTTGTGTATCCTTTTCTGGTGCTTCAGTTACCAGAACTGCTTTATGTAGGAGAGTGGTTTGGAGGATTAGGGTCAGAAGCCAGCGTCACTAGCTAGCCCCACATTGTAAGACTTTGTTGTTCAGTTGCTAAGTCATGTCCAACTCTTTGTGACCCCATGGATTGCAGCACACCAGGCTTCCCTGTCTTCACCATCACCCAGAGCTTGCTCAAACTCATATCCATTGATTTGGTGGATACATCCACCCATGTAATTCTCTGTGTCCCCTTCTCCTCCTGCCGTCACTCTTTCCCACCATCAGGGTCTTTTCCAGTGAGTTGGCTCTTCGCATCAGGTGGCCAAACTATTGGAGCTTCAGGTTCAGCATCAGTCCTTCCAGTGAATATTCAGGGTTGATTTCCTTTAGGATGGACTGGTTGGATCTCCTTGCAGTTCAAGGGACTCTCAAGACTTGGCCAGTTTCAAATGCCTTAGTCCCACCCCTGCCTTCCATTGTACTGATTTTTTGGATAGCTAGTTTTTGTTCTTGCTTTTAAACTTTTGCCTCTGTGCCCCGTCTCCCCATTCCCGCAACAATTCCAGAAGATGGAGCTTTGCATTATTTTGGTCTCAGAAGTTTTATTAGGGTGAGAAGAGAACAGTGGGGTATTTGTTGAAATGGTTGTGACTGGGTAGGTGAGGGATAGCAATGAAAATGCAAGTAAAAGTGGTGTCTAAATTATGATTCTAAAAATCCTTAAGATTATAAAGGCCACTGGCTTTAAACGTTTGGAGTTTATATAAACAACGTTCTCTCCATAATAAGCAAGGGATATGGTTCTTCACTTTAGATGTCTTAATTTGGAGCCAATCCCTTGAGGGAAAGTCAAGGGATAAGACAGTCTTGGCAAGACGTGCTATCTTTGTTTAGAGCTCCGGCAGGGCCCTTCCAGACCAAGCATTCAGAGTTCCACAAACAATTACATAGGCCAGAAGGTGCTCAGAATACCTGAAGATTAAACTCAGCTGTCAAATGTAGGTCAAACATCTAAACCAAGGTTTCTCAACCTAGGCACTTAACTTTTTGGTTTGAATAATTCTTCATTGTGGGTGGCTGTCCTGTAATTGTAGGATGTTTAGAATTATCTTTGGCCTCTACCCAGTAGATGCCAGTAGTAAGATCCTCTCATCATCCTCGCTACCACCAAATCATAACAATTGAAATATCTCTAGATGTTGCCAAATGAGACCAGGGGGAGAAGGGCATAATCACCCCTCCCGCCCCCTCATCCTCCCAACCAGCTGAAAACTGGTGGCTTAAATAATAAGCACACACCATGGCAGGAGGAATAGAAATGTTATAAGGTCCTATGTTTGTTTTATTGAGGAATTCAATATTACCACTCGCAAATTACATTCTAAGTATATGAGACTGAATCAAATTTAGAGACTTCCTTCCAGATGTTAATTGAGAATGAAGGAATCCTTGCTTTTGTCATGTGTGTTGTTTTTGGCCATATAGCTCAAAAGAAGAAATGGCTTAAAATGACCCAGGTAAGAGAGAATTCATGTCCCTGGGTCTTTATAAACAAATAACTCACAAGCAAATGTTTTGTCATAAAATTTGTGCCTGCTTTAACTTTAGGGAAGATGAAATAGACATACTTCTCCCTCTTCTTCCTGCTAAGTAAGTAAGTAAGTATTTTAGTCGCTCAGTCGTGTCTGACTCTTTGCGACCCCATGAATCGCAGCACGCCAGGCCTCCCTGTCCATCACGAACTCCCGGAGTTCACTCAGACTCANGTAACCATATACAGCCTTGACGTACTCCTTCCCCAATTTTGAATCAGTCCATTGTTCCATGTCCAGTTCTAACTGTTACTTCTTGACCTGCCTATAGATTTCACAGGAGGCAGATAAAGTGGTCTGATACTCTCATCTCTTCACGAATTTTCCACAGTGTGTTGTGATCCACACAGTCAAAGGCTTTAGTGTTGTCAATGAAACAGAAGTAGGTTTATCCTTCTACATTTATCTTAATTCTTTAGTGTAAATATTAATGCTAAATAAATTATTTGATATAAATGTGTATACATACATACATATGTAGGTTTTTTTTTAAGTAAAAATAACCTATGGTACACATTATTCTGCAGCTTACTTTTTGACACATATCAGTGGACATGTATACTTTTTAATTTATTATTTTTTTTAATTGCTGCATATTATTCCATAGTATTTAAACATTTCTTGGCTCTTTGCTCTTCAAATTTTATCTTTCCCTATCCTAGGAACAAAGTTTTGCTCCACTGGAGTTATAAATCAAAGAACCTACCAGGATCTGGGCAAAGAAAAGCCATCTATTGTTTGACTGTCACAGGTACAATTGGGAGGGACTAGTTTGGGCAAATCTTTTCTCTACAGAGTGACAAACACATTTATTATACTTTTCTCTTTATATTCTCTTTGTGCATTACTTTATTCTCACAGACGTAACAGCTTAAACTAGTAAAAATGATGTAATGATTAAGAAGTTTCTTGATTTACATTTTTTTTTCTGTGAAGTTTTAAAATGTCTCAGATATCATTCGGATGCCTTCAATAAATGCAAAATGTTCATGTGTTTAATTTCAGTTGATTTTAAAAGTTGGAAAATAATATTTTTATTTGTTCTTGAGAAAAAAATTCTTATTCCTTTAGCTGGCTTGGTTGTAATAATGATTTTGAACCAAGCTAGAAGTTGTTCCTTTAAGATAAACTTCTTTGTTGGATACAAATGTGTTTTATTTTCCATGAGCATTTTTTTTTTAAGACTGAAATACAGAGTTACTTGAAAAATGAAATGTTAATTTATTGTGGAATTCAGATGTACTTTTCTTCTGATTCTTAGTACAGATACTGCCCAGCAGTGATTTTTTTCTTTTGCCTGTTTGGGTAATAGTCTCGTAATTTAGACTATAAAGGACAAATACATTTGAATGTATTGAGAGTAATTCAGTTTCACATATCCCACAGTTTTGAGTACATATGGGATAAAATGAAGAATTTTTAAATGTTAGTGAAATAATTGCTTTTTTCTGGCTATGTCAGGTACAATTATTTGGATATTTAGGACAAAGACTTTCCCCCTTTGTGGATTGTTATTTTAATACATAACAGTTTTAACTTTGGTTTCCTAAAGTAGACCTTTTTAATGCTTTTACATTTTAATGGCTAGTCTAAGCCCTTAGAATCTCTTTAAGCGGGTGGTGAGGCGCAGCTGATAAATAGCATATTTAAAATCCAGCACGAATCACTACCTCAACATTGTGAAATTCAAATATATTTTAAGGGTAATTTTTGTGATATCAATTCATGATTTTTATGTTCTGTGTAAAATGAGAGGAGAGAGTTCATGTAGTTTAAAGAAGCTTAAAAAAACTAAAGTTGCTATCAAGGCTTAGAATAATATGGCTACCTTGAGAGCAGCGGAACCAACTGAATGTGCCAGCTAGGTTACATAGTGACTTAGTATACACAGTAAGAGGCTTATTTTTTACTACTGAAAACTACAGTATTGGGTTGTGGGTTAAGTCAGTTATTCTGTAGCTGGAAACAGCCTGAAGCTAGGCAGTTGTATTATTTAGAGTGCCTGTTTTTAACACATAATGGGTAAATATATGACTTTTAAGGATGGGTAGATAAGCAGTTTTGATAATAAAATCAAAATCTTGAGAACCAGTGAGCCACAATCATGCGTCTTTCATCCCAAATGGAAGTAATTCATTGGACGAGGCAGCACACTGTCCAGCTGGGCTGACTATGTATATCATTTTGGGGAGCATATTATTTTACAAGTACCTTTTCTTTAGTCCACTGTAAAGTACACTGCACTTTGGTCTTACTGTAATAGAGAGGGGTGGCTTGACAGAATCAGTCATACTTATTATCTTTATGAATTTTCATGAGCACAGTAAGAATAAAGGTTAAAATCTGTTGCACTGGAACTAAAAATAACACATTCTCATTTAATAACTTTTATATATTTGTCTTAAAACATTGAAAAAAATTTATTTATTTGGCTATGCTGGGTCTTAGTTGTGGCATGTGGGATCTAGTTCCCTGACTAGGCATGGATCTTGAGTCCTCTGCATTGGGAACACAGAGTCCTGGTCACTGGACCACCAGAGACATCCCTGTGTTCCTGTATGGAAAAGAACTCCTAGAGTTCTGTGATAAATTTTTTCATAATGTTTCCTTACACTCATTTTTCATTACAATAGTGTCTGGAGCTGAAAGGTAACCTAATTAACTTTGTATTATAGATAACAAAACTGAGACCCAGTGAGAGATAGTGACTTTCATAAGGCCATATAGCCAGTTAGCATTGTTGGGATCAGAACCACTTTAGGTCTTTTGACAGCTGAGCCAGAATTGTTTTCATTCTTATACATGATGTTGATGGCACTTCCTTTTCCTTTTGGCCCCGTCTTCTCCCCTCCCCCACCAACTGGCTTGAGACCTAGACCCCAAAACCAGTGTCCAAAATCACTTCTCAACTCGATTTTCCCCCTCTCAGATCTCTACATTAGTGAGAGGCCCATCACGCTCTCCTGTCCTGGGATGGCCACCTGTAGCCTCTTGCTGGTGACTTCTAAGCCCAGCACACTTAGACCTGGGAAGGTCAGCAAGAAGCAAGGATTGGCTGCTCATAGAGTGGTGTGGTGGTGGTAGCGATGGTGTGTGCGGGCTGGGACTTGGGCTAAGATTGTGTCATGAAGTGAAAGAATACAAGTGGGGTGAATTACAAGTGATGATATTAGCAGTGGGTTATATGATCACTAACCAGTTACATGCAATCAGGGAACACTGATCCTGCTAACTTAGGTTGCTGTTAATATGAATAAAAGATGAAATGACCATTATTTGCCCTCTCTCATGGCAGAATACAGTCTGACCCACTTCTACTTCATCTTCTTAGCTTTATTTTATATAAAAATCTGTTAGCTATTCTCGAAGTGAGGAAATGCCTGCACGTATTTTTTTCTTCCTAGCCCAGTGGTATAGGTTATGAGTCCCCATCCTTTTGGGGAAGAAGAGCTACTTGAAAAGCAATTAGTTAATTTATGTTTGGCTGTGCTTGGGTCTTTGTTGCTGTGCATGAGCTTTCTCTAGTTGCGGAGAGCAGGGGCTACTCTTCATTGTGGGACGTGGGCTTTTCATTGCAGGGGCTTCTCTTGTGGAGCATGGGCTCTAGAGCTCGGGCTTCAGTAGTGGTGGCACAGGGGCTGGGCTTAGTTGTATCGGAGCATGTGGGATTTTCCTGGATCAGGGATCCAACCCATGTGCCTTGCATTGGCAGGCAGACTCTCAACCACTAGACCACCAGGGAAGCTCAAGGAGAGCAACTTTTGACACTTGAAATCTTCTTATCTGTGATGGATTGGGGTCTTGTTGAGACTCCTCGACTTGAGAGAATGGAGGGTATCAGTCACCTTACCAAGAATTCCCAAAAGCCAGGAGGAAGAGTTAGCACTTTGGATGGTATCTAAATGAGACTGCAGGGTTGCCATGATTGTGTGGTTCACTGTTAATTGGCATTCTCTTCATCAGATCGGGCCAGTCTTGATAATGAATAAAATCCCTGCCACCCACTACCCTTTCCTACCTTTTAAATTGGTAGTTTATCTTCTTTTTAGATTTCACAGATAATACAGTAAATAAAATTCCTGTCCTTTGCATGACTTACTACAAATTTATTAGGCACACAGGAGAAGATTATAATAAAGCCAGACTTCATCATTTCAGTCAGATTTCCCCTCAAGAACATCTCTAGTATCAAGCTCTTCATCTCTTAATCATTGGAAATAGGGTTTTGAAGAAATGAAAGACTGAGACAGCTGAGACACTTTTCATTGTTCTGATTTCATTATGCTGTTGAGACCTGCCTAGATGTAGTCTTTGACAATCAATTATTACTCTGGAAAGTGATTATTAAACAGTTCACTGAATTATAGCTTTTTATGCCTGACTCTGTTCTCTCGCTCTTTAGGGTTAAGTGAAAAAGCTTATTAAATATCCATTTACAGTGGAATCTTTGAAAATGCTAAGTGGAATGCATAATTCATATAGGTTGTCACTAGTACAATGCCAAATTAGTTTAGCCAAATATCAAGTAACAGGAAACAGGAGTAAGTGGCTGTCCTAATAGAACTAGCTAGGGCAGCTTATGGGTGCAGATAATCAGAAAAGCCAAAATAATAGTGACTTAGATGAGATGGAAATTTATTTCTGTCTTGTAAAAGTAAAATCAAAGGTAATGTTGGACTGATATGGTGTTTTGCAGAGTCAGGAATCCTGCCATCTTACTGTTTCACTGACTAACCCTCATTGCCATGGTCATCTCAAGGTCAACAGTGGCTGCTGTGGCCACCATATCTATATTCCAGCCAACAGGAAGGCTTTAAGCAAGAAAAGCGTGTGCCTAAAATTGCCCACCACTTTTGCTTATGTTTCACTAGCCAGAACTTAACTCCATGACTCCATTTACCTACAAATGACAAAGAAAATAAAGTCGATATTCTGAGCAGGCTGTGTGGCAAGGTTCACGTTCTGTTACTCTGAAGGAGAATAGAGGAGATGTTGGGTTGGGTTCTGTTATTGTTCCTATGGGTCATGCAGTGTCTATGGAGACTTTTGTGGCTGAAAGAGTTTCTCCCTTTTCCAGCAAAGGTTTATTGAGTACCTGGAACATTTGGTGGCTCAGTAAGTAAAGAATCCAACTGCCAGTGCAGGAGATGCAGATTCCATCCCTAGACGGGAAACACCTGCTAGAGCAGAGCATGGCAACCCACTCCTATTCTTGCCTGGAGAATCCCATGGACAGAAAAGCCTGGCGGGCTACAGTCCATGGGATCACAAAGATTAGGACACGACTGAGCACAGCACGTCAGGCACTAAGTGTTGAAAGATTTTATATGTGACACAAATACTAGCTTTAAGGAATTAGGTTAACTAACAGAACTAGCAGTCAGTGGAGACCGATGGAGAAAGGCGTGGAATTTCAGTGTGACGACCTAGATCCTTGACTTGTAATTTATTTGTTACTTAAAATTCTTGGTGCCTCACTTTTCTCATCTGTGCAGTAGAGTTAATAATGCTTACTTTTCAGTACTGTGAGAATAAACTGATCTTAAATAGAACAGTACTTGTTAAATATACTGCAGTTTTTAAAGGCTTTTAGTACGTATTTTCATTTACCTCCTGGTAAAATTGAACCATATACATTCCTACAAATAGAGAGTATCAGTCTGTTTCTCTCCATCCTCACCAGCATTGTGTGTTACTGTGCTTTGAATCTTTGCTGATTTGAAAGGTCAGTGGCTTTCCAATACTTCTCAGTTCTGGAAACCTTTCTTCAAATGAAATATTCAGTGAATGTTCAGGATCTCAAACATTTAATACCATGGCAGCTGTGTGTCAGTTGGGAATGAAGGAACCGGAACCTACCTGTACAGGATTCAGGCCCCTACCAGCACATTCTTTGGCCTTTTAGATATTCACCTCTCCATTCAGTTTTATTGGGTACCTGGAAGAAAAGTTATGAGCAACCTAGATAGCATATTCAAAAGCAGAGACATTACTTTGCTGACTAAGGTCTGTCNGCAGAGACATTACTTTGCCGACTAAGGTCTGTCCAGTCAAGGCGATGGTTTTTCCTGTGGTCGTGTATGGATGTGGGAGTTGGACTGTGAAGAAGGCTGAGAGCCGAAGAATCGATGCTTTTGAACTGTGGTGTTGGAGAAGACTCTTGAGAATCCCTTGGACTGCAAGGAGATCCAAGCAGTCCATTCTGAAGGAGATCAGCCCTGGGATTTCTTTGGAAGGAATGATGTTGAAGCTGAAACTCTAGTCCTTTGGCCACCTCATGGGAAGAGTTGACTCATTGGAAAAGACTCTGATGCTGGGAGGGATTGGGGGCAGGAGGAGAAGGGGACGACAGAGGATGAGATGGCTGGATGGCATCTCTGACTCGATGTGCGTGAGTCTGAGTGAACTTCGGGAGTTGGTGATGGACAGGGAGGCCTGGCGTGCTGCGATTCATGGGGTCGCAAAGAGTCGAACACGACTGAGCGACTGAACTGATGATATTATATCAGGCACCCCACCAGAAACTGGAAAACAGCAGTGAACAGCTGAAGTCCCTGCTTTCATGGGCCACTCTGCGTTCTAGAGACATGAGGCAGGGAGTAAACAAATCAGTAATGTCTCATGTGGCAATAAGTGGTGTGAATACTTCAGGATAAGAGAGAGCATGGTGGGATGGGGAGATGTTTAAAGTGGATTGTCAGAGAAGGACTGTTAGAGAAAATGGAATTTTAGCAGAGGTCTGAAGGAAGTAATGAGCAGGCCATACACTTCATGTGTGGGAAGATCATTCAGGGCAAAGGGAGGAAACACTGTGAGCCTGCAAGGCAGGAACGTTCCAAGTATTGGAGGAACAACAAGGTGGAGGGCTTTGTGTGTGGGGGTTATGATANCAGAGGATCTGTGGTTCCTCTGCCTTTTCTAAAACCAGCTTGAACATCTGGAAGTTCACGGTTCACATATTGATGATTTAAGTTAGAGGCGCCTAATATTCCAAATGCAGATGTTGAGTAGGTGATTACTTACAGTTTTAGAGGTCAGGAGGCAGGTTAAGGCTAGAACGATTGGGACTCATCAGGGTCCAAATTCAATCATTTGAATTTATTAAACTGGAAGAGATGACCAAAGGGAAAAGTGTGGTTGGAAAGGAGAAGAAATCTAAGGACTAGGAGCCTCGGGGCCACCATTGCTTACAGGCTGAGAGAAGAGGTGGGATGAACAAAAGGAAGAGAAGAGCCAGGTGTGGGAGAAGGAACCCGGAGAAGGTGTATGGCATCGGTCCCCTACCCTTTTAGCACCAGGAACCTGTTTCGTGGAAGACAGGTTTTCCATAGACTGAGGGGCTGGAAGATGGTTTTGGGATGATTCAAGCGCGTTTATTTATTGTGCTCTTTATTTCTGTTTTGTGGCAATATGAAGATATTCTGCCGTGACTTTAGGGTCGGGGTTCATGCCTCTGTGAGAATCTGACGGCACTGCTGATCTGACCGGGGGCAGAGCTCAGGCGGTGGTTCGACAGTGGGGAGCGGCTGCAAAGCTCTGCTCCATTGCCCCCTGTTCACCTCCTGCTGTGTGGTCCGGTTCCTATCAGGGACCCTAGGTGTATGGGGTCTTGAAAACCACGTGAAGGAAATATGTCCAGAAGGATGTGATAACTGTGTCACATCCTGCTGCTGCTGCTGCTAAGTTGCTTCAGCCGCTGACTCTGTGCGACCCCATAGACGGTAGGCTATCAGGCTCCTCTGTCTCTGGGATTCTCCAGGCAAGAATACTGGAGTGGGTTGCCATTTCCTTCTCTTCAGTCGTGTCTGACTCTGTGCGGCCCTATGGACAGCAGCCTACCAGGCTCCTCTGTCCACAGGATTCTCTAGGCAAGAATACTGGAGTGGGTTGCCATTTCCTTCTTCAATGTCAAACCCTACTGGGTCAAATTAGATGTGCACTGTAAGGATTAATAATAGCATTTTAACTATATTATATAGCTACACACAGACACGTAAGTATATCTACCTTATAGATCTTACTGTTCTTGTGAGTGAGATTTTTTTCTATTTGTATTTTCAAATTGTTTATTACCATGTTGGTTTAACATGTTGATCATATATCCCGAATATCTCTGAACTCTCTTATTTGTTGCAACAGTTTGCCTATAGAATTTCTTTAATAAAATTTGTGCTGAATAAAAGTGGTGATTATCACCCCTATTTTATTTCTGACTTTAAAACAAAGACTTGGTTCTTAGTTTCACCACGAAGTATAAGGTTTACCGTAGCTTTTTGGTAGTTCTCTTCCTTTATCAGCTTGTCAGAACTTTTTGTCATTAATGAGTGGTGACTTTTGTTGAGTTCTTTTTTTGCTTCTTCAATGTTGTGATATGTTGGTCTATCGGAACTATCCTTGCATCCTGGGAAAAAGTCTTGTCTGTGTTATAGTATGTTTTTATACAATGAGAATCTCTATGGGGTTTTTGCATTTATAGTTTCACCTGAGATTGGTGTATATATATTTTTTCTTATACTATCCTTGTCCGTTTTTGGTATTAATGTTGTTCTAGATGCATACACTGGATGCTTTCTATCTTTTTCTGTTCTATACATTTTTTTTTATAAGAGATAGATTGTTTGTTCCTTGAAAGTTTGGTAATTTTCACTTGTAATATTGCGGCTTGTATCTTGGGTAAACAGATTTTTTAAAAAGTTGTCTCTGTTTCTTTAATGATTAATAATTTATTCAGACTTTTAATTCCCTCCCTTCCTAGTGGGTCAACTTCGTGACATATATTTCTAGATAATAATTTTTAAAATCAAGTTTTGCTGTATTTATTAGTGTAAAGTTATTTATATATTATTTTTCTTATTCTGAAGTTTATAGTCTTTTGATTTTATAGCTATGGAGTCTGTCTCAGCACACAGTGGGTATGAATCTCAGTCTCCACATGTGGATGTGCAAGAAAATTTAGAACTAAATTTAGCCTTTATATGAGGTTCCTGTTCCATCAGGACCACAGAAATTTGGTCTTAGGCAATTTGAGGTTTCCCTATCACCTTGCCTGGGATGTTTAAAGAGTCTCTTAAGATTGCATCCCGTTCTTTGCCTGGGACATCTTTCCATCTGGTGGTCCACTTACGGGTCTACTTAGGTCATGTTAGGAAGGAAGGCATGAAGTCTGTTGCCTAGTAGAGGGTACTCCAACTTGGCCACGTAGGAATGAGCCTTTGGCTTGGAATACTTCTCCACCAGAGTCCTCATAGTTTGTGTTGGATTTGTATCCTTGTATGGGAATATATTCTGTTTCCTATTCAAAATGTATGTCTTTGTTCTGCCTAAGTGTGTGTCATATGGCACCTGGTGAACCCCATTACTTTATCTGTCCACTGGGGCCTTTCATTCTACAACACAAGAGTTGTGGACTTTGTGAAGGCCTCTGGTGATGCATGGGCTGTCAGGAGGGCCTTGCTGGCCTTGGTGGACCTACGGCCACTAGCGAAGCTGATCTTCCTCTGCCCCTCTTNCTGGTGAACCCCATTACTTTATCTGTCCACTGGGGCCTTTCATTCTACAACACAAGAGTTGTGGACTTTGTGAAGGCCTCTGGTGATGCATGGGCTGTCAGGAGGGCCTTGCTGGCCTTGGTGGACCTACGGCCACTAGCGAAGCTGATCTTCCTCTGCCCCTCTTTGTAACATTGTTCCCTCCAGTGCTCGACTGTGTTGTGCTTTCCTTGGTGACACCAGTACCCAGACGCGGTGGGCAGGAGTGTTTGGACGTCTCCTCCTGGTGACTGGCCACAGATGCCACTTGCTTGACAGACTGCCTCTCCATCGTAAGTCTACACAGGTCCCTGCCGAGTTGCCCGTTGTTCCCGTCTCCAAGACTCCTTCCAGTTTCCCAGATTTCCCATCTGTGTTTGCCACGCAGGGGCATACAGAAATCATTTTGCTATTCTCAGGCCACTCAGGCCATTCTCAGGCTATTCAAGCTGGGACCTGGTAAACTCTGCAAGACTATACAGTGTTCCATCTGCTTTGCTGCTCCCACATGGCTGTTTCCTCTCAGAGATCTTGCTGCTTTTTGGATTCTCCATTTGGGAAATGATCTCAGATCTTTTCTGCCCCGGCTTGCTGTTCCTACAAACACATCTCCCTCTTGTTTTCTTTGGGGTTAGCCCTGGGGAGCTGGTATGAGTCTCTGTCCCGGGGATCCAGCAGCATTCTGTGTTTTCATCACCTCCCCACAAGTGTTTTCTGGTCCAGGAATTTAATTCTTTTCTAGCTGTAGAGGTAGGACATGTTACTCAGATAAACTCATCTTGTTTGCTTCCAAATCAATTGTTACTGTCCTATGTTCTTCTTTTCCATAAGACTCCCCGGTTTTTAAAACCTGAAAACCAGAATGGACCTTTGTTTTATCACTTTATCCTGCAGTAGCATCTTTTGCCTAAGGCCGTGGGTCCAGAATGGCCAAGTTGAATAAAGGGAGAATACTGTGAATGTGGCTTGGAGAGAAATGTCAGTGGATTCTTCAAAACTGTCCCTTCAGACCCTTATTTGACAGATGAGAGGACAGAGTTTCAGCGAAGTAATGGACTTGCCAAGGTCACGTCCAACAGAGACCAAACTCCAGATCTCTCCTACTTTTGTGTTCTTTGATGTTAGATATTGTCCTAATAGTTCTTTGAAACACTTATTGAGTCTAGATTCTACAACCCAATACTTATTTCACCTCAGTTTCAAATACTTTGTAACTGTCATCAGGAGGATACCTTAGCAAATGAACTATTGTAGATGCTCAATTTTCTTAATAATTATGGGTTCAGGACAAATATGCCTTTTCGGGGGGGGAGGGGAGTGCTGCAGGGGATATGGGATCTTAGTTCCCTGACCAGGGACTGAACGCATGTCCCCTGCATTGGAAGCTTGTAGTCCCAACCATCGAGCCTCCAGGCAAGTTCCAAATATGCCCTTTTAAAATGTTTTCTCTTTCAGTAGAAACATGTTCTAAAATCTGTTATACTTCTTCCCCTTTGTAAAAGTAAGCGGGACTTGTTCCCCCTTGCAGTCTCGTTACCTGCTCAGGTACCCTCTAGCAGCGGTGCTAAGTTGATTCTTTTCTTGAGGACCAAGGACACCATTTTGGAAGTTGGTTTCTAATACTATATAAAATAATGCCCATAGTCTTATTGGGTGAATGAGGGGTTTGTCCCCCATACCCTGGATCCAACTGTGCTTTGAAATCTCTTGTTTTCTTTTTGTAATTTTTGTTTCCTCCTTCCCATTATGCTAGCAAGTGTCTCTGTTTTGCAGTCAATATTTCAGTATGTTGTAAGTATATTCCACAGCTCTCTTCCTAATATCTTTTGTCTGTTCTGCCCTAGGCTTTGAAACTAGGTAAATAAGCCTGGTGATATTGTTTGTAAAGTGAGAGTAAATAGCCTCTGAGGGAGGGCCTTCCATGTTTTCCTATGGGAAAGTTTGCAAGCTTCTCTTGCACAAGCCTTTGCTGACCCCTCTTTGCCTGCTCGAAGGCCTTTTTTCTTGCATCCTGCTTCCTGTCTCGGCTAGATCCGTGAAGGTGCAGGATGTCTGCACAGTGAACAGGTGAGGATCAGCTGCTTCCCCCCCCCCTTCCTTTTCTTCTTTCGATGACTCAGAGATTCTGTAAGAATGTTTTGCATATGATTATGCCACTTTCTGAGAAGAGATCCATTAACTAGGTAGCTGCAAATAAAAAAGTCACCAGCCCAGAACCACAGAATACCTTTGGGCCATTTGATGCAAACGGTACCACTGACCTTGGGGGCTTTCTGAGCCACAGCTGTCAGTTTAAACAAAACTCCAAACCCAATTAACCTTTTGTTGGATAGGGTGCTAGTTTGAGAACTGGTTGGACGGCTTTTAAAACTTAATGATGAAGCTCTTCACCAGAAGATAAACAGAAGTACAAATACTTGGTACACATATTTTTTTAAAGCTAACTGTGAGCTGGTCTTAGTTTTATCATTTTGTTGGAAAATGGAGAGCAATTTTCTGCAAACAGATTAGTTGTAATGTTTGCAAGTTTTCATCACATAGTTGTTACATTGTAAACTTGAGGTGAAACTTTTTTTCCTCGAGAGGGAAGATTTATTTATTTACTAGTATTATGATTGAAATACTCCAATGATACATATTAGTGGATCCTCTTTAGTAAGAGTGGACACTATGCTTGTGAAGCTGTGTTGTTTTTTTTTTTCAGACCCTTCTCCATGCCTCCCTATCCCATTCCTCCCTTCTTTCTCTTTCTCATATTCTTTCTTTCTCTGTCTCTCCCTCTTTCAGTACTAGTTCTTAGTTCCCTATCACCATTCATTTGAATATTTAAGTAAAACATAATCAGCCTTTTCATCATTGACTTGGCCCACAGAATAAATTGAAATTTTTTTCATCCATGCTTACTTTTGGGATTGTTTAAGAAAACACCGAGCCAGACTTCGGGCTCTACTACAAAGCCACAGTCATCAAAACAGTATGATACTGGCACAAAGACAGAAATATAGATCAATGGAACAAAGTAGAAAGCCTAGAGATAAATGCACACACCTATGGACACCTTATCTTCGACAAAGGAGGCAAGAATATACAGTGGATTAAAGACAATCTCTTTAACAAGTGGTGCTGGGAAAACTGGTCAGCCACTTGTAAAAGAATGAAACTAGACCACTTTCTAACACCATACACAAAAATAAACTCAAAATGGATTAAAGATCTAAACGTAAGACAAGAAACAATAAAACTCCTAGAGGAGAACATAGGCAAAACACTCTCTGACATAAATCACAGCAGGATCCTCTATGATCCACCTCCCAGAATACTGGAAATAAAAGCAAAAATAAACAAATGGGATCTAATTAAAATTAAAAGCTTCTGCACAACAAAGGAAACTATAAACAA